>CAUYUJ010009779.1:520000-583710 GCA_963575745.1 Prorocentrum cordatum
CGGGGGGAGGGGAGGGGGGAAGGCTGAGGGCGAGGGGCTGAAGGCTGAGGGCGAGCCCAGGATCGGTACATACAGAGAAAACGTGTCGTAAGGACGCGTGGCAAGGACGCAAGACCCTTGGAGGCCGAAGTTGAAGTATTCTGGGCGGCGAAATTGCTAGGGACGGGCCGCAGAGACTGAGGCAGGGAAGGACCCAAGGGTACCCTTGAAAAAATCGTTTGTCCTTACTATGCGCGTTGACTGTATGCCCTCCTGCCTTGGCCGGGAAGGCATGTGCACCGATCATGCGCCCAGGATGGGCCTGGCCAGAATCGATGCACGTGCACAGTGCGTAGCTCTCTTCGCCCGAGGGGCGGGGTGGTTGTGGGTCGCAGGCGTTTGGCGGCGCGCATCCAGGGGGTGGGGACGGGGGAGGGGGGAGGGCCTCCCAGAAGGAGGCTGCTTCCCAGAAGGCGCGGGCCCTACGTCTATGGATCGGGCCCGCGCCTTCTAAGAAGCAGGGATGAGGCACGGGTGGTGAAGAGGGGCGGAGTGGGAGAAAAGGGAGAACGCGGATCGAGGGATGGCGGGCAAGGGTTGCAACGTCTGAAGGGGCAAAGGAGCAAATGCTGGGTCCTGCGGGCCGCAATCCCGAAAACCAAGACAAGGGAGCAGGCAATGAGCGAGTCGAGGACGATGAGGTACCCCCCACTCCGCAATAGAATTATGGGGGTCACATTTGGAAGGGGGTCTGATTCGGGCTTTCTTGGAGGGTTCCAGTGGGGTCTGGGCAAAGGAGGCCGCCTTTCATGGCTCGTCTACAAGGAAACCAAAAGGTAACGATGCCGCTACTCGCCAGACCTCTCCTGGGGTGCGTTCTGACCAGGATTTCGAGACGAACCCAGCGCTGGCGACGAGGGCCTCCGAGGAGGCCCAAAAAAGGGAAAACGGGCGGAGGGTGGAGGTATGGGCACCTTTTCCATCCTCTGAGTCTGGGGGGTGTAACCCCAGCCCTTCTATCAAAAATTTGGGGTAGACAGGGCATTGCCAATCGCCAAACACTCGACGCATGCACCCCGTGACAAGCACGACTGGGCAGACGACGCGTCACGCCGAAGGCTCGGCCCCTCCGTGAGGCAAAGGGGGGGCTCCTCCGAAAGCCCTCCTCGCCATCGCTCGGACGTGCACTCCCCGTGCGTGCTTCGATTTCGTGCGTGTAGATTCTCGAAGAAAGCAAACAGCCGACCCCAGCAAAGCATACGTAAACATAAACTTTTGGCGCTCCGCGCGGATTTGTTGGATCCGCGCGCCAGGGGCGGCGCCTGAGGCGCTGCCATGGGGGGGGCCAACGCGGATCCAAGAAATCCGCAGAGGAGCGCTTTTTCTATGTTTATGGCGTTTGGTCTTGTCCGAAAGATGCTCCTCGATGGTCCTCGCCGAGAAAGCATGCACACGTTCGGGCGATGCCAGGCCTCCTGCCTCCCGAAAAGCCCTCGTGCGCCCGCCGCGAGACCTTCGGAAGCCTGGGCCGTCAAGCCACGGCCTGGGACACAAAGACCAGTCCCAGGTCAACGAGCGCGCTCCACTACTCTCGGGTCGGGCGAAAGGGGGGGATAGCGGAGGGGGGGTTTGAGAATCAGCTCACGTAGCTGATTTTCCCGGCGCCTCCCGGCGCCGGAGGCGCCCATGTATCGAGGAATGGGCCCCTCGGTGAGGCCGAAATCAGCTACATGCAGCAAATTTCGTAACCCCCCCTTTCCCAATCCCCTCCTTTCGTCCGGCCCGATACTCAAAGAGTATCTACTCGCAGATGGCCTGGATCCCCCGCGGGGGATCTACTACATAGTCCAGAACGAATTCGTTATCTAAGAAATGGCGCCGCCAAAACCCCCGGCCAATCCTGGCCAACCCTTCTGGACAATGCAATGCCAACTCGTGCGACGACGGACCCGGCCAACCTCCCTGACCAACCTCCGGAGATCGGGCCAACCCTCTCGGCCAACACCCTCCAGCCAACCCTGATTAGACCAATTCTTTCCATAAGATATAGTCTGATAAGATACTCCAGATTTCGTAATAAAGGGAGGGGGGTCTCATTTCGGGGGGGGTCTCTTCCAGGCTATCTTGGAGGGCCTGGGGGGGTCTGGGGACGATGTTTTGGCGGGTTCTCCCACGGGGGAGATCTTGGAGGGTCCAGACCCCCTCCCTTTTATTACGAAATCTGGAGTGTATTAAAGCAGAAAGGCGTTTCTCGGACGTTTGCGAGCAGGCACTGTGCGAGCAGTGGAAGGCGCTCGGCGACCAGGGGTGGCTCCGAGAGCTCTGGGAGCCACGCCTTGGACGAAACCATGACGCCGGGGCGCGAGCAAGAGGCGGGGGGGGGAGGCAGGGAACGACACACTGACTACCTACCAGACCACCCCAACCCAACCCGAAGACCCGAATTTCGGGTTGGGGTGGGTAAGGGTTCCACATGTGTTTTTTCTATGTATCCCGACCCCCCCCCCACACTGGAAATCGAGGGTAAATCTGAGCCTTCGGGTTGAGGTGGTTTGGTGGGTGGTGATACACTGGCCCCAGGTCACCCGTCGTCGCACATCGAGGCCCGCGGTGCGCGACGCGCGACGATCGTCGTCGCGCACTCGCACCGCCTCATTGCAAGCGGCAGCTCTCCAGCCCAGACCGCGACGCGAGACGCGCGATCACCTCCGCGCCCCCCCCCCCCCCTGCGGACGACCTCACTGGCTAAGACCATGCCCGCGACCCCGACTGCGAGGGTCTGCCAGGTGATGGTCGCCTGGCCCGGCCAGCGTCCGCCTGGCCGTGTTCCCCCTCACGTGGCCAAGGGGGCCACCACGGCGGAGCTGAAGTCAAGCGCAACTCGTGCGCTGCAGGTCGAAAGGGTGAATTCGAAATTCTGCGACGGGCCCCACATGCGAGTAATTCTCGGCCGCTCCACTGGCGTTGTCTTGGACGGCCATCCTCACCGACAGCCTGAGAAGCCCAGAACCCAGAGACGAGACGTGCAAATCTGGGTCCGGTCCTGCCCAAGCTGACGAGCCTCCGCTGATTAGCAGCGGCTAGCAGTTATAGGCCTCTTGAATTAGAACTGCTTGGCATCGAGGCTTTGAAAACTGAGGCCATGCAAAAGCTGCCATGATTGGCATCCAGAGTCCCATCGCTCTGCCCAAAGGAACACCCTTCTTTTTGGAGTCCCGAAACGGTGCGGTGACAGACCGTGCGGTGACCTCGAAATCCATCAAGACCTCACCGCACGGTCCGTCACCGCACGGTCTTGGGACACCAGAGGCCCCTGTCGCCCGAGACGTCCTCGGAGAACGACCCGAGTCCCAAAACCGTGCGGTGACCCCGAATCCCCACCAACTCACCGCACGGTGTGGTCACCACCCCGTTTGGGGGCCCCCGATTCTCTGGGACATCAAGGAACGTCGTCATCGAGTCGAAGGGTTAAGTCAGGCCTGTCCCCCTACAGGGGGATTTTCGACGAGAAATAAAAGATTACCAAAAAATAGTCAAAACATAGTCCAAAAATCGTCTGGGGATTATTTGTTTAGTATTTGTTTTACCTTTTTGGGGGTATTTTTGGGTATTTGCATTTTTCGTCGAAAATCCCCCTGTAGGGGGACACGCCCGAAATAATCGAAGGGACGTCCCTTCCCTTTGACCCCTCCCCCGCCAAGGGAGGGGAGGTCCCCAAGGTAGTTCGGGTCGGGCGAAAGGGGGGGATAGCAAAGGGGGGGTTTGAGAATCAGCTCACGTAGCTGATTTTCCCGGCGCCTCCCGGCGCCAGAAGCGGCCATGTATCGAGGAATGGGCCCCTCGGTGGGGCCGAAACCAGCTGCATGCAGCAGATTTCGTAACCCCCCCTTTCCCAATCCCCCCCTTTCGCCCAGCCCGAGTAGTTCTGGAGGGTTCCGAGGGTGGTCCAGGGGGGTCCCGGGTGTTGTGGTCCCCCTGGGGGGGGGAGGCTTCTCTTGGAGAAGCAGCTTTCCCCTCTCGCGCCTCCCCTCTCCCCCCCTCCCTCTTGCTACCCCTTCCATCCTCCTCCTCCTCCTATTAGTTCCCCTCCACCTTCTCGCCATTGACTTCCAGAGTCGCCTCGCCCTGCCCACCTCGGCTGGCCTGTCTTGGAACAACTCAGATGTCATGTGCCCAATACTCTTTCCTCCGCCTGGATGGCAAGCTACAAGGAAGCTGCAAATCACCCGACCTTGTTCCGTTTGCTCCGTTCTCTTCGTCGTCGTCGACGCCGTCGCCGTCGCCACTGTCCTCCCCTTTCCTTGAGCCCGTCGCAGAGTCCTCCTGTGCACGTCACAGCTTCCCCAGATCCTCTCCCTGAGCCCTCCTCCTCGAGCTCGCCGACCACAACCAAAAGAAGCATTGCCGCCATGGAGTCGAGAGGAAGCCCTTCCCTTCATCGGGTTGGTCCAAAAGGGGGTCCGGCGACAAGGGGGTGGTGCAATAGATATGGTGCAATAGATTTGTGGGGTTGCAATACAATTGGGGCGCGCAATACATTCTGGGGCGCAAATGTATTGCTGGGTTTTCGCGTGCAACACGTGTTGCAATACAATGCAATACAATTCTCTGGCGCAATACATTTGCAATACAATTGCCCCAAACCTATTGCACCCCCCCCCTTCAGCTGGACCCCCTTTTGGGTCAACCAGACAACTTCATCCATTCCTGGCGGGGGTCCTGGGGGGGGGGGCGGGCTAGGGGGGATCTCCGGGGGGGTGGGGGAGCCCCGTGTCAGAACGGCATCCTCCCCCGGGGGATCCCGGGGCCCAGGCCCCAAGACGGCCCAAGAGTGTCCCGGGAGGCCCCCGAGACGGTCCAAGAGGGCCCTGGATTTAGGTCGGGCTTGCCCCCCTACAGGAGGATTTTCGACCAAAAATTTTAAAAAATACCTCAAACAAATTAAACAACAGTCCAAACATAGTCTGGGGACTATGTTTAATCAGCTAGACGTAAGAGTGACCCTGGGTAAGAGTGACCTTTGGTGCGCAGCTTTGGGGGGCGCGAGGGAGCCAAACCCAAGGACGCGGGCCGCTTACATCGCATCGCGCTCGGCGATCCGGGGGAGCCCGATGAGCCCGCACCAAAGGTCACTCCGGCGAGGGGTCACTCTTACGCCAAGTCGACCCAAGACTGTCCAAGAGAGCCCTGGATCGCCGAACGACAGGTCCAGGACGCCGAAGATGGCCTCTTGACAGCCCAAGCGGCTGCCGAGACGCCAGGAGAAGCCTCCGAGAGCACAGTAAGAGGGCCCCAGACAGGCAACATTCACCGATGTCCCGCAGTTTTATGCTAGATTCTAGTGTTTTCTCCTTCTCGGCTTCCCGACGCCGCAACGCAGCCCAAGATGCCACCACGATCGGCAGAAGCGGCGCCCAAGAGGTTCACAAAACGGCCCCAAAATGACCGAAGCGGGCCCCAAGACTGCCCTAGAGGCCTCCGAATCGACCCAATGGACCGCCAAGACAGCTCCGAGAGGATGCCAACATGGGGGCCCGAACCGAAAAAAACGAGGCCTGACGGGGCGCCCTAGAGGCCCGCAGGAAGCCCGAAGAGACCTCCCAAAGGCCCACTCGAACCCCCCAAAATGTCGTCAAACGGCCCCAACACTGACCCCCCAAAAGACCTACGAGCGCGCTCCGAAGAGCACGCACGAAACATCCCCCATGACTATGCCCCGCGTCGGCGTCGTCGTCGTCATCATCTCTCCCCTTCATGGTCGGCGGCGCCGGCCGCAAGGCGTTCCCGATAATGCACAAACGAAGATATGCAACTTCCAACATCCTGCGCCCACTGGCCAAAACTCCAAAACGCAAAAAACAAATGTATGCATAATCGGCGCACCCAACTCAAAGGCGCAAAGACAACAGCAAACCCCGTGCAACCGAAACTCCTCAAATGCTGGAACGCGAACCGCAAGTATCGCATCATGCACCGTGGCAATGACCTGAAGCAAGATTGCACATGCGCACGTGAAAGGGCAAGACTGGGCCTGGCACGAAACGAACTCGTGCAACCAATATGGACACAAGGACGGGACGCGAAGAAACACACACCACAACACTGCACAGGGAAATCGGCTAACCATACCATTCGTTCCATGTGCACCAAACTGCCAAACACTATCAGAAGAACTCGGGGTCCTCATCCATGACAACCAGTATCATCTATTACTATACGCACATGCTTACATATACATATACATATACATGTACATACATTTATATATAAATATATACATACGCCCGCAAAACATTTTACACACAGAAAATACACATATACGGTTGAAGAGAGACCCGAGTATGCTGCATCAGTTCTGGCACAGCAGGGCGTCATCTGGAAATTGCACGGTGGCGCAAACGCACGCCCGAGAAGGCACCACTCGCGCCGAAAGAGCGCCCGAGTAAGAACTCGTCACGCAGTGGGAATGCATTCTAACATGTGCGGAGGTGCCCGCGACTCAGACGCGTCTCGCGAGAGAAAGAAATCGTCTGGTCAACTGGCCGGGGCTGTCGCCGCGAACGGCGCGCGACCGATCGGCGAGGTCGCGCGCCCCGCTGTGGCGGCCGCGCTCGGCGCCTCGGCGCTCGGCGCCTCTAGCGCGGTCGTCGGGTTGGCTGCGCGCGCCGAACTCAGCGGGCGCCCCCTGCGGCCGCCCGCTCGCGGAGGGAGGAAACGCCCACGCCCCTCGGGTCAGCGGCGGGCGAAAATCCCGCAAGCTTTCGTATCCTCCAGTCGTTTCCTGAACGTCGCCGCGCGCCTCGCCGTCGGCCGTTCTGTTGACGAGGCAAGCGTCGGTCGCGATGGTCCACCAGTTGCCATTGTTGGGGTCGATTTTGAAGGCTGTGAACCGCTGCGTGAGGGCGTCTGCCACCGAGGCTATGCGGCCCCCCCCAGCAGGCGCGCCGCCGCCGCGAGCGTCTGCAACTCTCCTGACCGCCCGCTAGTTCACGCCGTGGACCGGATGGTGGCCCAAACTCACCGCCTGAAAAAATCCTCGCACCTTCGGGCGGGCTGGCTGACCTGCCGCTCCCGCCCGCAGACCCACGGCGCGCGCGACGCTCTCGATCGCCCCGTCGCACAGCGCGCTGGCCGCGACTGGCGGCAGCGACTGCGGCGCGCCCTGCTCGCCGCCCGAAGGCAAAGACAATCGACGCGGCACTCGCCGCGGCCAGCCGCGACGGGGGCCTGGCAGTTCGCCGACCCGGCGCGGCAGATGCGCAGCAGTCGGGGATCTTCTGACCAGGGTTACTCCAGACCCGGGTCAGTCAGGCCTTGCAGAATCCTGTAAGATCCCGCGCCCAAGTCCGGGCAAATGCGAAGGATCCTGGAAGATTCTGCAGGGCCCTGCACCCGAGCCCAGGCCATTGCGACGCTGGCCCTGCCGGCGATCTGCAGAGCTGGCCCCCGCTTGCATTGGCCCCCGTCTCTCGCGCCCCGCGGCAGGCCGGGCGGGCCGGCGCCGGGGGGCGGACAGGCCGCGCCCAGCTCCACCAGCGCCCGCGCCCGCGCCGCAGCCCCGTGGAACTGCGCCGCCAAGTAGAAGCCGCCCGGGCCCAACGTGCCGACGTCTTGGACCTCGAAGACCGACCGCCGCGCAGTCTACCTGCTGCGTCGGGTCGAGCGTCGACACCTCGACAAGCGCCCCGCGGGCCCTGGCGAGCGCGACTCGCGCCGCCCATCCGCGGCCCGTCGACGAAGCCGCCGCTCAGGTTCCTGCGGCGGGGGGCGGCGCGGCCCCCGCGCCCGCGCCGGCGCCTGCAGCTGGCGGCGCGCCGCCCGCGAGCCCAGGCGCGGCGCCCGGGCGTGCCGCGGCGGGGCGCCTAGAAGGGGCCCGGCAGTCCAGCCGTCGCGGTCAGCGCAGAGATGCTGGCGCCACCGCCGCGCCTCCGCCACCAGTGGGCCCGCTAGCTGGGGCGGGCGGCGAGAGACCCGCTGCCGCGCCCGCGGCCCCGCCGCGCCCGCGGCCCCGCGCGGCCGCGCCCTGCCAAAGCCATCGCCTTGGCCTCGGGCTTCGCCTCGGCCCTGGCCAGCATTGGCCTCAACCTTGGCCGCGGGCGCCGCGCCAAGGGCCCGCGCCCAGAGGGCGCCGTCAGCGCCGCTCCAGCGCCCCCAGCCAACGCCGCGCCTCCAGCACCGGCCCGCACGATGCTCTGAAGGAACCGCGCGCGGACTGGGCGCCAAGGGCCAACTTGTCGGAGCCACAAATGATACTGCCATGCGCCCTCCACGTCGGCCAGCGCAACGCTTGTCGACATATTTCCCCTGCGCCACTCATCTACCGTGCACGTGTCGACAGTTACATATGTGCGTACATGCATGCACACATGCAATCATGCATGCATGCGCGCATGCCCAAGCACTCGCGCGTTCACAGGCAAGAAGACATATATCTCGCCATGCGTACGGCCATGCATGCATACTTCCGTGCAAAGAACACATTCACACGTACATGCATACGTACATACATACAATGTCCGTACATACGTACATGCATCCATGCCATACCTACACTACGTGCACACACGCATGTATACAATGGCGCATGCAGGCATGTATGTATACGTGCATGCAAATATGCTCACACACGAATAACGATGCATACACATATAGATATGTATATGTACAACTACACATTTAGAACAATGGGTTAGCTGCTGCACTCGGAGGGGAAAGCTTTTGCTACCACGTGCCACTCGCCCTGGCAAAGCCTACAGACGCATGCACAGCCGAACATCCCACAAGGTTCACCGCTCGGGTGAGGAGGGCTAAAACATGCAAGCCGCTTCTAAATCCCAATGGCGTCTGAGCAGACAGTTTACCATGCAAAATGCTAGTTTCGGCGGGTTGGAGGCAGCGGGGGATGTCCGCGTGGCCCCAGGCGGGGCCTTGCCCTCGAGGACGACGCGCGGCTTCCCCAAGGCCGAGCAAATTCCTCCAAAACTGCGGCGGCGCCTCTCGAGCTGAAGGGCATCCTGAGGGTCGACGCCGAAAACCAGCTTGGTGCGTTTCCTCCAACGGACTCCGAACTGGCACTGGTCACAGACACGGACGCGCACACTGCCTGATGCCATAAAGTGTTCCTGTGACGCGTGCCAAAGTCTACTGCCGATTGGATGCTCGAGCACGAAAGGGACCTTCGCACGGACAGAGATTCTCATGGGCTTCGAATCTGCCACAACAGTCGCTACCTGCTGCAATCCTACCCCGCTTGCATTCGGTGGCATCTGGGGTCCCGAGGGCGCTGGGCCGAACGCCCGGCGCGTCTCCCTCGGTCGGCAGCCGCGCTCCACGAAGCGCATGGGGGGGCCGAGAACAACAAATATAACCTCCTTCCTGGCCACAGCAGCGCAAATTCTAGCGATAACAACTGGGCGAGTGAGCTCCTTGTCGGCGCCGTTCTGTTTGCCAGACCCGATTGCAGACCGATGGAGTCAGAGCCTGAGAAGAGATCGATCGCATACTTGCTGCAGCGACTCGCCCATCTTTCGCGACAATCGCCTCGGCACCTTCTCCGAGCAGCATGTCGTCTCGACGATGCTCGCAGCGCGTCAGCGTTTCTCGCAGATGGACGGGGGGGAGAACCCACGACTGGCCTAGCCGCGCCGCCTGCTCGCACCGCTGCATTGACTTGGCATGCTTTCACTGACCCCATTTCTGGATCTCCTCGAGAAATCTGTAGTGTCTGGCTACGTCGACGCTTGGGTCCGAGTGTCGGGCCTGGCAAGGCACTATGTGCTGGGCCATCTGCAGGTCCTGCAGGGCCTGCCTGAACATCTTCAGGAACTGCGGGTGGCTGAGCTCCCAGACCGGCTCTTCGGGATGCCCGATGGCGAGCTCGCGGAAGATGGGCGTGGTACACTGAAACCAGCTGCTGTCGAGCATCGCCCGACGTCCGCAAGACCCGTCTGTCTACTTTGCGGCTTGCTCTCTGGGAACAGCAGCAGCGACCCTCCGCGGCGCGCTCCGGGCGCGGGCGCGATGACGTTGTCGCGCGTCAGGGCGAGCAAGTGGCTGGGCCTGAAGTAGCCGGACACAATCGCGAGCAGGGGGACCGCCATCTGGAGGGCCTCGCGCACCACCACCGTGCGCCACGCCAGCCCGCGCCAGAGGGCCAGCGGTCAGGCCCGGCGGCTCCGCCCAGGCGCCAGCTTTCACAAGCCCCGGAGGCGCCTCCAGGCTCGCGGGGTCTTCGCCTCCTCCTACTTCGGATGCTCGGGGAAGCGGTGCATCAGCCCCGCCATCGCCTGGTCGCCCTTTGCGAAATCGTGGCCGTGTGAGAACATCTGGTCCATGTAGTCCACGAGGGCATCGTCTACCTGCAGCGCGGTCTCGCGGGGTCGCGCCGGCTCCTTGTCGCAGAACTCCAGGGGGGCGTCCAGCTCCAGGCCACACCTCCGCTGCGCAGGGGCTAACTCCGAGCGGCGCCCCAAGAAGGTCTGGCACCCCCCGGCTGCGCTGTCCAGCAGCGCTTCGGCTCCGCACGTCCGCCTGCGATTGCTGGCCGTCCTCGGCAGTTCCCTCTTGCGCCTCTCGCCGGTCTGCGCAGCTTGCTGCTCGTCGGAGGTGCTGCTGCTCTCGTCGCTGGCGGCCGCGATCTGGCGCGGGCAGCGCTGGGGGTCGCCCCCGTCGCACTCGGGGGGCCGCCGGGCCGGCGGCGGCGCGGCCGAGCGCAGGCGGGCCTTCCACTCCCGAGACCGCTGGGCCGAGAGCGCGGCCAGGTGCCGCGGCGTCGCGCGGCCTCGGCCGCGGTGCCCGAGCCTTCGGAACGGCAGGGCCTGCCCGCTCCAGCAGCCCGGGCCGCCGCGCCACAGCGCAGGCGTCGGCTCCGCCCGCTCCAGCGCCCGCCTCCGCGCGCCGACCGGGGAAGCTGCAAGGGGCAGAATTCCCCTGAAAGGTTGAAGCCAAAATGGGGCACGAGGGCGTCTGACCATCACCAGCGCGAACAGGACTGACTTTGTCATATACACTTCTCTGCGTAGTCGAGGCTCGGGCGATGGATTGCAAGCGCTGGAAGGAGAACGCGGCTGGCGAGACTGGTTACAAACAGTGGATGGAGACGAATGTTACGGGAGCGCGATACCCGGGGGGGGGCCCTGAAAATAGGATTCCATGTGAGGTAGAACGCCGAAGACCTGTGCAACGAGGGCCTGCCCAGCCCCGTTCACATCAAAAACGCGACACCCGTAGTCGGCTGGATTCAGCTCGGACTGGGCCCATCGGACAGACACTCGCATGTTTCTGGCATAGCAGAAAGCATGGAACCTGTGGACCTGCACGAAATGGGCGAAAGATTTGGCTTCGCTCCTGTTTAAAGATACAAGAAAAGACATGTCTCCCGACGAGATCAGCCGTCGACAGGCAGCTCCGACCACAGACTGGGCGACGCGACGGACACCCATCGCCAGTGCACGGGCCTCCTTTTCGAGGATGCCCCCCTCAAAACGCCAGCGCTGCACCCGCTTTGTGCGCCAGCGGCTGCTTGCCAGGCCCGCCGCGGGGACCTCGGGGAAGCTGGGGTCCGTTGACTACCTACCAGACCACCCCAACCCAACCCGAAGACCCGAATTTCGGGTGGGGGGGGGGGTAAGGGTTCCATCTGTGTTTTTTTCTATGTGTCCCGACCCCCCCCCACTGGAAATCGAAGGTAAATCTGAGCCTTCGGGTTGGGTTGGGGTGGTTTGGTGGGTGGCGATCCGTCTCCCAGGCCGGGCCCAGCTCCTCGTCTCCAGCGCCCCGCCAGAGCCAACAACCGCCTGCGCCGACTCCCGCGCGCCGCGGCGGGCAGGGGGCACGCCGCTCTCGCCCCCGGGCCCGCTGGCGGCGACCTCGCGGACGCGGGCGCGCTCCCGCGCGCGGCCCACCTCGGCGACCACCGCGCGTTGGCCAGCGGGTGGTCGAGACTGCGCCAGCCTCGAGGGGAGATGCTGTCGGTGTCCGCCACCAGGTCGCCCCGCTGCAGCGTCCAGTCGCCCTGCAGAAGCACCAGCAGCCCTCGGAAGGCCTCCAGCTCCTGGCGGGCCTCGGGCCACGGCGCCACGGGCTCTGCGTAGGACTCGCGCGTGAACGCATGCACGCGGGATGACGCCCTCGGGGAGCTCCGCTCGCGCCGCCAGGGGGCTCGGCTCTGCGCGGAGCCGGACTCAGGCGCAGCAGGCCGGCGCCAGCAAGGCAGCGGGAACAGCTCTCCTGCGAAGCGCGAGGCGGCAAGCCGGCCCCGCGCGGCCCCGATATCCCGGCTCGGCACGGGGCTCCAC
Organism: Prorocentrum cordatum; assembly: GCA_963575745.1. Lineage (NCBI taxonomy): Eukaryota > Dinophyceae > Prorocentrales > Prorocentraceae > Prorocentrum > Prorocentrum cordatum. The sequence continues at coordinate 532,276 of CAUYUJ010009779.1, forward strand.
CCGGCCGAGGGGACCGCTCTTCGAGGCCTCGTCAAGCCTCCAGGCGCCACGTGCCGCGTCTCGGGCACCGTCCGGGGCGCTCCCACGGGCCGTTCGGGAGCGCGCCGGAGGCCCGGAGCTCCCACGCGCTGTCGCGCCCCCCGAAGCCCCTGGCCCTGTATTCGGGTATGTATATAGGTATGTATGTATGCATGCATGTATGTATGTATGTATGAATGCATGTATGTATATATGTATGCACGTAAACAGCATTACTTATACGTTTACATACACCTTTAACATGCATGCACATATTTATGTATATATATATAGATATGTGTGTACGCTTTATATGTATGCTTTATATGTATTCATACGAGGGTGCGATATCCAACACCAAACGCTGAACAACCGCGGGGGTGGGGGGGCGAAAAGGCGGAGCCACCCCCGGTGCAATAACGTGTGTTGGGCAATACACCTCCCGTCGCGATTGCTTCGCAACGCGAACAGGTGGATGGGGGGTTAGAAGAAGAAAACAAACATACACATAAAGTTTTGGAATTCCGCCTGGATCGAAGACACCTACGGCGAATCACCGCCGCCCCCTGCCTTTTTGAAAGCGCCTATGTGGCCGAACGTTGTGGCCAGAGCTCGGCCAAGCTATCGGACCATGTGTTCCCCCAGCCGTGGTGAACATTAATCGGGGAACACGTGGGGAAAAATAAAGGAGGAGGAGAGGGAGGACAAAGGAGGATGCCTGTCAGTGGCAACTTATCTGACACTCCCTCTTCCCCCTCCTCCCCCACATGAGTCAAGAATGGCACCCCGTCCTCCTCCTCGTCCTCCTGCTCCTCAAAGTCGATAGCAACGCGTGGCTGCCACAAGCCAGGTATCACTGGGGTACGTTTTCAGACACCCCTCCTCTTCCCTCTCTTCGTCCTCCTGATCTTCCTCCCCCTCCTCCTACTTTTCCTCCTCCTGCTCCTCCTCCTCCTCCTCCTGCTCCTCCTCATCCTCCTCCTCCTCCTCTCCCACCTCCTCCTCCTCCTCCTCCTCCTCCTCCTCCTCCTCCTCCTCCTCCTGCTCATCCTCCTCATTGTCCTCCTCCTTCTCTCTTCTCTCAACGCACCCAATACACAGGTGCCTCTGGAACTCGTGCCGGGAGCGTTTTTGGAAGCATTGTGGCCGTCTCTGGAGCCTCTCCAGGCCTTCCTTTGGAGTCCTTTGGGGCGTTTGTTGGCCCGTCTGAGCGCCCATTTCGGCCGTTTCGGGTCCCTCTTGCATCGTCGTGGGGAGCTCAGCCCGTCTTGGGGCCCTCCTGGGGCCCCCTCCGACCATGTCGGATTTCCTCTGGTGGCCCCCTCGAGCTTCCTGGGGGCTCTCTTGGGCCGTCTTGTAGCTCATCTGTGCCGCTTGAAGCTCTCTTCAGCCCATCTTGGAACCCTCTTTGGGGTCTCTGGGGCCGTCTGGGGCCCATTTTGGTAACCTCTTGGGTCGTCGCGATCGCTGGTAGAACTGAAAAGCGAAGGTCCCAGAAATATACGTTTTTCCATAGGCAATACTTGATTTTTGCCTTTGGAGGGCCTTCTCAGCGGCCTCTTGGACAATCGTGGGGGGTCCCTTGTGGTCCTTTTGTGGCCCGTCTGGGAGCCAATTTCGGCTGTCCCAAGCCCCTCTTGGCATGTCATGGGTAGCTGAGCCGTCTTGGGGACCCCATGGAGCCCTCTCCGACCGTGTGTAGGGATCCTCCGGTGGCTCCCTCGGACCCCCTGGGGACGCCCTCGGGCTGTTTTGGAGCTCTGTTGTGCTGCTCGACGCTCTCTTGAGGCTGTCTTGGAGCCCTCTTGGGGGCATCGTGCACCGTGTGGCGCCGATTTGGGGAGCCTTTGGGGCCGGCGTGGCCGCCGATGGAACATAAGAAGCGAATATCATGGAAATGTACGTTTTCGCATTGGAAATACTTGTTTTTTGCACCTTGGAGCCTGCTCAGCGGCCTCCTGGACCGTCTTCAGAGAGTCCTGGTACCCCTTATTTGGACCCTCTGGGAGCCCAATTCGGCCGTTCCGGGTCCCTCTTCGCCCCTCTTCGCCCGTCATGGGGACCTGAGCCCGTCTCGGGGCCCTCGGGGAGCGCTCTCCGACCATGTAGGGATTCTCTGGTGGCCCCCTCGGGGTTCCTGGGTACTCTCTTGTGCCAGGTTGGAGCTCTATTCTGTTGCTTGAAGCTCTCTTCAGGCTGTCTGGGGGCCCTGTTGGGAGCCTCTGGGGCCGTTTGGGGCTCATTTTGGGAGTCTTTGGGGCCGTCGCGGCCGCTGGTAGAACTGAGAAGCAAACATCCTGGAAATATGCGTTGTTTCCATAGGACATGCTTGATGTTTGCCCTTGGAAGGCCTTCTCGGCGGCCTCTTGGACCGTCTTGAATGCCTTTGTGGCCGTCTAGGAGCAGTCTTGGGCTGTCTTCGTACGCGCGTGGCCCGTCCGGAAGCCATCTCAGTGCGCTCTTCAGCCACCTTCCAAGCAACCTGGGGCGCTTTGGGCGCCTCCTGGACCAGCTTGGGAACCTCTGGGGGAGTCCGGGGCCCCTTCTGAACCCTCTTGGAGCCATCAAGGCCCCCTGGCCCCCCACGCGAACCAGAGGACGCAGTTCTGGGCCCTTCCCTGGCCTACTCCGACACATATATATATATATATATACACACGAATGCGCTGCCATTCGGGCAAGACCACCCCAGGGCAATGCCTAAATTATGGCCGCGATGAGAACTCCTGAATGCTGCAACAACACCATGGCAACGAAACGGGGAATACAGGAAATGACAGCATGCAACATGGTCCAAGGCCGGAAAAAACGCGAACACAGACAGTCGTCTACCCACGCACGTCTGTCACGTACACTACGCATGCAAAAAGATGTCGACTTGCCTGCGGGAACACGCTTGCATGCTGGGATCTCGCTGCAAGCGCATCCCTCGAGCTCTCCGAAACACATAAGTACGTACATGAACGTGTGATCGCACGATCGCAGACATAGCCAATACAAGTAATTACAACATCGTGGCAGTGGATCGGTATCACCTGCTCACCCGTCACTGGTTACTCGTGCCGAAGGCTGCTAGGACAGAGGAACCTGCCGAGGTCCCACGAGGGCCTCCGGAGTCCCATCCGAATTCCCCCCCCTTGAACGGCTCCGTGCTCACTGCCGCCTGTCACCACATCGGTCGTCGCGAGGAGACAAAAACAAAAATGGTGTAACATTGAAGGGGCCCTGGGACACACAAATAAATACACAGAAATAAAACGAATCCCACTATTTTCCTATATTTTCAGGGCTTCTGTCTTCCCCCCCACCTCTCATATGTTCCAATATTTCCTGGGGGATCGACGATTAATTGTGTCTGTGTGTGTTTTTTTCCCCTCATGCCGTCGACGCCGCGCGCGAGGACCTCGACAGTCCTCCGCCGCGCCTCGACGAGAGGCCCCGCGCGGGCAGCGCGGTGCCCCCCCTGGGGCCCCAGCGGCGCAGAGCGCCAGCCACAGCCATGGCGCAACTCGGGCGTCGGCTTCGCGGAGGCGCGCCACACCGGAGGGGCCCTGACACACACACACACACACACACACACACACACACACACACACACACACACACCCTTTGTGGAGCTGCTGCTCCCGCGGTGGGGGGCCTCGGCTGAGCTTGCCTGTTCAGTTTGTGCGCTGTCCAGGCGCGGCAAGGCCGAGTGCGGGAATGCACCCGAGATAAATACCTCCGCGCCCTAAGAATGGGGCCCCTTGCGGCCGCGCGGGGGGGTGCGGGCGGTGGGCGCCTGGGGGGCCGTCCGTCGCTCGAGGGGTCTTTTGGCCTGGGGGGGTGGGTAGGCTCTGTCCGAATGTGCGTCCGTGACGTGCGAGCAACCCCCTGCCCCGTGGCGGGGGCCGCTTCGGCGGTGCCTGGGCCGTTGCTCCCGCCCCACGTACCACTTTCGGGTGCTGCACACCCCGCCCCTCGGCCCCTCCCCCTTCGGGCGGCGTACGGTCCCCCCCTGTGGCCTCTGCCCCCCAACCCCCCCGTCGGCCCAGGGGAAGGGGCATAGCCCCAAGGGGGCAGGCGCGGCTGTGTAGGCCCGACCTGTCCCGCGGCGTGGCCTCTGCTTGGCCCAACCGTCGCTACAGGGCTGGCGCGGCCGTTTAGGCCCGACCAGACCCTGACGCCTGTGGCGTTCGCTTGTTAGCGCGGAGCGTGTAGCTCCGAGGCCTCGAGCGACTGCTCGTGCCTCCTTTGATCAGCCCGTTGTCGGTTGGCACGTGCCTTCAGGCGGCGTGGCCCTAGCGAGACACACACACACAAACACACACACACACACACACGCACGCACGCACGCACGCACGCACGCACGCACGCACGCACGCACGCACGCACGCACGCACGCACACGCACCCACACACACACACACACACACACGCACGCACGCACGCACGCACGAACGCACGCACGCACGCACGCACGCACGCACGCACGCGCACACGCACGCACGCACACGCACACGCACACCCACACACACACACACACACACGCACGCACGCACGCACGCACGCACGCACGCACGCACGCACGCACGCACGCACGCACACACACACACACATACATGCACACGAATAGCAGGATCCCTCACAGCTTCCCACAATCTCGGGGTTGCGGTCTTCCCCCCCCACGCTTCTCATAGCTGCCGAGCTTTCCGGGGGAATCGACGATGAATTGTGTCTGGGTTTTTGCCCCCTCCTGATTCATGGAAGGGCGTCACTTGAGCAGGGACCGACCGTCCCGGCATTCCTATAGTCCTACCACGGAATGTTCTTAGAACCCAAAAATGTTCTAAGAACGAAAACAATCATCGTAGAACATAAACCTGATGTGATAAAACAAGACGCTCCCAGCCAGAAATGTTCTAAGAACATTTCGTGGGAACCACAAAAGGTTCTTAGAACATTGTTTTCGGGAGCGGCCAGGAAGGGGGTGTCCAAGAGAGGGGGGTGCAAATCATGACCGGCGGCATGTGCGCGGCCCAGCGGGGGGGCCAGGGACGTAATGAAACAAGAAGAGGCGCCATAAAATCTGCGGAGACATCATGGCCCCCGCCATGATATCCCCCCCCCCCCAGTCATCACCCCCCTCTTTGCCGCCCCCGGTGTTTGGTGGGGCCATAGGCGAGCCGGGACGCTTCGCCACTGCTTGAGTCACATCGGGGGGGGGGGGGGGAGAAAGGTGCCCTTCTCGGGCCCGATGGGCCCCCCTTTCTGGACTGTGCAGGGCCCCTCGAGAGGCCCCGTTTCTGCAGCCCTCGCTGCCCCTCTCCAGACCGCTCTTTTTAACACATAAACATTGGATTTAAACCATATGGGATTACAGGGCAGTTTTTCATAGAGGGAAGTTTGAAATATAAATCTTAAAAGGGATTTTCACATGGGGTTAAACATATGGGATATACATCTTTAGATTGCACGGCAATTTTAACACATGGGATTTTAAACATATAGGATTTCTCATACATGGTTAATACATGAATAAATGTATGCATGAACTCATCGTTGCTTTTGATATTAAATCCATGCATTTTTGATACATGATCCGCACGCGGAGCATGTATTAAAAAACGGCACTGTACGTAATTACCCGGACGACAGTCGGGCGGCACGCGTCAACCAGGGCAACGGAAAACGGAGAGCGACTCAGGCTGCCATCCTAAAGACAACACGCAGCGGCTCCACTGCAGCAGGGGACGTGCAGACCGCTTGCAGGTTCGACGTTCGACGTTGTAGGTGCGCCCAACCCCGGCGCAACCATGCCCCTTGTAATTCGTCGCTGGCCTGGGGCCCCGCTTCCCTCTGGGCTCCTTGCAAATCATGTGGCGGCGCGCACAGGGGGTAGAGGGAGGGGGGAAAGCTTCTTAGAAGGCGGCTGCCTCTTAAAGGCGCTGGCCGCCCTTCGAAGAAGCCAGGGGCGCGCCACTTCTAAGAAGCACCCCAGCAGCTTCTCAGAAACACGGAGGGGCTGTCTAAGAAGCAAAGCGGCTCCTCAGAAGCAAGCCGCCTGCTTCTTAGGAGCACGCCAGGAACAGCTTCTAAGAAGCAGCAGCACGCTTCTGAGAAGGGGCGCCCGCGCCTTCTGAGAAGGGAGGGTGCTTTTAAGAAGCCTTCCCCCCTCCCCCTACCTCCCCCCTCCTCGCTATCGCTCGGACGTCCATTCCCTGTGTTTTTTTCGAATTCGTGCGTGGTTTTTTCGCCAATTGATCAAGGATGCTCCTCGATGGTCCTCGCCGAGGAAAAAAAAAAAACACACACGTCCGAGCGATGCCAGGCCTCTGCGCGTGGCTGTAGATCGTCGCCGGTCCGGGGCCCCGCGGGCGCGAGGCGCCTCGTGCAGGCCTCTCCACCGGGGCGGCGGGGCCCCCGGTTCTGAAGCCGTTCCTGCGCCGCGCCCGCGGCGCGCGCGCGGGCGGCGGACCGGACGGCGACCTCGTCCCACCTCCTCCCCTGCCTGCAAGTCGGGCCTGACCCCCCACAGGGGGATTTTGGGAGAACTGGGGATTGTGGAGTGCCTCGCCTTTCGAAGCGTGGTTTCGTATAGTGTTTCGTGGAACGTCGAACATGATTCCTATTTCTCCTTCTCCTCCTGCTCCACCACCTCTTCCTCTTTCTCTCTCTTCTCGCACTCCTCCTCTTCATCCTTCTCTCTCCTCCTCTTCTTCCTCCTCCTCCTCCTGCCCCCAGAATAAAGCTTTCTTCTCTTCCTGCACCCCCTCCAACAAAAAAAACATGGGGAACAACGCGGCGCGGCCTCCCGTTTTTTGTTTGGGAAGGGTGGGTGGGGTGGGGGGGCAGGAGAAGAAAAGCAACTCGATTCTGGGGGAAGAAGGAACAGCGGGAGGAGGCGGAGGAGGCAGAGGAGGTGGATAGGTAGGCCCCAGATGTGTTTCATTCGCCTGCCCCCCCAAACAAAAATCAAAAAACGCGAAGCAGTTTTGTTTTGTTGTTTCTCCAAACAAGTTTACCCTGTAGGAGTTCTAACTAAAACCCTACTAGTTGGTCCATTGTCCCCCCTAATTCCTATGCCCCCGCCAATTTCTATGGCGATGCCTATGCTTATGTCTCCCAACTAACTCCTATGCCTACGCCTACGCCTACGCCTACGCCTATGCACCACCTCTGAACGCTCCTGGCGTCCCCCCCGTTTTCTAATAGCCCCCTCCCCTTCTTCTAATGGCGCTTGCTGGCTTGCTCTTGCGTGCTTGCTCTCGCTTGCTTGCTCTTGCTTGCCCTTGCCTCCTTCTGCTTGCTTGCGCTTGCTTGAGCTTGCTCCTCCTGTCCTCCTCCCGTCCTGCCACCGTCCTCCTTTCGTCCTCCTCCAATCTTCCTGTCCTCCTATATATTTGTAGTCAACGCTGGCTGATCTGTTTGTTCTGGGGGGGGGCGGCGGCGGAACAGACACATCCGACGTGGCCTCATCTGCCCTCACCTCTGGAAGGAGTCATAATGAAAGCCCCCACAAGAAAGGTTCACATTGAAATCCTCCACGGGAGGATTCCCATCGAAACCCTCCATTTAAGGATTGCTAGTGAAATCCTGCACATATTGGTTCCTATTGGAATCACCTGCAAAAGGATTGCCTCTGAGATGCTTCGAAAGAAAGAATCCCCCCGTTGGCATTGCATTGGCATTGGTTGGGCAATGGCGTGTCATTGCGCCGAATTTGTTCTCCAAACAGGCTTGCCCTATAGGAATTCTAACTCAAACCCTACTAATGGGTCCGTTGACCCCCCTTAATTCCTATGCCTCCCCCATAATTCCTATGGCTATGCCTATGCCTACGACAATGTGCCCCCCCTAACCCCATATGCCTACGCCTACGCCTATGCCTATGCACCACCTCTGAGCGCTTCTAGCCCCCCCCCCTGTTTCCAGTGCCCCCTCCTTGTTTCCACTGGGACTTGCTTGTTTGCTCTTGCGTGCTTGCTCTCGCTTGCTTGCTAGTGCTTGCCTTTGCTTGCTTTCACGTGATCGGCTATCTCGTGCTTGCTTGTTATTGCTCGCTTGCGCTGGCTTGCTTCTGCTTGCTTGCGCTTGCTTGATGCTGCTCCTCCTGTCCTCCTCCCGTCCTGCTCCCGTCCTCCTTTCGTCCTCCTCCCATCCTCCTCTTGTCCTCCTATCTATTTGGAGTCAACGCTGGCTGATCTGCTTGGCAGTGCGTTGGCATTGCGCTGGCACTTCGCAAGAATTGCGCTGGCGAGTCCTCATGAAACCCTCCACAGAGGGACTACCATGGAAACCCCATACAAGCAGGACTCCGATTGGGAACCTCCACACAAAGGATTCAGATTGAAATCCTCCGCAAAAGGAGTCCTTGCGAAACCCTCCACTGAAGGATTCCCATTAGAATCTACTACAAAGGATTTCCGCCATTGGCGTTGCATTGACGTTGGGTTGGGATTGCCTTGGCATTGCGTTGGCACTGCTTTGGCATTGTTCTGGTCTTGCGCTGGCGAATCCTAAGTCACTCCCTTCGCAGAAGGATTTCTATTGAAACCCTCAAGAGAAGGATTCCGATTGAAATCTACCACAAAGGATTGCCCCTATTGGTCGTGCATTGACATTGGATTGAGATCGCCATGGCATTGGCTTTGCGTTGCGTTTGCACTGCGTTGGCATTGCGCTGGCGAGTCCGAATCGGACGTTCCACCGGACAATTCTTATTACTCCACCCCAACAAGAAGGATGCCTAGTGACGCCCCCCCCACGCACACACACAACACACAAAAACAATTCACATCGAAATCCTCCACAGAAGGATTGAAGTCGAAGCCCTTCACATGAGGATTCCTATTGAAATCCTCCGAACATGGGTTCGCAATGCCATCATCCCAGAAGGATTCTCATTGAACTGCACCAAGAGAGGATGCCCCATATTGGCATTGGTTTAACATTGGCATGGCGTTGGAAGTGCGCTGACATTGCGCTGGCGAGTCCATATGCCTCCCTTCGCAGAAGGATTCCTATGGGAACCCTCCGCAAAAAGGGTTCCGTTTGAAATCTACCACAAAGGATTGCCCCCAACGACATTGCATTGGCATCGGATTTGAAATCGTATTGGCATTGCGCTGGCACTGTTTGAGCATTGCGCTGACATTGCGCTGGCAAGTCCTCAGCCTCCCTTCGCAGAAAGATTTCTATTGCAACCCTCCCTCCACAAAAAAAAACCCTTTTGAAATCTACCACAAAGGATTGCCCCCATTGGCATTGGTTTGGCATTGCGTTGGCACTACTTTAGCATTGCGCTGCCGAGTCCTAGTGCCTCCCTTCGCAGAAATATTCCTATTGAAACCCTCCGTAAAAAAAAAATCGTTTTAAAATCTACCACAAAGGATTGCCCCCAACGGCATTGCAGTGGCATCGGATTTGGGATGGCATTGGCATTGCGCTGGCATTGCGCTGGCATTGCGTTGGCACTGCTTTGGCATTGCGCTGGCGAGTTCCGATGCCTCCCTTCACAGAAGGATCTCTATTGCACCCCCCAGAAGGTTTCTTATTCAAATCTACCACAAAGGATCATGGTCCTCGAAATTCCAGCACCAGAGAAAGGTAAGATACTGATAATGATGAAGAGAAGGGTGCAAGCTCGTGACAAACCCTCTGGAACACCGACGTACTCCACAATAGTCAACACATACACCAGAATGGTCAAACAAACACTCTAAATATCGTCTCAAGACTATTTTGGTACTATTTTTGAATATTCTCCCTGTAGAGGGACAGGCCTAACTTAACCCTACCTCTCCTCGCCGAACTGGGAACCGAATTGGTCAGGTTGAGTTGGTGTTTGAATTAGCTGTTGGGCATCGACACTCTGTTTTTGACTCTGGCCGGGAGTGGCCTTAGGCGACTCTTGGACGGTCTCTCCCCCGCCGCCTTCCACTACTTTTCTTGGCCTTCGGCAGAGGGTGTCCAGGCTAGCGGCAGCCTGTCACCAAATTACAACTATAACAAGGCGGAGGAACAGAGAGATGGATGGGACGAAGAAGGACAAACTAGTACTATGCGCCCCCTAGCGCAAGCGTCCGAACGGGGCATATGGGAATACAAGCATCGCATAATGCATCGCTGCCCAGGCAGTATGGTCTTAGATGGCGCCCGCGACCGATTCTATATGTACGAGAACCTTTCTGAACGCGAGCGCGCCTTCCCGTGCAGGGCTGGCGCTCACATAGTCATATTCGCAGTTCGGGTGATGCCGGAAAGAAGGGGTGCGCGGCGCTGGCAGAGAGCGGCTGGGCGCGGGCGCGGATCGAGGACCGCGGCTCTTGGACGTCTCCGCGAGAATCGAAGGCCGAGAGCCAGAAGACAGCGAGAGACCTCAGGATACGTTTCCCGCTTCTGGGGGGGGAAACAAACCTACCTCGCTTTTGACCGCCCTCGCTTCCAAGAGATACCAAGCGATGCCAAACTACGGCCTGTACTGGTCAGGTCGCTTGACGAGGAGGCGCGTGGTATGACTTGGTATGACGAGGGGCACACAAATAAGTACACATACACATACATAAAAGGATTCCCCATCTGTTCCCATATGTTCTGGGTTTCTGTCTTCCCCCCCACTGCCCAGATTCTCCCATATCTTCTGGGGAATCGACGATTAGTTGTGTCTGTGTTTCTTTCCCTCCCGAGAGAGCCAGGAGACAGCGAGAAACCTCAGGATACGTTTCCCGCCTCCCCCACGGATCGAGGGGCGTGCCTCTCGGGCGACCCTGCCGGCAGAGAGCTGCCGGGCGCGGGCGAACACGATCGAGGGTCTATGCTCCTCGGCGCTCTCTGTGGCCTCCAGAGGGCTGCGGCGCTGTGCAGGCAGAGAGCGGCTTGGCGCGATCGAGGAGCAAGGATCGCGGCTCTTGGACGCTTGTGGCCCCGTGGAGGCGTCTCGAGCTCTCCTCGGGGGACCTCCGGCCCGGGCGACCTCCAGGGACCGCCTCTGGCGATCTTGCCACGTGACGCGCCGGACCAGCGGCGAGCCCTCCCCCTTTTCCTGCCGCTGCTCTTGCCGCCCCCCCCCATGCCCGTTTGCCTGTTTCAAGGCGGCCCCGTGTCCCGTCTCTCGGGCCCCTCCCCCCTCCCCTCACCCGCCGCCATGCACTTCTCTTCCTCAGCGGAACAACTCCTCCCTGTCGCGCACCTGGAAAAGCCGGCAGAGCGGTCTGGGCGTTTCGCCGCGTCTGACACTGTGGCCCGAGGCTCCCAGCAGCTGCGCGCACGGAGGGCGGGACGTCTGAAAAATATGGCTCTTGCCTCGGCTCGGACTGCCTACCAGACCACCTCAACCCAACCCGAAGACCCGAATTTCGGGTTGGGGGGGGGTACGGGTTCCATACGTGTTTTCTTGATGTTCCCCGACCCCCCCCCCCCCCCACTGGAAATGGAGGTCAATTTGAGGCCTTCGGGTTGGGTTGGGGTGGTTTGGTGGGTGGTGAGGCCCCGCGCGCCGTCGCCCTCGAGCACTCCCAGCAGTCACGCGGATGCAAAGGCGGGCCGCTCTCGCATCGCCCTTGGCGCCGCGCGGAGGACTGAGGGAGCCGGGCGCTGGCTGTCTTGGCCCCCCGCCCCCGCCCCAGTGGCGACCTGGAGCAGCGCCCGAGGACACCCCGAGCGCCTCCGAACGCCCCCCGAGACCCTTCCCACGGCCTGTTCTCCGGAGGAGGAAGAGGTACCCATACCTCTACACTTCGGCCGTGTTCCCCTTGGTGGGCCTCCTCGCAGGATCTCGTCGCCACCGCTGGATTCGCCTTGCAATCCTGGTCAGAACGCACCCCAGGAGAGTCGGGGATGGACAGACCCCCCTTTAGTAAAACGTGGTTTAGTGAAAACGACCTGAGGCCCAAACCTGGTGGGCGCAAGCCTGGAAAATAACGGCCACGGCGCCCTCTCGAGAACCGAGAACGGACAACTCACTAATCGACGTGTCCCTGTTGGGGGTTCTGTCCACCCCCGACCCCAGGAGAGGTCCGGGGAGCAGCGGTATCGGTAGCCGCCAGACCCAGACCCCCGACGTAATGAATTTTTCATTACGTCGACCCCAGAGTTCTCGACCCCTTCCCCAGGACCGGATTGTCATCCTGAGTCGTTTTTTGACGCTCCCGAGGCCCGGCGAGGGCCCCCAGAGGCCGAAAATGGCGAAACACCTCCCGTCATGATTTTTTCATTGCTCGAGGGGGTCTGGGGACGCCTCCGAGGTGCCTCCGAGGTGCCTCGCGGGGGGGGGGCCTCCGCGCGCCCCCGCGGGGCCTCCGAGAGAGGCCCTGCGGCGCCCCTCCCCGCGGAGCTCCGACCGGGCTGCCTCGCCCGCGGGTGCCCGGGGGCGCGGCCTCGGAGGTGCCTCCGAGGTGCCTCCGACGATCTCCGATCGGGGACCTTCTTCTAGGGCTCCCAACTTCGCGCTTCGCGCTCCGCGAAGCGCGAAGCGCGAATAACTTCGCGCTCTCGCGCCGCCCCCCCAAAGGGAGAAGAGGAGGACGAGGAGGAGGGGGAGGAGGAACGAGGACCGCGAAGCGCGAAGCGCGAATAACTTCGCGCCCTCATGGGAGCCCTTGTTCTTTGGACGCCCGAAATGGGTACCGAAAAAATGGGTACAATGCCCAACAGCAAATGCTGTCCCAAACCAACGGCGGCTGCTGTTGGGCAGGCGGCCTCCTGTCTCGAATGGACACAGGCCGCGGCGGCGTGGACAGCGAGCCCTGGTCAAAATGAACAAAATCCGCTGTTGGGCATAGTACCCATTCTTTCAGTACCCATTTCGTGCGTGCGGATCTTCGGGCCCGGGTCGATCCAGACCCGGGCCAGTCCAGGCCTGGCAGAATCCTGCAGGATCCTGCCAGGTCCTCGACCCAAACTCTCTTGATCCGCGGGGCGGGAGCGAGCCTCTTCCGCTGAAAGCTCAGCGGGACGCGCACAGCTTTAATCAGCAGAGAAGGGGTAGAAGAAGGCAGCCTCCTCGACCCAAACACGGGCCAATGCAAAAGAGCCTGCGGGAGAATGCAGGATCCTGCACCCCAACCTGGGTCCATGCGACCCTGGCCCTGCGGGGCCCTTCAGTATCGGGGGGGCTCTGGTTGACCCCCGTTTGCATGGACCCCCGTCTCGAGGCTCCCGATCCGAAGGCCCCCGAGGGCATCCGGGGGCCTCCCGAGCAACAGGCGCGCAAAGGGGGGGGGGCGGCCGACGGCGGTCTCCTCACGGCTCCAGGCGGGGTCCCGCGCAGCCCGGCGGCGCAGCGCCCTGCGCCCGGCTCGGGCGGCCAGGGGAGCGCCCGGGGCGGCGAGCGGGGAGGGCGAGGAGGGAGGAGCAGAACACAGCAGGTACAGTCGGGGCGTTGACCTAAGGAACCCTAAATAAGGAACGAGGCCCCTTTCTCTCATCAGCTAAAGTTCGAGTTCCCCTTCGGAAGCCTGAGGAAAACCTAAGGCAAGCTGTGAAACAATCAGGGAACACGGAGCCCCTCCCCAACGAAAAGGGTTCCTTCTCCAGGGCCCCGACTGTAGACGGGGGGAGGGGAAGACAGAGGAGATGAGCGCGGGGGGTGCAAGGGGAGAGCGCGGAGGATCATGCGCACATGGCGGAGCGGGGGTGGGAGTGGGTAGGCCTCCCCCTCCTCCTCCTCATCGCGGTTGTTCCAGAGCGGGAATGTGAAGAACACCTGCCACTATGCAACTTATGAAAAGAGGGCCGCTGGGAGTGAAATCGGACGGACATTCGAAGTTAACTGCGCCAACAAAATACAATGTCACACAACAATTAATCCGATGTTCCCCGCTTGCAGGGGGTGACAAGGCGTGTGAAATGATGAGGTACTGCCCCCCTTTTCCCATCCCCTGATGTCCAACAGCCCCATTGGAAGGGGGGGACAGGAGGAGGACGGGGGGGGGCGCGAATTCTTCGGCGCTCCTCTGAGGCCCTCGCAGCCTCTAAATCTACGCGTCGCCTTCCAGGTAACTTCCGAGGGCCTCACGACGGCCCAAGAGCAATCAAAAAAGGGGGCCGAAGGGCCTCAAGCCGCCCTCAGAGGCCTCCGACACGCGCCAACAGGTCCCCAAGAGAACCCCCAAAAAGGCCAGAGACTAGAGAGAACCGACACAGCCCACGGTCGGCTCAGAAGGGGTCAAAGAGGCCTTCAAGAGAGCCCCAAGAAGGCCGTAGGAGGCCCCCACGGATACCCAATGGGCCCCAAACCTCCAAAGACGCCACAAGAGGGCCCCGCGAAGACGCCTCAGAGGGTGCCTCCGCACTCTCCTTCGAAAAGCAGATGAAATCCAAGCCCCGCCGCCACCCGAATAACTCATATGCCTTTCGAAACGGCACGGGGAGGGATCCAACACGCCAGAGGACCTCCAGACAACCTCGCACGGCCTCAGGACGGCCCCACAAACATCCAAGACGCCAAAAAAAAAAACCGAAGGATTCCCATCACCACCTTGCCCTCATACCCGTCCCCGTCCCAAGCCCGTTCCTAATGCTGCTCCTTTATCCCCCCTTAGATTCCCAATCCCATCCAAATATTCCTCCCCAGCACCATTCATTTCCCCGCCGTTTTCGATGCGACATCAACAGTCCCTCGCCCTCACGCGTCCGCATCCCTGTCCCCGGCGTCATCCCCGCGACGATCCCTTTCCCGACCCCTGTTGGGCAGGAGAGGCGCTCTGCAACGCTTTATAAAAAAGGGCCTCAACTATGCAGGCCGAGACGTTGCAGTGGTTTTGCATACGGCAGGTTCGTGTCGTGCCGACTTCGGCGTTGGTATTTGACGCCGCGGGGATCGTTCAACCTTGAACGATCGGCCGTTTCCGAAACGTCCAAATCGTTCCACATCGACCGATTCTGGGTCGCCCGCGGCGTTCAACGTTGAACGCCGCTGGCGGGGTCGCCGCCGGTCGACACGACACGAACCTACCGTAGTTCAGCTAAGCTTTGAAACTGGTTGAACATACTTGATACCATGTAGCGCATTGCGATTGTCGCTAATGTGCTTGGAGCAGTGCTCTATTTTGATGAATTCGGTAAAGAGTCCCCCAGACACAACTTGTGCTTAAGGGTCCTTGTCTAAAAAGCTAGGGCTGCCGGGAGGTCTGGCGGTTCCATGCTCGCCGTCGCCGCCCCGTCACCGCCTCGCCACCGCCCGTCGTACGTGCGTGGCTGCCGGTTTGGCGGTTCCGTGCTCGCCATCGCCGCCCCGTCGCCGCTTCGTCGCCCTTCGTCGTGGCCTGGATGGCGGTCGGGCGATTTCGCCGAATTCGGACCCTCCCACACAAAAAAATAAAACCCTTGCCTGGTGATGGGCAATTTGGATATGATGTTGCCCCACCGCTCATTTTAAACCTTCCCAGCCAGGCTAGTATCGACTCCTTTTTCATCCTCGATCAAAAAAACTACGCGCGCACACCAGTTTAGAAAAAAACACCCGTCGTTTCGACACATCCCTTGCGATAAACTGTGACAAGACAACATCCACACGGGCGCGTCGTCGCGCGCGCTTGCCGACAGTCTTCGAACACCCAAATATCCGCATGGATTTCCAAACCGAATTTGCCGAGACAGCTTTCCGTCGCGGCGTGGCACATGCCATCCGCTCGCGCGCTCCAGCAGCTGGGGGAGAGGGGGAAGGGCGTATGGGCGGCCGCAGAGGGTGGGCGGAGGGGGGAATAAAACGACGCGAAAATCGGGACAACATCCGATCGGGATAATTCGAAATCTCTGAGAATCGGCGGGTTTGGAGGATGTATTGGGCGCCGCGGCCGCCCCAGAGCGTTCCGGAACGCTCTGAGAGCGCTCCGGAACGCTCTGGAGCGATTTATCCCGATCCTAGCCCTGTTTTAGGGAAGCCACTCACTGCACGAAAATCTCCGGCAAGAAAGGCCAGCGCGGCCGGCCGTTGCTGAGGCGCCCTGGCAGTGGATGGGGGCGGCGTCGCGCCCATACCCACTGCGTTTGGGGAAGGGTCGCAAGCGCAGAACAGGTCGAATCCACACATTGTCGGAATGGTAAACGAATCCATTGACACGGGCGGCATCCGGGCGTTCGCCAAGAAACCGTGCGATCCAGGCATTCCCGGGGTACGGCGGCACCTGGATGCGAGGAGGCCAGGACGGCGGGGGGTCAGCCAGCGAGTCGCTCGCGGCAGCAAGGTGCTGCAAAGCGTGGGACATCAGCTGCTCATGAATGGGCCGCGCGACACCAGCAACCCGATGGCTGCAACGCCACGGGGGGCAGCAGCCGAGGGCTGCTGAGCAGGCCAACTGCTGAGGTGCCGCCGTCCGCCGCCAACCATGGCGAGGGCGAAACAATGGCGGCAGCCATGGCGAGAGGCGAAGCCAACCAAACCAAAGCCATGGCAGCCAGCCAAGCCATGGAGCGGCAGCCATGGCGAGAGGCAAAAAAACGAGGGCTGACCTGGCCAGCGCGCGCATCACAACCGGGCGTGGCGGGCGCGCCCAACCACAGGTCAAGCGGGGCCGGGTGCGCCCAGCTGCGGGAGCAGCGGGGCAGGGGCGGAAAACGGCGGCTGGACTGGCCAAAGAGGGCAACGCAACCAGCAGGCCACCGAGGCGCCTGGTCGCCTGGCCGCGGAACTGGCAAAAACCGCTGGGCAGTTGATCTGGCGGAGCCGAATCAGCGCCTCCGAAAGTACTGGAGGGACGCGCGGGTGACGGGAGGCGGAGGCAGGAAGTGCCACAGGAGGCGGCACGAGGCCCCACCCAGGACTGGAAAACATGTGAAACACGTGTGCGTTGTAATCAAAATCTGCGCGCGCGCTCTCGCGAACTCTGATGGAACCATCGCTTTAAAAACTTCCACCGGATGCGAACAAACGGGCCGCCCGCGCGCGCGCGCGTCGAAACCATTCGGCCGCCCTTACGCGCTTGCGGAGGGGGGGCGCGGTCCCTGTCAAATGATACCATGCGGCCTACTCGCCTGTGTCGGCCGCGCGCGCATGTCGAAATCCCCATCACAACGTTCATCAACGACGCGAAGACGCCATCATCGGCATCGGCGTGGTCCGTATCGGCGCAGTCATTGCCGTTGCCGTCGTCACTACCATCATCGCCACCAACATCGCAACTGTAATCGTGTCTGTCGTTGCCGACGTCGTCGTGCTGACATCGCGCCCGCCCATATCACCGACTCGCAACGAAAAGCCCACAGCGCGCTGGGAAGTGCCCAGGCGGTCAGCGCCACAGCGGCCGCGTCGGTCGCGCCAGACTACCTGGTCTCTCTGCGTACGAACCTGCGCGCGCTAGCGCGGCCGCAACGGTGCGCCATCCAGCGCCGAGCACTCATCGCAATCGCCGCCGCGTGAGTTTGGAGAGCCAACTTGCGGGTGGGCGGGTGGGATGATTGCGCGGGCAATGGAGCTGACACCTTCCAGTTCGGCCAGGCGAATTGCACCCCATGGGTTGCACAACGTAACCTGCACAACAAAGACCACACCACAGGCATAGCACTCCAGAAGAACATTTCACCACATATATTGCAGTACGTATGTTACACCTCATGGGCCCTCGTTCCCAAAACATCACAAATTCTACCACCACCCCCTTCGCCCGGGTGTCGCGCCCCCCCTGGTATGAAACAAAGTTCAACATGGCTTTGCCCCACCGCGCATCTTTAAACATGGGCTCGCGCCATCCCGCACAGGCCGGCGTCTTCCCTCACTCATCCTTATCAAATAATACTATGCGCGCAAACCGGCTTAGCAACACTGATATACATATATATATATATATAATTATGCTTAGCAGCGCTGGTATATATCTATATGTATATATACATACTGCATTAATACCAATTTGTTTACAACAGAATCTTGCTGGTACCGCAGAGCCTTGTGAGAGCAACAACGAAACACTCACCTGGTTTTTTCTCCTTCAGGGAGCACAAGGCCTGGCAACCTCCGTGCTATATATATATATATATATCCCAATCTCCGAGAAAGCGCGTTTCACGGATGCTTGCCTTGAGAACGTTCGGCGGCGCGTTTCGAGCGGGGGGGTGGCCCCTCCCAGCACCCGGCGCCGTCGTTCAAAACCGGGGGACTCCCCTCCCCACCAAAGCCACCCCCCCTCGCACCCCCCCTCCCTCCCAAAGGGTGGGGGGTTCAAAACCTCCCCCCTCCCCGCTGGCGCGGGCGTGGGCGCTGGCGCTGGCGGCCGCCAGCAGCGCCGACGGCGGGGACGCAGCGATGATGACCAGAGGCAGCCCAAGGGGGGGGGTCCAACACCCCCCCCGCGCCGGCGCCGGCGCCGGCGCCGGCGCGGCGCTGGCGGCGCCCAGCAGCGCCGGCGCTGGCGCCGGCGTCCGGGGACGCAGCGACGATTACCACCACTACCACCACCGCCACCACTACCACCACCACCACCACCACCCCAACCCACCACCGCCACCACCACCAACCCACCACGCAACCACCACCACCACCACAGCCACCACCACCACCACGAACAAAAACCCACAACCACTACCACCACCACCACCACACTCTACCACACCACCACCACCTTCGCCACAATCACCACCACTACCAGCAGCACAACCCACCACCACCACCACTACCACAAACCACCGCACCACCACCACCACCGCCACCACCAGCA
Organism: Prorocentrum cordatum; assembly: GCA_963575745.1. Taxonomy (NCBI): domain Eukaryota; class Dinophyceae; order Prorocentrales; family Prorocentraceae; genus Prorocentrum; species Prorocentrum cordatum. The sequence continues at coordinate 550,925 of CAUYUJ010009779.1, forward strand.
CCACTTCCACAAACCACCGCCACCAAAACAACCGACCACCACCACCACCACCACCACAAACCACCACCACACCACCAACACAAACCACCACCATACCACCACCACACCACTACCACCACCACCACCACCACCACCACCACCACCACGCACCACTACAACCACCACCACCACAATAAACCACCACACCACCACCACCACAACCATCACCACCGCCACCACCACCACCACAACCCACCACCACCACCACCACCGTCGTCTTCGTCGACGCTCCCCGCCGCAACCGCCCGCCGCCGCAGGCGCAGGCGCCGGCCCAGAAAAGTAGGTCGTCGTCCCCGCCGCCGCCGCCAGCCGCCGCCGACGCAGGCGCCAGCCCGAGGAGAGGGAGAGAACGGGGAAGGGGGTTCGACCCCCCCCCCTCCATCAGGGGAAGGGGGGTATCGACCCCCCCCCCTCCATCGGGGGGGGGTCCGTTTCCAGCACCCCCCACCTCCAAGCGACCACAGAACGCGCTCTTTCCAATATCCCTTTACATCATATACAACATAATCCACACGCGCACGTCGTCGCGCGCTCACGCCGACATCCGTCAATCAACTATACGATTCCGTAATGATTTGAGATTCGAGGTTCCCGGCAATATTCGAAATAACAAAACAAAAGGTTTTGTCAACGTGACGTTTCCGAAAAAGTCTGCGCGCGCTCTTTGGCGAATTCTTGCGCACACCATGCGTTCCATCAAACGTGACCAAGCGAACCTCTCGTGCGCGCATGTCGAAACCATTCAAACGGTCTTTGCGCGCTTGCTGGACGGGGGGGCACGATCACTGTCAAACGATATCATGCGGCCCACTCTCGCCCGTCGGCCGCGCGGGCATGTCGAAATCCTGCCTGAACTTCCATCACCGACGCATGGACACCATCATCGTCATCTGCGTGATCAGCATCGGCGCCGTCATCGGCCTCGCCGTAGTCACTGTCATCATCGTCACCAGCTTAGCTACTATCTTCACCGCGGCTGCCGTGCATTATCGTCAACAGAAGCCGTTCAGGATCTACCATCCCGCCCCTGCCCCCTGGATATGTCGCGCAACGCTCAGGGGCGCAGCGTTCTAGAAATGTTTCTGCCCGTGCACGTTCACTGTCCCAATGGGGGTGCCTCTCAGACGCTGGCTAACATGGATTGGTCTTTCGGACCCGTGGATGTGGCGCGTTGGCGCCACATCCACGGCAGCCCAGAGGAGGAGGAGGAGGAGGAGGAGGAGGAGAAAGAGGGCGGAGGAACAGGAGCTGGAGCAGGAGGAGGGGGAGCAGGAGGAGGAGAAGGAGGAGGAGGAGGAGAGGGAGGAGGAGAAGAAGGAGGAGGAGGAGGAGGAGGGAGGAGGGGACTGCAGCCCTCGAAACATGGGGCAACCGCTGCCCCATTGGGCGAAGGAGCGCGCCGATCTGTACGGATCATGGGGCCCGTCCCCGACCCACGCGACGGAATGCGTGCGTGCGTCTCCGCGCCGTCGGGCCCCTGTCCTGCACTGGCCTTCCGCAGGGCCGACCCTTTCGGCAGCCGTCCAACGAGGTCTCTTGCCTTGTCTGGGTTGCAAGCCCAGGCGCCTCAGTCGGCCCCAGCGGCTCGGCGGCAGGTCGGCGGACGCAGCGGCGGAAGCTCAGCGGAAGCATGTGGCAGCTTGGCGGGCGGTCGGCGGTCAGGCGGGCGGCTCGGCAGGCGGTTGGCGGGCCTGTCCCCCAGATTCAGGGCGGCCCTGTCCCCCTACAGGCCGATTTCGAGCGAAAACTTAAAAGTACCCCCGAAATGCTCAAACCACAATGTTCAGACGATCGTCCCCGTATTATGTTTGGAATATGTTTGAGTATTCCTCCTCTAGAGGGACAGGCCCAACTTAAGGTTAATCGTAAGTCGGGCCTGCCCCCCTACAAGGGGATCTTGGAAGACAAATAAAAAACAGTCGAAACATACCCCAAAATACCAAACAATTGTCAAAACATTGACTATTTTTGAACGTTCCTCCTGTAGAGGGACACAAGCCCGACTTCAGCTTCATCCCCCAGATGCATGGTCCAGGGCCTGGGCCCCCCTCCGCAGCTGATGGAAATTGCCCCCCCCCCTCCCCGGTGTCAGCCGCCCAGCCTTTGACACCATTTAGCTGTCTCACCTCTGGCTTCATCCTTGTTCTGCTTCCTCCTCCCCCTCCCCCTCCTCCTCCTCCTCCCCCTCCTCCTCCTCTCCTCCTCCTCCTCCTCCTCCTCCTCCTCCTCCTCCTCCTCCTCCTCCTCCTCCTCCTCCTCCTCCCTCCTCCCCCTCCCCTCCTCCCCCTCCCCCCTCCCCCTCCCCCTCCTCCTCCTCCTCCTCCTCCTCCTCCTTCTCCTCCTTCCTCCACCTCCTCCTCCTCTCCTCCTCCTCCTCCTCCTCCTCCTCCTCTCCTCCTCCTCCTCCTCTCCCTCCTTCCTCCCTCCTCTCCTCCTCCTCCTTCCTCCTCCTCCTCCTCCTCCTCCTCCTCCTCCTCCTCTCCTCCTCCCCCCTCCTCCTCCTCCTCCTCCTCCTCCTCCTCCTCCTCCTCCTCCTCCTCCGCCTCCTCCTCCTCCTCCTCCTCCTCCCTCCTCCTCCTCCTCCTCCTCCTCCTCCCTCCTCCTCCTCCCTCCTCCTCCTCCTCCTCCTCCTCTCCTCCTCCTCCTCCTCCTCCTCCTCCTCCTCCTCCTCCTCCTCCTCCTCCTCCTCCTCCTCCTCCTCTTCCACCCCTCCTCCTCCTCCTCCTCCTCCTCCTCCTCCTCCCCCTCGTCTCTCCTTGTCTCCCCTCCGCCGCCGTTTAGGGCCCTTGAGCCAGGGCGCCGGGGAAAAGAGCGATCGACGATGCGATCCAAGCCGGTCCTCGATCGACACCCCGAGGGGCCCCTCCCCCTGCCGTGGCCGTGGGTGGCGCTGCTGTGAAACCCGTGGGGGTCTACCCTTCGGGACTCGTGTCAGGTCGGGGCCTGTCCCCCTGCAGGAGGATTTTGAACGAAAAAACCAAACAGATACTCAGAAAAGTCCCCGAGATATTCAAAGCATGCCCAACCAATCCCATAACAGAATCTACCAATGCTCGAGAAATCGTCCCCGGACTATCTTTTACTATTTCTTCCTATTCCTCCTGTAGAGGGACAAACACGACTTTTGAGCAGGGACCGACCGTCCCGGCATTCCTATAGTCCTACCACGAAATGCTCTTGGAACCCAAAAATGTTCTAAGAACAGAAACAATGTTCTTAGAACATAAGCCCGATGTGATACAACAGAACAGACTCCGCCAGAAATGTTCTAAGAACATTTCGTGGAAACCACAAAAGGTTCTTAGAACATTGTTTGGTAGGGCTATAGGCGAGCCAGGACGCTTCTCCACTGCTTGACACTTACGACTCGTGCCGCGTGCGCTGATTCCTCCTCGTCGTCGTCGTCGCCCATCTGGGGGGGTCGCTAGAGGAAAGAGAACTATGCACATACTTACACCGATTCCGGCCAGGCCCACCCTGAGCCCAGGATCGGTGCATACGCCATCCTGCCTTGGCCAGGAGGGCACATGCACCGATCCTGGGCCCAGGATGGGCCCGGCCAAGATCGGTGCATGTGCATAGTTCTCTTCGCCCGAGACGGTGGACCCTGGGACCCCTCCAACTACGAAGCGCCAGGTCCCCCCCGCGCGCGCGCGCGAGCGCGGGCCGGCGCCTGGCGGCCGAGGCCACACCGCTCTCGGGAAAGATGCGCCCGAGGCACCCCTTAGAGCGCCTGCTCGAAGAAGGCGTGCCCGAGGAGCTGGCGGAGGGCGACAGCGACGACGACGGCGACCTTCACCAAGGCGACGACACGACGGCGACAACTGACGGCGTCGGCGTCGCAGCAGTTCTAGACTTGTCGCCGCACGACGAGGAGGATCAGGGCGACCACGACCACAGCCACGACCACAAGCACGACGACGTCGCCGCGTTCGATTCGGAGGCCTTTTGGGCGCTACGGGGCGTTCTCGTAGCCACGACTGGACGCAGCTCGATAAGCTGGCCAAGATATCGGATCCCGCCACATCGGCGCCCTCCTGCCTTCCGGGCAGCGCTCCTTGATCAGAGACCCCCCCCATGTGAGCCCCATGCATCCCTCGGGTGCTGCAAGAGCTCTGGTCCGTGGCGGGCGCCTTCTGGCTGTGCCGCTCGGGGAGCGACACACCACAAGATGGTTGTACCACATGTTCGGTTCGGACGTCAGCCAGCGCACGGTGCGGCGACGAGGCGGTGACGCGCGCCCACTCCTCGAGTGCATGTGATCTCAGGCCTGCCCCCCCTCGAGGCATGGGATTTCTGGTTGCCCCCTCGATGCTGGGGATATTAGATGGCATCAAACAGTGGATGGATGGGCAGATCCTGAAGAGAACCCTCCCACGAACTGAGACGAGGAGCGGAAACCCCTCAACCTTGCCCGAGGCGGCCGCCGCTTTTCCAAGGAAGCCCAGATGCCTGCAAAGCACCATTTACGGGGCCCAGACGGCTCCGCGGTTGCTCCAGGAAGGAACAACTCAAACGGAGGGGCACCCGGGGCCAGTGCCACATCGGACAACTCCCGCCTCTGCCTTGCGCGCCGCTGAGCAGGTCGCTGCCCCACTGCGGAGAGGGAAGATCGGGATGTGGGCGGGATGGTAAAGTGGATCTCAACTTCAAGCCAAAGAGGATCCATAATGAAAGGCGCCTGGTTTCGCGCTTCGCGCTCTCGTGCCGCCCCCAAAGGAAACAGGAGAATGAGGAGGAATCGGAATCGAACCACGAAGCAAGAATAATGACTTCGCATCTTCGAAGGCGCCCTTGCATAATTTAGAAAAAGCGTTCTGGCACAGTTGTTGTTCCATCCTTTCTCCTTCACGCGCTCCACGCCAATGTTGGGCACCGCGGTGGCGACGAGGAACGCCCCAGACGGGCAAGCTGAGTTGAAGCCACGACGAGGATAAGTTCGGTGAGGGTGATTCGAGGATCTCTGCGACCCCACATCTCGAGAATGCCCAGAAAAGGGAAAAACGGGCGAAGGGTAGAGGTATGGGCACCCTTTCCTCCTCCGAGTGCCCCCAGAGATCTGGACCAATCGAGACCTCGTCGTCCGCGGGCGGGCGGCCGATCGGAGGCTGCAGCGGTGGGGCCCGCTGGGGCCAGCCGCCACGTGCGGCAGTTCCGAGGAACGCTTTGAAAGCGTTAGCGTAAACTCACCTTCCCAGTCGGGGTCGAGGCGACCCTTGCCCTCCTCCTCCTCCTCCTCCTCCCCCTCCTCCTCCTCCTCCTCCTCCTCCTCCTCCTCCTCCTCCTCCTGCCCCTCCCCCTCCCCCTCCCCCTCCTCCTCCTCCTCCTCCTCCTCCTCCTCCTCCTCCTCCTCCTCCTCCTCCTCCTCCTCCTCCTCCTCCTCCTCCTCCCTCCTCCTCCCCCCCTCCCCCTCCCCCTCCCCTCCCCCTCCTCCTCCTCCTCCTCCTCCTCCTCCTCCTCCTCCTCCTCCTCCTCCTCCTCCTCCTCCTCCTCCTCCTCCTCCGCCTCCTCCTCCTCCTCCTCCTCCTCCTCCTCCTCCTCCTCCTCCTCCTCCTCCTCCTCCTCCTCCTCCTCCTCCTCCTCCTCCTCCTCCTCCTCCCGTCTCCTCCTCCCCCCTCCTCCTCCTCCCCCCTTTTCCTGGCGCTGCGGGCCGCGCACGGTCTGTCCGCGAAACCCCGAGGCGCCCGCGCCGCGCGCGTGGGCACCGCGAATGCGAGCTCGGACATGCGCCGTGTACGCAGTCACGACCTGTGCCCCGCCCTCTGCCTCAGTCGGGCGGTTGAGGCAGAGGGTGGGGGCCTCAGGGAACAGCCTCGGGACCCCAAACCCCGCCAAAGGACAAGAAGGAAAACGCAAACTGCCTCAGAGAGTCACAGGGAAGGGGAAGGGAGGCGGGGCCCAAGGGACCGACAAAAAACAAAAACCCGAAGCCTAGGTCACATAGCCCCCCAACCATCACCTCCATAATGGGAGACGACCTCCATCTCGCGCGTTCGACGCGGAGGCGATGGGGAGGCCAAATTCTCGTGCATGGGTGGGCCGTCCCCCCCCCGACAGGAGAGAGACAAGGCGGAACCCATAATAGAAACGACTGGGGGGGAACGGGGAGGGGGCCCACATGCCACTGCGAGGCGGACGAGCGCCCAGGGTATCCAAGGGGGGGGACAAGGGGAAGGGCCTCCAGGGCCAATGAGGGGGAGGGCTATGGATCCTGGTGCGGCTCGGCCCCCTGCGTGCGGCCCCCGCGGAGCCAGGTGCAAGTCGTTGCGGTCGACCTCGCCCCCCTCGCGGCCCCCTGCACCCCCTAGAGTGCACTTGGGGGCCGGCACGCTCACCGCCGAGGGGGCGTTCTCGACCCTGTTCTGCACGGGGTTGGCGTAGCTCTTGGGCGTGTTCGTGCTGTTGTCGTTGGGGACCCTCGTGAGCCCCTCGTATGGGCATGGGCCCAGGCGGGGGGCCTGCGGCTCCGCTTTGCAGCTGTTGTCTGCTTCTCTGGAGCGACCCTGTCCCCCGCCCTTCGGCGACAGCGGCGCTGCGGGAGCACATGGGGCTGACGCCACCCTTCGGCGCAGCGCGCTGTGGTGAGCAGCCGTCGTAGTCCTCCTCCTCGTCAGTGTTGCTCTTCGCCGCTGTCGCGTTGAAGTTGCCGTCGAGGGGGCGCTGGTCGCGGTGGTACTCGTATTCGACGTCGTAGTGGTTCTGGGAATAGTCGTAGTTTCCACCCTGCTGTGTCCTGTGCTGTCTGGTACCTGTGGTAGTGTATGGCGGCACCCGCTCGAAGCTGGTACCCACTGGGAATCTCGCATCCTGATGTTGGGTTGGCTGCTCGTGTTCGCTTTCTTCGATGTAGCGGTCCTGGTGACTCACGAATTCAGTTAAACTGCCTGTCTGTTGTGCGTCGTTGTTACTGCTTTCGCGCGCTGCCGCCAAGATTCGCGTTGCGTCGTCGTCGGCGTCACTGGCGTCGGTCACGGTGACGAGGTTGTGGCCCGTCAAGTCTTGTAGCTCGTGGGGGGCGGTGATCGCGAACGGTGCGATGTTCATCCAGCAGGCCGTGGTATGGCAAGGCACATGTATATGAGGAAGATATCGTCACGTATCTTCGCGTTGTCACCCATGATCGTCGTTGAGTGTTTTCAGCTGGAGTCTCTTCTTCACCACGGGTGTTGCTCGTCGCGAAGTCGTTTGCTGTTGTCGAGGCTCGGTGTGGACTCCTTGTAGTAAATGGCGTCAATTGTATCATTCCGTATAGCTTCGTGAATAGCGTTGGTGTCGTAGTCGGGACTTCTGTCGTTGTGCGTCTGGCACGCGTGGTTCGCTACAGTAAGTATGCGTACTCGTCGGTGTTGTTGGTTTGCCTGCTGCTCGATGCCGTCGACGGTGCGTATAGTATCGTCGCTGGTGGCATTCTGGTCGGTAGTGCTCGGAAACGATGATGTCCGATGTGGCCTGTCGTTGCCTGCCCCCGACGTATCACCGTCGATTGTGTCGTGCCGCGTGCGGCGTAGGCGACGATCGCTTGCCTGGGCATTTTCCACCAGTCCTCGCCGCTCGTCCTGCTCTTCATCTGCTTGCGGCGACAGGGGAACTGGCGCAGGAACCATCGCAGTACGTTCGTCGTCCGCGCCTGTTCTTCGTGCGAGTGGTGGTCCGTGGAGTTGTAAGCAAGGGCCTTCTGCGTAGTCTTCGGGTAGTCCTTTGTTTTTGTTGGTCCGTCGTATGTGCCTTATCTCCTCGGGTAGGTCGTTGGCTTCGTCGTCGCCGAGCTGCTTGCTGAACTTCATGGCAAGTGGTGTGCACTGTCTGCTGGCGCACATGTGCTTATACTGTCGGTTGGCCGTCCCGCACTCCTTCGCACAGAACTGGCATGTAGCCCCGTGGATATAATTGATTATATAGTTTCCTGCGGGCTGCGCTTAGCGTGCATGCGCTTCTGGCGCGCCGCCTTGCCGCTCACGATTTGCCCGCATTCGCAACACAGATACCTGCAATCATGTTGGGTGGCTTCGATGTCAGGCGTCGGGGTGGTGGTGCCGTCGCACATGTCTGTAATGCGTCTTCTCCAGGCGGCTGTAGCTTCTTTTTCTTTATTGAATTCGACGGCTGTCTTGCAGGCGTGTGTGGTCCTGCTTTGAATTTGAACAGGTCCTCTTTTGCCACGTATATCCATTTGCGTATGCCGTCGTGGCTGATCGGATTGCGGCGCTTGCTGGTGTACGCTTTGATGTGGGGGGTGTCGTCTACGATCGCAATTGACCACCTGCCTCTGTTCTCGAAGTCAAAATCAAGCAGGGCTCCTAATCCCACCAGCCCTTTGGGCGTGAGTGGTTTAGAGAGCTCTCTCTGTCCTCAACCCCCCAACCCCCCTTCTTCCCCTTCGAGGAGGGGTTTACCCCTCCCCCTACCCCCTCCCCCTGGGCCTGGAGAGGTCGCCCCGCGGGTGGTCAGAGGGGTCTTTTTCAACCCCTGGGAGGGCCAAAAAACGACGACCCTCACGAGGATTCTGGCCCCGTCGGGGGGACCACGAAAAAATGCTCTCCTCTTCTCTGAAGCCACAATCCTTGATTTTACTACGGTTTTGACCCCATTTTGGCCGTCTGAGGGGCCAGCGCTGCTGCTCCTTGTTCTCAAAATTATTGATTTTACGAAGGTTTTGGCCTCATTTTGTCCTTCTGAGGGGGTAGCGCTCACTTGCGCTTCTCAGGAGGTCGCAAGAAGCCCCCATGAGGCCCCAAGATGCCCCCGGGATGCTCCCAAGAGGCCTCCAAGAGGCTCCCAAGAGGCCCCCAAGAGGCCCCCAGAGGCTCCCAAGAGGCCCCCCAGAGGCTCCCACGAGGCCCCCAGGGCTCCCAAGAGGCTCCCAAGAGGCCCCCAAGAGTCTCCCAAGAGGCGCCCGAGAGGCCCCAAGAGGCCCCCAAGAGGCTCCCAAGAGGCCCCACGAGGAGCCCGAACGACTCACACCAGGACGAGGGGCCCGAACGACTCACACCACGAAGAGCCCGAACGACTCACACCACAACGAGGGGCCCGCACGACTCATACCAGGACGAGGGGCCCGCACGACTCATACCAGGACGAGGCGCCCGACCGACTCACACCACGAGGAGCCCGAAGGACTCACACCACGACGCGGGCCTCGAACGACGTACACCACGTGGAGCCCGAACGAGTCACACCAGGACGAGGGACAGCGCTTATACAAGCCCCCCAAGAGGGCCCCCAGAGGTCCTCCAGATGGCCCCAAGAGGCCCCCAGGTGGCCCACAGTCTCAAAATCCCACCAGCCCTTTGGGCGTGAGTGGTTTAGCGAGCTCTTTCTGTCCTCAACCCCCCTTCTTCCCCTTCGGGAAGGGGTTAACCCCTCCCCCTACCCCCCCCCTGGACCTGGACAGGGACTCCGGAGCGTCGTCAGAGGGGGTCTTTTTCGACTCCTGGGAGGGCTAAAAAAACGACGACCCTCACGAGGATTCTGGCCCCGACGGGGGGACGCACTTAAATCCCCCCCCTCTCTTCTGCGAAGCCAAAATCATTGTTCTTACGTTGGTTTTGGCCCCATTTTGGCCTTCTGAGGGGGTCGCGCCCCTCTTCCCTCATAGCAAAAACATTGATTTTACAAAGGTTTTGGGCTCATTTTGTCCTTCTCAAGGGGCAGCGCTCACCTGCGCTTCTGAGGAGGTCGCAAGAGGCCCCAAGATGGCCCCAAGAGGCCCCCAGGAGGCTCCCAAGAGGCCTCCAAGAGGCCCCCAAGAGGCCCCCAAGAGGCGCCAAGAAGCCCCGAAGAGGCCCCCAAGAGGCCCCCAAGAGGCCCCAAGAGGCCCCAAGACGCCCCCAAGAGGCCCCCAAGAGGCCCCCACGAGGCCCCCAAGAGGCCCCAAGAGGCTCCAAGAGGCCCCCCAAGAGGCCCCACGAGGAGCCCGAACGACTCACACCAGGACGAGGGGCCCGAACGACTCACACCACGAAGAGCCCGAACGACTCACACCACAAGGAAGGGCCCGAACGACTCGCACCAGGACGAGGCGCCCGAACGACTCACACCACGAGGAGCCCGAACGACTCACACCACGACGCGGGCCCCGAACGACTCACACCACGAGGAGCCCGAACGAGTCACACCAGGAGGAGGGGCCCGAACGACTCACACCAGGATGAGGGGCCCGAACAACTCACACCACGAGAAGCCCGAACGACTCACACCAGGACGAAGAGCCCGAACGACTCACACCACGAAGAGCCCGAACGACTCACACCAGGAAGAAGGGCCCGAACGACTCACACCAGGACGAGAAACCCCAAACGACTCAAATCACGAGGAGCGCTTTCTCTCCCTCCTCCTCCGCCTCGTCCTTCTCCCGTTCCCCCCACAAGGAGGATGTACAAGGAGGCGGGAGGAACGAGGAACAGAGGATATATGCGGGGCCAAGCGGACACACGCCTGAAAAAAACACGATTGTCGGCATGCTTCGCAAGAGTTGCTGCTGTGAGATGGGCTGGTGGGGATACGCGAAGCGTAAAGAATTCAGTAAGGCATGCGCTAATTATCCGTAGAATATGTCGCAACATTGCATGCCGTAGTCTTTTTTGGGAATGTCGGGATGTCTGCCCAGCTGGTGATCTCGAAGTTGGTAGTCTTCTCCAGCTGCGTTGTCTTATGGTCAATACCCAACGCCATCCTCGCAACTACTGTGTATGCAGCACCGATCCTGTTTGTGTCAGTCGTGTTGAAGGTATCCAAGTTCCTGCGTTGTATAATAATATTGAATAACCAAGGGCATTGAAATAATGACGCTTGGCGTTATCGGTGATCTTGTCGCGCTGGAACGCCGTCTTACGAAGTGGTGTAGTAGCCTCCTTTAAAGCAAGTGCACGTGCTGCCGCTTCTTGGGTAAAATCGGCCCGATCATGTACCATTGCGCCCAAAACTTTGAGCGATCGCGTGATAATGACTGTCGTACCCATGTCCGTGTATTTGTCTTGTCAATATTCATTCGCCTCGGAATTATTGGTCCATCCTTGTTGCTTGCGAAGATGAGGAAGTTTGGCTTGGTAGTGTTGATGGTGAATCCTCGCGATCGTGTCGTTCGTATCAGAATCCCCCTCATGGTTTTGATTGCAAATTGATCGCGTTGCCCTCGGTGGCCGTGGCCATAGCTTTCGCGTCGTAGACAAAGTATGTCGTGATATGCTGGACTTCTGGATTCGTGCAGAATGCTGGTACGCTGCCTGGTGTTCGCACAGTGGCGTCCGCTATGATCGCCTCTTCATGGTAGTCTTTCGTAACTGCAGACACCAGCGCGTTGAAGGTGAAATCGGCTATAGGTACTCCCGGTCATGTTCCTAGCCTTGGCGCTGCGTAGTCTGAGCCGCGCTCGGTGAAGAACCGCGCGTTGCGGCGGGCTTCGGTCAGCATCGAGAGCAGATGCTTGTTGTCTATGTGGGTGCTGACGACGTCGTTGTTGTTCATGAGGGTCTGTATTGCCGGCTGAATGCATTGACGGAAGTCCATGCGGCCAATTAGGTTGTGGATGTCGTCGGTGTTCACCTGCCTGTCGCGTACCAGGCTCGAGGCAACCTTGTGAAAGGCAGCTTTCAGGTCGAACACGACCATGATGAGGTTGGTTCCTTCCGCGGCTGCTAGGTTGAGGGCCAGTCGCATTATAAGGCGGCCGCAGTCCGTGCTGTAATGGCTTCGGCCCCCCATCTGCTTGCTGAAGAAAAGCCCAGGTAACATATCCTTCATGCACTGTCGTATGTAGCTGTAGTGATGCTTAGTGATGGTGTTGGCCAGCGATATCGATCGGTGGTATTGTAGCGTCTCTTCGGCCCCTTTTCCCACCCAGAAATGTGTCAGTCGCGATCCCTTGGGTGTCACTGCTTCTCGGATGGGCAGTGCAGTCTTTGAAATTAGCGGGCGCATGTGGCGTGCCATGTCCCGAGGTGCCGCGTGGGCAAGGTCGTCGGTAACTTCGTCAGGTCCTGCAGCTCGTCCGGGTTTGCACCGTGCTGCTTGTTCTTCGAGCTCGCATACGCTAGCGAAGTTGTCGATGCTTCGGATCGTGCACTTATCGCAGATGTCGTCGGTGTTGTTGTTTTGCTCGGTTATGTGAGTCTTTGTCATGAGAACTGCAGCGTCTATGTCGTCAAAGCGGTGGACGACTTCCGCGTGCTTTGCTGCCGCACCTGTAACAATCTCGCCGTTGTTGTTCACCATCGTAGGATATGCCCGTGCGTTGCATCGCGTCCGCCCTCCAAGCAATAGTAGCTCCCGTACTCGTTTCCATTCGTCGCATGGCTCGGTGTTGTGCCTCGCTTCTGCTGCAATTGTGGCTTGCTGGTCGATGCACTCGTTGGAATCGCCGTTGGCCATTCGTGATGATGCGTTGCGAATATAGTGGTGCCGCTCTCGTGCAGCGAAGAGAACAACCGTTGTAGCCGTTGCTGATGTTAGCCCGTTGTGCGCCGATCGCAAGCCGCATGAGTCCATTGTAGTGCTGATCCATGTATTTTGTCGATGAGCCTCTTGTCGGGTGTGCGAATGCGTAAGCGATCTCCTTGATCACTCTTCTGGTCACTGTGTGCTGCTTTTGTCCATGCTGCGCTGCTTCCCGGAGTAGCTTGGCAAGCCGTCGTCGGTCGATGATAAACTCGAGGGTCTGGTCGGAAATGTACTCCTGCATCCTCTTGTGCTGGCGATTGGGAAGTGCTGCGGTGGCTGCCTCCATGATGCTGAGCGTGTAGAAGTATGCGCGCTGGTCAAGGCTGGTCTACCAGCCAGGGATCACGTTCGCTTCATGCACCTGCTTGAATTTGTTGATCGCCCCCTCGTCCGTCAGCTTTGTTCTGTCGGTCTTGGGAAACAACTGCTTGCTGGTCCTGGTCGGCATTTGGCAAGCCACCTGTGCAAGCACTTGTGTGTGATCCTCTCGTGGTTGGTCTGCTTTGGCTTGCTTTTGCATCGTCTCAAGGTCTGGCCATTGTGGAGCATGTCGCCACGGCATGATACAGTCATTCGCTTAACATGATGTAACCAATGCGGTGCCCATGTCCATGGGCATATGTCCATGTATGGTGGTCATTGCCGTCAGATATATGGGCATTGACGATAGGCATGTGCGCAGACGCAGCCAATTCGCGTAGCCGCTGTCCGTAGACCTGCGGATCAAACACATTTTGATGTCGTAGATCCCACTCTCCCGTTTGCACCGATGCGGGTTATGGACGGGTTTAACTTCGACGCTTGCTTTGTTATGTACTCCCAGAACTCATTTCGTTATTTAGCGTTCTTCTTTTGGTGCGGAGCGTGCGCAACAAACGCAATGTGGCGGGGCGCCTTTGCTTGATTCCGCACAATGGGTAGTCGTGGCCTGGCTGCGATAACGTGAAAATCCGATGGCTGAAAGTTAACGGCCCCGTTGGTGTCGTAGCGTATGGTGGCGCAAGACTGGCCCACAATTCGCAACCGCACTTGCAAGTGTGGTGTGGGCTGCTGATCATGTGGTGACCGTTGCCGGTTGCTGCTCGTCGCTGGTTCCTTCCTTTCCGCACCCCAATGATGTGTACTCTGCGATATTGTAGCTGACGTGACATGATCGGCCCCCGCCACTCGTTGGTCAATCTTCCTGCCCTGGCAATATTTCTGGACTGTCGGCTCCGACTCTCTGGTGCTTCCGGCGTTGTAGGTCATGAGGTTGATCTTGGTCGACGCTGAGATGCTACTATTGTCCGCCGGTGCTAGCATGTAGTCGGGCTTGGCGTCGCGCTTCCTGTCCTCGTAGATGAGGTTGATGTCTTGCTTGGCTGGATACGCGTGTCAATATGGGTGTTTTTGTCCAGTATTTTCCCCCGCTGATAAGATTTGCTGGTAGTGGTAGCAGGTCGGGAGCTCCATGGGATTTTGTTGGCGGGCTCGTTCTTCTCGTGTTTCTCCCGCTTGCGCTTTAATTCGCAATCAGCAAGTTCGTTCCACGGCGTCCCTTGATGGCTCGGCACGCGGTGGAGGTCGACGCTGGCAATGGTACTGGCGCAAGCGATTACAAGCATGAAGTACATGGCGAGGTCGTGGTATGCGGTCCAGGTTGTGGTTCCATGTCATATGTCGATGACCGTCTTGCAGTCTGCAAAGATGTTGACATGCTGGGGTTCGTTCGCCGCTATGATCCACATGAGTTTGTGTTACTGCCACGATATCGCCTTCGTTGTTGGTGTATGCGCTGCTGTTGAGGTCCATGCTGTGGCTGTCGCTGACGATGCCGCAGTAAGCGCCCTGAGTGTACGCTCTTCAAACATATTAGCTTCCTGCAGAAGTATGAAACACCAGGGGCAACTGTCTTTCTTCTTAGTATTGTCGGACGCGCCCGTGCAGTATGCATTCGCATTGTGTCTGTTGTTGCCATTGGGGGTCGAGTCGAGGGCGCATCGCGCCGCAGGGTGCAGGTCGTCGCCGAAGACATTATGTTACATGGTCGGTGCTGGTGTTGCTTGTATCATCGCCTGCAAGCTGCTGGCGTTGACGAGGTCGCACTTGGTGTTGAGCTGTCAGTGGTTAGTGCTGTATTGGGGTAGTGCTTGTTGTCGCGGTCCTTCTTGGTCGATTGCTTGCGTTGCTACACAGTATGTTCTTGGTTGTTTGGGTTGGCCCTGATTTGGTTTAATTCTGAACGGTTGCGTGGCTCTGTCTGTGAACGTAGTCGAGCTGCTTTCGTTGCTTTGTGGCTGCCCCTGCCTATGCCGTCGCGGCTGTCGGAATGGTAGCATTGCGGTCCGTTTATCTTGCGTTGTCTTGTTGTGGTAGTCCGCTCTTTGCCGTGCTGCTACCCCGGCGCCCTGGGATGCTGTCCGGGCTGCCGTCTTATCGTCGTCGGCTTGCACCGTGTGCTGTGAGTCGTTAGTAGGTTGTGTCACTAGTTGTTGTGCATGCTGGTTGTCGGTTGACGTGTTCTGTGATCTCGTCATTCGTTGTTGGGATGGTGGGCCTGTCGGTCGTTGAGTCGGCGTGTTTATCGCAGGGTCGGTGTGGATTCGGCTCGTTGAAGGTCGTGGAATCATGGTAGTGGGCGCGCTTGTTTGGCCTCCATGCACCAACTTCAAGTGGGGTTCGTGGCTGCCTCACCTCGCCCCGCCATGGCTAGGGGTCGCTGTGCCCTCGGCGGGGGTTCTGCTCTCGGCGAGGTATGTCACGTCTATCCTGCGCTCCGCCTCTCGCGCGCTCGGGCGGGCTCCACCTCCGCCTCGGGGACGGCGCGGGTGGCGAGCTAGGGCGCGCGGCGGGGGCGCGGGCAGTGGCCGTCCTACCCCCCCCCCCCCCGCCCTTCGAGCCCGTCTCGAAGTTTGATCCGTTCCTCCTGAGGACAGCGTTGACGTGCACGCGCGTGGGTTGGTTGCGGCTGTCGGGCGCGTCGTCGTTGTCGTCGTCGATGTTGGTCGTCGCGCCGGCAAGACAACTGAATCGGTTGTGCAAGGCATCCGTGATGGTCGTTGTAGGTGTCTCTGATGTTGTCGTTGGCTCCGTAGTGCAGGTCGTCGTTTGCACTGTAGTTGTTGTGGACTTGATCCGTCGGGTCGGGCCTCGGTCTCCGCGTCGCGGTCGCGCTCCTCGTCGTCGCGGTCGTTGGGATGTCCTGTCGATGTGCAGGTCGTTGAGGAATTTCTCCTCGACGTTGTCGAATTCGCTCCACTGAATAGCATTGTGTAGCCATCGAGTTGGTGCATTCCAAAATTGCGGCGTCTCTGGGACAAACTGGCTAGTCGCCTTATGTCTGCTGCGTGCAGGAGGTCAATCGAGTCGCAGTGGACTGTGCGCCGCTGGTCTCGCTGGCTCCCGCCTTGGTGGCGTTGCGCTTATGAACGCACTGCCTTGAGTATTGGCATTGCCGTGCTGGCCTCGGGGATTCCCCGAGATCCATCTTCGTTTCCTTGGTTGGTTGTCGCGGGGGCGGCTCGGCTAGAGGCCCCCGCCCTCGGAGTCGCTTGGCCTGGCCCCTGGTCGAAGGGGCCGTGCAAGTAGATTGCCCACTGCTCTCGGCTCTATCCCTCCTCGGAAGTTGGGTGCTGCTTCGTTTTTCTTGCTTTAAACATGCGTTTGTTTTTTTTGCTTCGCGAATATGTTATTGGTTGGTCGAGCTGGTTGCGTTGGCGCCAGGGGGTCGAGGTGAGCTGTCCCCGAAGCGCGCGCTTCAGCGTCGCCCCGGGCCCTATTTCGCCCCGGTGGAGATGTTGGCGGGGCCGTCGGGCTGTCTGCTGTCGCCGCGCGGGTAGAACGGCATCGGCCCTCGGGCTGCGCGCTAGCGTCGAGATAGCTCCCAGGCGCATTATTCTTAGTCTCTTGGATGCGACCGCAAGCTTTGCTTGCTGGCGTGGTGCTCGGACTCTCCGCCTGGGCCAGCAGCCCCCCGCCGGGCTCAATCCTTCTCATGTTTTGTGGCGACGTTGGGTCGTCAGATCCATCGTGGCAGTCCGCTGGCATCGGCAATCGATCTATTGGGCATGTGAATCCATTCTCAGCGTCGTGCATGCGGACCTGGCGCGTTGGTCGTTCGCGCGATTTGCTGCTTCTGAGAGCTGCCTTGGCTCTTTTCGGCGGGGCTGACTGCGCTCTGTCATTTGCTGCTTCTGAGAGCTGACTTGGCTATTTTCGGCGGGGCTGACCGTGCTCTGTCGGGTGTGCCGAGTGAAAAAGCGGTGGAGGCTCGATGAGCTGCAAGGGAACTGTCGGCGTGATGCTGTCGATATTCGTCCTTCGCGGCGCTGTTGGCGTCTCGCTTTCTTCGTCTCGACTGATGTCTGTCAGCATGGTCGTTGCGGGTTGTTAGTTCACACGCACGTCGTCTTCGTTGATTCCGGGTGGTGCTGAAAAAGCAAGTGCTGGTGGGGAAAAATATTTCATTGGGTCGAACTGCAGGTTGGTTGGGGCCGGGGTTGGTTGTTCGGCAGGTGGCGCGGGGCTTGCAGGCGGCGTCGGGGTCAACGTTGCATCTTCGTCTTCAATGTTGTCTCGAAGGTGGTCGTCGGGGCCGAGGTTTGGCATGGGCGCCCAGTGACTGTCGCTCGTTCGTGGCGCATCGAGGCTAACAGTGCTTCTTCTTGGTGCGCTGCTGGTTGTGGGGTGCTAAATGCTATTCTTGGATCGTTTAGTGGTGAATTTGGTGGTGCTTGTTCCGCGGGCGGTCGTGGTGCCAGGCCAAGCTGGGCGAGGCTGAAGTCGATGCTGCCTGTCGCGCCTGCGTTCGAGATCACGCTGGCGGCACTGGTTGTCCATTCTTCTTTTGCACGGGGTAGTGTCGGAGCGTGGCTGGGTGAACTCGCGCGGCGCGAATGAGCGCAGCGCGACCCCCATCTCCTCGTCGATTCGCTGCTGCTCGATGTTGGCCAGGCATTGCCGTCGCGTTTCTTCTATGCCCCGTCCAATGTCGTGCTCCACCTCGCGGATGATCTCCGCTTCCATTTCCTCGTTCTTGATCGGCTCCTTCTTGAGCGCCCGTTCAAGAGCTCGATATTGGTAGTCGCGCTGTGACTTTTCCCCCGCGATAGTAGCATGTTGTTGACGTAGTTCTTCATGATATTGCATCGCGAGCTCATGTACTTGAAGTTGTTGTCGTTGTTCGTGTTGTCGCACTAATTCATGCGTGCGTTGGCGGTAAGTTCTGCGCTGCTCTTCGTGCACGTCGTGATTGCGCTTTGCAGCGCACTCTTCGCCTCGGGTAAGTCTGCTCGTTTCTTATCCACGAGTGTGCGTGATGTTATGCTCGGCCGTCACCCTTTCGTAATGCGCGTTCGTGCTCTGCAATATTGCACATTGATTTCCACGTTGCGGTCTGGGCGCCCTGCTGGTTCAGACGGTCTTCTACTTGCGCCATCTGTCGACGTAGTTGCTGTTGCTCCTGTTGCAACTGCTCGTGCTGATGATGGAGTGCTCGTTTGAACGGTAGCTGTGCTTCGCGCCTTGCTCGCATGTCCTTCTCTTTTCAGCCGTGCCCCCCGGCGATCCTGGACTGCATGTCCCCAAATTTGATCAGCGCATCCTCCTGCATATTCGCCTTGCGATGCCCCTGTCCCTCCCTGTATAATTCTCGTTGTTTCTCGAGCTTCGCTCTGTGCTCCTTCTGCGTGTGCGTGGCCTCCGCGGCAACAGCTCTCGCCTCCTCGATGTCCTGTCTTGCCTTCGGATTATGCCTCATGCTCTGCTGTTCGAAGTAGCCCCCCCTATCGCTTCAGAGCCTTCTTCGTGCTGTCCAGGTTCCTGGCGGCCATCTCCGCCTTGAGCTCTCTATGCTCGTGCTTCGCGGCCTGGATCTCTTCGTCTTCCTTCTTGCTTCGACGCTCGTCCTTGCGGATGTTGGCGCAGCGCTCGCCGCGGAAGAATTGGAGGTGGCGCTGATGCTGTACGTGCTCTTCTTGCCGCGTGCCCAGGCGCTTGTGGAGTTCCTAGGTTTCCCTTGTATCATATTGTCCATCGCCCACTTGGCTCCGCTGTGCTTTCTGATCTTGCCGATGTGGATGTGGCGTCTTCTCGCAAATTCCACTTTTCGTCTCTACGCCTCTACCTGAATCCGGCGTCTCGAGCTTTCAGCTCCTGCACTCAGTCGTTCGCGAATAGATCGCTGACCTTTTGCTTCCGTGATTAGAGCCTTGATCTCAAGTGCATCTACGTCGGACGTCACCACTTGATCGTTCCATCATTTGACTTGTTCTGCGATCGCTCTTCTCTTCTTGTTGACCACGTCCAACTCCTCTCTGTAGATTGTTATATCTTTCATTCGGCTCGATGGTCAGGTTATATCATAAATTTCGTAAATTCTCATTCATCGATGAGTCGTCGTGCGTCGACTCCTGCCTGTCGGGCCCCAGCAAGCTGATCAGCAAGCCTTCCGAGCCTCGCCGCCTTGGTATGCTTCCACATGCGGCGGAGCTCCGTCTCGTGAGGGGGGTAGGAGAAGGCCTCATGGTTGACTGCCCTGACCTCCGAACTCGGGATGAACTCGTCGATCATGTCCTGCTGCTTCGTGTAGGCGAAGTCTTGCATCTGTATCGCATCGCTTGTGTGTTGTATAGCTGGCTAATTACCTCAGCTGGGGTCGTGGCGCCTTCTGGATGCGGACCGGGTCTTCTTCTTCCTCTGGTAGTAATTCTTCTGGTATGTGTTGTAGTGGTTGTGGTCGCTGCGTTGGTAGTGCCATTGTGGAACTCTCACCGATGACCTCCCTCGTGATGGTCTTCTCCATGGCCATGGCCGTGCTCCTACTGGCGGTTCCACTGCCATCATACTGTCTGTCTGGCTGAAGGCTGGACCTGGTCCAGCGGCTGAAGACCCTGCTCCTGTCCTCCTTTCCACTGATCCCTTTCGGTCCCGCCATCCTGTCCAGCGACCCCGCTGCGCCATCGTGCGCTGCTGGTGGCGCTTGGGCTGCTGGCTGCGCTGGGGCAGCTGCTGCTGGTTGCGCTGGTGCTGCTGCGCGGAATGGTGGTCGTTGAGGCAGTTGGTCGCCTCCACGACCCTGAGAAGAGTCCGCGTTGATGCGCGGCGGGCGCGCTCCCGCCTGTGCCAGGCGGGTTCCAGGGGCGCCGGGCCCCTCCCAGGCGCGCCTGCGGCGCGCGACAACAGGGCAGCAGCGGGCGGGGCGCGGCTGCGGCGGCGGCGAATGGCCGACCCGCCGCGGCGCGCGAGCCCGGCCCCGCGGGCGGAAGATCAGATCTGGTGTGAGCCGATCGGTCCCACGGGCGCGCCGATCGACCCCGAGCGGAGGATCGGTCGAGGCCCAGGCCCGCCAGAGGCCAGATGGATTTCCCTTCCTCCTCCTCCTCCTCCTCCTCCTCCTCCTCCTCCTCTTCCTCCCCCTCTTCCTCCTCCTCCTCCTCCTCCTCCTCTTCCTCCTCCTCGTCCTGTCCCCGTTGTCAGGAGGGAGGCGAAGTCTTTTTCAGCTCAGCAGCGGCAGCATTAGCGGCGCGCGTCCAGGCGCACCCCATCTGCGAGGCGTCTCTGACCGCTTGGCGTCGCGCAGGGGGGCAGGGGCAACGGGGGAAGGCTGCTCAGAGAAAGGCTGCTTCTTAGAGGGCGCCAGCCCCACACCGACACCCTGCAAAATGCTTTAGAATTCATGGGTTAAGAAATTCATAGTCTCAGAATTTGAATAAAAGCCCAGAATGTCTATTCAAATCTTGGGATTTACATTGAAACATTACGAATAATCGAGACCCTGGCCGAAACCTTTGGTTTTCTTAAGCATCGCCTAGAGTGTACAGGCAAGGCCCGCGCCTTCTACAAAACAGGGGTGGTTCTAAGAACCCTTCCCCCTCTGCCCCCCCTCCGCGCGAGGCCGAAAGGGAAAGCGTGAAGCCTTTTGGGCTCAGCAACAGCGGCGGCGCGCGTCGCAGCGCACCCCGTCCGCGAGGCATCTCTCACCGCACCCGGAGAGGTCGGGTGATGAGGGTGGAGGAGGAAGAAAAGGCCAGAGAAGGAGAGGGAAAATGCGCCCGCGCCACATCTGTCATCCTACCCTCCCATACGTCCTTTCTCATTGCGTCACGTATTGATCGATCCGCCGACTGGGGTGTCCTAAAAGACATTGGGGCCCGAATGGCAATTGGAACCTCTGACCGGCGACCGTTGGCTGCGCACCCGAAAAAGGAAGCTAAACCATACGACTAACATATCAAATGTTTACAACTTGGCCGTGGCAACTGGAAATAATTTGTTGTGACCGACGGGAACAAAACACCAATCATGAAATGTGGCCACAGCTGAAGCGGGGACACGATTCGCAATGGACCGACAGCATTCGTTTAAGTTGTGAACAAAAAATCTAACACGTCAAACGATTTATTTCTGTGCGAAAGCAGTGCGCGTGTCAGCGTGTGAAAATGATGCGCGGCAGAGGCGGCACCAATGTTGCACATCGCCAAGAAACAAAAGACATGTGTACTCACATTGAATACGTGCCGAGAAGAAGCTGGATAACGAGGGTATTGGGCATGCATCTATGTTTTTTTGTCCTGCAGGGGCCTCGCAGCCAAAACTCGTTTCACCTCGGCATCCTGGTCATTGGCTCGTTGCTGGCTGGGACAAGGAGGATGGAACAGGGTGACTAGGGAGGAGGTCGAACTTGAAGGGTTTCTCATCTTGCTTGACACAGCAGAAAGTACAATGCTTTGCGGGGGGGGGGCTGGCATATTCCAGGATAAACAAAAAGGACTTTGCAGACGGAGCGCCAAACCGGGATAAAAAGGTGCTCAAGCATGTTTGGGGGATGTCGGGTGATTTCGACAACTCCTGGACGCTTCTGCACGTCCCCGTGAACTTCTGGGGGTTCTCGAAATCTGCAGAAAAAAGCAAGCAAGACAGGGGAAGTGGATGAACGAAGGAGGGGCCGCTGTTGAGACAGGAAAAAGGTGTGTGAGGTTAGGACCGAAGGACCAGGAAAAAGACGACGGTAAAAGGTTCTAGAACTTTACAAACAAAAATTGGAGCTCATCTGGGACTCGGGGTTGTTCGATGGATGTCGGAGGGCTTCCAGAAGAAAGAGAGCACGGAGGGTGGACGAGGAGGGGGAGGGGTCAGGAAAGGGGAGAAGAGAAATGATGTAATCCGCCGCTCCGGCGTGTGAGTTTCTGAGAGCGTGGGCTTGAACTCGCTCAAGCTTCGCTCTGCAAGGGGGGGGGGACGCGAACGACGAAAGAATTGACACGCAAGGCCTCCCCAATGCCGGGACCGCCCTCCCCCCTGCACCTTCCTCTCCGGCGCCCCCCCCCCCCTCTCTTCCTGCACCCCCCCTTCCTCTGCAATCTCCTCTCCGCCCCCCCCCCCCTCTTCTTGCACCCCCCCCCCGCCTCTGCACCTTCTCTTTCCTCCAGCTCCTCCCCCCCCCCTGCACTGCGCCCTGGACAGGAGAGAGGGGGGGGGGGGGGGGGAAGGAGGGGGGGAGGTGGGGGACAGGAGAGGGAGGGGGGGGGCAGGAGAAAGGAAGAGGGGGGGGAGAAGAGAGGGAGGGGCGGAGAGGGGGGGCGGTGAACAGGAGAGAGGGGGGGAGGGGGGACAGGAGAGAGGGGGGGAGGGGGAGAGGGGGAAAGGAGAGAGGAAGGGGGGGGGGAACGGAGAGAGGGGTGAGGGGGGAGGGAAGGGGAAAAGAGAGGAGGGGGGGGGAAGGACAGAGAGGGGGGGGGGGACAGGAGAGGGGGGGGGGAGAGGGGCTGGAGGGGGGGGGGGGAGAGAGGGGGGGGGGGGGGGGGGCGGGGGGGGAAAAGAAGAGAGGGGGGGGGGCCAGGAGAGAGGGGGGGGGACAGGAAAGAGGAGGAGGGGGGTTTGGAGGACCATCTACATCACCATCACCATCACCATCGTCACATCACCATCACCATCACCATCACCATCACCATCATCACCATCATCATCATCATCATCATCATCATCATCATCATCATCAGCATCAGCATCAGCATCAGCATCATCAGCATCATCAGCATCATCAGCATCATCAGCATTATCTGCATCATCAGCATCATCAGCATCATCAGCATCATCAGCATCATCAGCATCATCAGCATCATCAGCATCATCACCATCACCATCACCATCACCATCACCACCACCATCACCATCACCATCACCATCATCATCATCATCATCATCATCATCATCATCATCATCATCATCATCATCATCATCATCCGGAGCGCCCCGGATCGGCGGCACTGGCCGGAGGCCACTACAATAAAAACACCAGCGATATGTCTGACGTCCTACCCCTGCTCCCGACCTGTTCACTGTGCTGAATCATTGTATGCCCGCCGCCCCAGGTATCCTGGAACATTTTGGCCCCGAAATCGGCTCCATCGTGCGCCGCGCCATCGGGAACGCGCGCGGTCCGCATGGGATGGGGGGTAGGTTTATGTTGGGCGTGTCCCCTACAGGGGGATTTTCGACGACAAATCAAAAATACCCCCAAAAAACCCAAGAAGGTCAAAAAATACTCAAAAATAGTCCCCAGACTATTTTTATATTATTGTTCGACCACTTTTGGAACTTTTCATATTTTTCGTCGAACATATTCCTGTAGGGGGATACGCCCGACATAAGGGTAGGTAGGAGGAAGCGGTCGTGGAGCAGGAAGAGCAGGACGGAGAGGATGATGGGGGCGCTGGACCCTGGAAGCTGCGCGCCCTCGCTGGCCATCGGCTCGGACGTCCATTTCCCGTGTATTTTCTGGTCTCGTGCGTGGTTTTTCGCAAGATGATCAAGGATGATTCTCGATGATCGGGTCGGGCAAAAGGGGGGGATAGCAAAGGGGGGGTTTGAGAATCAGCTCACGTAGCTGATTTTCCCGGCGCCTCCCGGCGCCGGAGGCGGCTATGTATCGAGGAATGGGCCCCTCGGTGAGGCCGAAATCAGCTGCATGCAGCAAATTTCGAAACCCCCCCTTTCCCAATCCCCCCCTTTCGCCCGGCCCGAGATTCTCGATGACCCTCGCCGAAGCAAAACCGCACACGTCCGAGCGATGCCGAGCTCGAGAGGAGCCCCACAAAGGGCACTGCCGCCGGGGGCGCGCGGGCCGAGAGCCCGCCCGCCGACCAGAGGCGCCCGCTGCCGGACACGAGGCGAAACGGGCCCTTCGCAACACTCGACAAAATATTACAACAACAAAAAAAAACAAAAAAAAAAAAACAAAAAAAAAAACAAAAAAAAAAAACCTTCGCAACACTGAACAAAAAGGAGTCCCTGCGCGCCAAGACAAAGGGAACGGCAGCCACGGCCGGTGGCGTGAGCTGTGGCATTCCCTTGGGCACCGCTGCAGCCTGCAGCCCGGCGCGGCTCCTCCGAATCCGATCGGTGACATCAGTGCAAACCACCTCGACCTGGTGCTTGCACGAGGGGCAACGATAGGGGGGGGATAGGATTGGGGGGGGGATGCATCGACCTGGAACCGGCGACACATCGCCGATAGATCGGCGATAGGCCTCCGACAGGAAACCCGCACCTTCCTGGGCAGGTTGGGGCTATCGGGCCCCCATCGGCGATCAATGGGCGGTTGGGGGTCGATGCATCCCCCTGTCCCCCCGTATCGCTGCCCCTGACTGTAGGCTGTAGGACGATTTCACGAACAGGTCTTCCACGCGCCTGCCGCTACCCCCGGCAGCCCTCCAGCCACCTCCATCTTGCCCAGGCGCGCGCCAGTCGCCCCTGGGCGCCGCAGTCGGAACGCCAGGCCCGATGTGCGGGCACGGGCGGGGCGATCGTTGCCACTCTCCGTCGCGGGCTGTGAATATTTCCATGTCCAGCCTGTCTCGGGCTCTCTCGAAGGGGCGCCGAAGGGCTGAGGCGCGCTGGATGCGAACAACAGTCGAGCCTCTTGGGGGGGGCAGCTTTTCTATCCACGCCCAGCGCGTCTCGGGTTTCTGGGGGGGCCAGGAACCTCAGGCTGCAGTGGATATGGGCAAAAGTCTTGCTCGCGCCCGCGCCCCCTCCCCGCCCGCCCAAACCTCCTCGCCCCCGTCCTCCAGATCGGCGGCCCGTCGTGGCTGCGGCGAACTGGCGGCGCGGGACAGCCCGGGCCGACTCCAAAGATGCGCTAACAGGAAGCTCGGGAGGAGGACCACAAAGGTTGAGACGTGTGGAGGATCGGTAGTCGCCGCGCCTCACCGGCGCGCTCGCGCCCCTCCAGAGCCCATCGGCACAATTCGCCGCGACGAGAGCCTGAGCCGCCGGCGAAAGCTGGGGCGGCGGAGGCGGCGCAGAGGGGGGCGGAGGCGAGGGCGTGGTGCGACCAAACGGGTCATCCAGCGAAGCGCTGGTGAGCTTCTGACTACCTACCAGACCACCCAAACCCAACCCGAAGACCCGAATTTCGGGTGGGGGGGGTAAGGGTTCCATATGTTTTTTTTCGATGTTTCCCGACCCCCCCCCACTGGAAATCGAGGGTAAATCTGAGCCTTCGGGTTGGGTTGGGGTGGTTTGGTGGGTGGTGAGCTTCAGGCCAGGCTCTCGAGCGAGCGGACATGCGACAGACAGGCTGTCAAAATCATCGCTCCACTGCTCGGCGCGGGCGTGTTTTCCGCGCCATGGTGGGCTGCTCGCGCCCCGAACGTCTCACCGGCGAAACCGGGGTCAAGAGCTGGGGACCGGCGGCAGTGGACGCTGGCGAGACGAGAAACTTTAGAAGTTCATCGCACCGCGCTGTATCGCTATCATCTAATTCGAGATCGGGCAACATCGGATCGAACGCCGCCTGCTCGATCACCGCGCAAATGGCGCGGGGGGCGCCTTCCTTGTGGGGCGCGCGAACAGTGCCGTGAGCCTTCTGCCCGAACATCGCCTGGTGGCCTCTAAGCCCGCGGCTGCGCCGTTCCCCCCTTTCCCCACCCCCCAGTCGTTGCTCCGAGTGGCTCCCCTACCTGCGAGGGCTCTGCCGCCCTGGCCGAATTCGCAGCGGTCGAGCTCTGCCAGGGCACAAAAGGGGGGCGGGGGTCAGAGGGCCGGCGGTCCCGGAACTTCCAGGGCGGTGCAGCCCGAGGGCCCCCCGGGCAGGCGATGCGGGGCGCCCCGACCAGCCGCGCCCTTGAACCACCGCGAGGGAACGCGGCAATTCCACGATAGCCATATATATATATATATATATGCATATGTAGATTTACACATATTCACATATACATGTATGCATACGTGTATGTTTCTATGTCTGTCTGTCTGTCTGTCTGTCTCTGTCTGTCTGTCGGTATGCGTGCGTGTCACGTTTGCCACGTGCTCGGCGCACGTGGCCAGGGCACCTAGCCCTCGCGAGGAAAAGGGGCGCCACAGACACTCGGGGAAATGAGACCTTCACGGGTCAGTCCGCCTTCGGCTGAAGGTCGATTGCATCTAGGTCGGGGAGCTCAGGACGCAGCCGCGAGAAAAACAAGTACACATCAAGCCAAGCCTTGGTATTTGGATTGTCCAACCATTGCACCATAAACAAATCCAAACCATACTCTTGATGACGATGATGAAATCCAGTCGTGGTTTCGGTGAATACGGAACTCCGAACTGCAGCACGATGAAATGGCCGTCTTGCTTTGACATAGGATATGTTTGGGCACCGAATTTAAGCCCATAACATCAAGTTGACGAACAGCATCTGTCGGACCAGCAAATCTCGGTCCAATCATCAGCCTCTGCAGAGCCGAAACTTCAAAGTCCACCACTCTCTTGTCGGCAAGATAGAACTAGGAGGCCTGCGACATCACAGGCTGCGCCAGCAAGTTGCAGGCAAAGCTGTTCTGGGTCATGGAGACCTTCAATGCCCGAGCGCGAACCAAATATCAACAACAAAGAAACACACGGGCCAATTCACGAGGCTAAACGGCCTCTCGGCCCAAAGACCACGCCAGTCTACGCTGCATTCGCGCCAGCAACGAACTCATCAGTTGATATTCCCGCCAATTTCAAAACTTTACAAGCAGAGCTCATGCGCATCTCATTCGCAATAACAATCCAGCACATCCGATGTTGTAAGCGAAGCCCAGTGATCTGACTAGTGCTCCTCATCCACTAAACTGGGAAATGGAGCGAAAGGCGTAGATCTCTAGTAGCCACGCCGACGTCGTCTGCGCAAGTGAAAGGATACGCTGGGTGCGGAGCCAATGCGCTTTGGATACCTCGGACCACAGGGTCAAAAAGCCGGCACAATACCGATGGCCGACAAAAGGGCAGCCTTGCTTCATTCCTCTGGACATTTGGAAGCCAAGGCATCTTGAGCTCGCAAAGACTATGTCAACATAGACGCTGTCATACACAAGCCGTGTAGCCTGGATCATGCGACCTGGGACGCCCCGCCCATCACTAATCAGGAAGATCCAAAGGTCCAAAGATGAAGCACGCTCGGGAAGGCAGCGCCAATATCCAGGAATATCATCCCAGGGAAGGCATGGCCACGCACGCAGGCCCACTCCAAACCCAGGACTCCAACTCAGCAGCATTGTCAAAGAAGGTTCAGGCCATCTACGAAGCCACGCTGGCACCTGGCGACGGAATACTTGCCCTGCAGGTGGACGGGGAGGAGGAGGAGGTTTGTTTGCTGCAGGAACGATGCCTGGCGGTCCCCGCCCCAGCTCGCCACATGAGAGTAGGACAGGCGGGCACTCCGCCTCGGGGTGCCATCCCGCCTCCGCCCTGATTCAGTCCATGAGGCACTCCCAGAGAGCGGCGCATTCCTCCTGCACCAGGGAGCGCGGTACCGCCTCCAGGGAGACCTTCACTGCGTAAGGAGTTCTGCCTCGGCGCAGGAGCGAGAGGCGGTGCCCTGCGGTGGGGTTCGCTGGGGCCCCTTCGCAGGCACCCAGGAGCTTGCACCCCCTCTCGCTCGAGAAGACACCGCACCGATCGCAGAAAGTATACCGGCCCACGCGGCGCAGCTCGCGCCCCAGGGCCGCGCCGCGGAGGGCGGGAGAAATGCACCCTTCCCCCCACCCCCCCCCGCCCCAGCCCGACTCCCCGACGACGATCCACCCTCATCGTGCCCTGGCAGGGCCTGCGCGCCAGCGCGCGCCTAGTCTTGCTGGAGAAGGCCTTGCGCCCACACGTCGAGCAACGCCACGCCCCCCTCCTCCAGATGACGACGTGGGCGCGGGCCCCTTCGGGCGGCCCTTGCCGCCGTCGGCGGGCTCCGCTGGAGCCCGCGGCAGGCCTCCCCGTGGAACCCCCGAAGACCGCCGTGAGCCCGGTCACCCCCGCCACCAGAGTCAGCACCGCCTGGACCTCCGCCGGGCGGGTGGTCCAGGTCTGGGCCTTCCACGGGGGGACCTCCTGCATGTCGGCCCCAAGGCGGGCCTCACTGTCTGCCAATTGATTCCCTTGAAAATCGAGAAGGCTTTCGTGCGAGTCATCCTTTGGCCCGCGAGCATGGGCTTTTACCTTGACGGCCTGAAACTCACCTTCCTGGCTGAAGCTGTCCTGGAGCAGGGCCCATATCCTGCCCCAGAGGTCGGCGCGCGGCCTCCGAGGGCTGCAGCACCAGCGGGGGCCCCTACGGAGGCCTCGAATAACTGAACTATTGTCGATCCCTACCCTCAAGGGCGGGCGAGCGCTATCCAGCAGCTTGAGCAATCCATACAATTCAGCACGGAGGACGGAGGCGAGGCTACGCAGACCTGGGAGGGCACCCCGCATGGCCTTGACAGCCTCCCCGTCCTGGTCCAGGAAAACGTAGCCCCAACCGAAACTCTTGAGCCCTGGTGGGCCTCTGGCCGATCCGTCGGAGTAGGCCCACCCTGAGACCAGCGGGGGATTTACAAAATCTGGGTTTTCTTCCTCCAGGGCAGAAATCCAATCAGACTGCGGGTCCTCCAAGGGGTGCTCGTGAAGCCCACGGGAGAAGAGGAGGGAGTCCGAGGAGGAGGATTCAGCACGATGCACGATCCCTTGGAGGCCCTCATCCTCGGCGACGGTGGCTCTCGCTGCCCCTCGGTCTGGGCAGCGACAGAAACGATGGTGCTGACATCCGACTTCAGCGCCACAGGCTTGACAGGACCTGTCGTCCCCGAAACCCGCGCGCCAGACTTTCTCCTGGGTCCAGAAGTCGCGGCCCATGTAGGCCAGGATAGCCGATCGCCTCTGCGGTGATCGGTTAGCCTTTCGTCGAAGGAGAGCCCGAATAGGCTCGAGGAAAGGACGGGTGATCCCGAGGTCCCTGGAGGCCGCCCAGGAGGCCATCACCGCGAATTCCAAACGGGACCAGATCGGCTTCTTGAGACACTGCGGTGCCGTCCTGCGCAACTCCCACTGCTGTCCGAGATGGTCGGAGAAAACGTGAGGGGCAGGCCACGTCCACGAGAGGAGACGGAGAGTGGCCCAGACGGCTGAGGCAGGTCCTTTTATCTGTCTCCAAGGGTTGCTCCCAGGCTTGGCGGCAGCGGCCGCCGCAACAGCTCTGCGCCACCCCGCAGCCACGAGCTCCTCATGGCTGCCAGCAAAGATAGCCTCCGCCCATTTGAGCACCGGCTTCGTGCAAGCGTCGACCAGGGGGTCGCAGCGAAGCGCCCACAGGCGCAGCAGTCGGTCCTTACCGATTGCGTCCCGCCCAGCGCTGAGGCCATGAGAGCCCTCGCTCGGGTGAGCCGAGTCGGGCCCATTCCGAGGCAGACCGCCCCATACAGCACAGAAGGGAGGAATCCCATGCGCGCGACTTGAAAGGCGCGTGCGCCCTGCTTGCCGAGACTAGATAACTTACTTCTACGTCGCCGAGCGCTCCCCATCCTGGCATCGGCTCTGGCGCGCAGCGACACAACTCCTCCTCCCGCCGAGTCAACTCCGAGATGCGTGCTGCTGGCCTGGACCTGCAGTCCATGGCTGTGGGCCCAACCCTTGATGCAGGCTCGCAAAAAGCGCTGCGCTGTCATGATGAACCCCTTGCCCGTTGGCTTGTCTGGTCGGACCCTGGAGACGGGGATCCCACGGGCCTCCATTTCTTCTATATACTGGGTCGTGGCCGCATGCAGCGAGGCCCAGACATCCGCCTCCGCACCTCGCGCCTGAATGCTTAAACCGTCGACAAATAGCTTCAGCGGCATGGTAGGGTGCTCTTGCGCCAACCCGTCTACGACTGACAAGATGGCTAATTTGAGGCATCTCGTGCCCCCGCTGCTACCAGCAATGACTGCAGAGAATGTGGTGACCGAGTGCACCGACACCACGCCGCGGAACGAAACAAAACGCGTGGCCGTGTATATCGAGATTAGGAGCTGCAAAAACTGCAACCGAAACTGATGCTTGGGCGCCTCAGCCCACAGCAGGTACATCGTGACGTGCTCGAAAGCCTTCCCTAGGTCTAGGACCGCCGTGCCCGTTACCTCCCCAGGCTGGGCTCCTTCGTCGAACAACAGTTGCTGCCATATCGCTTCCTCTGAGCCACCGCCTGGCGCCGCGAAGTCGTAGTCCCGTCGAATCCCCCGCTCCCTTTCGTGGAACTGATGCGAGTGCGCGCGCTCCACCAGCCGCGCGGCAGTGGTGAGGAGGCCGATGGGCCTAGTCCCCCCACCCTGCTTGGCCAGCAGGAAGTGCATCACGTAGCGCAGCTGGGGGGGCCACCTGGCCGTGCGCGACACGTAGGCGACAAAGGCGGCCAGGAAAGCGAGCCCTTCGTCCCCCAAGCTCGCGAACCACCTGGGGTGCCAGTTGTCCACCCCGACCCCCGCGTGCTCTGGGAAGGCCCTGCATATGGACCTGATGTCGTCCGCTGTCGGCTCGACCATGCTATACTCGAAGGTGGCCGACTCCCAGGGACGAGGGAGCTCGCCTCGGCTCTGGGCGCCTTGGGAGGTCCAGAGGTCGATCCACTTCAGCGCCTCCAGGTCGACCGCAGCCTGAGGGCACGTCATGTCCAGATTGGTGTGCCCTCGGGCCCCTAGCGTGGGGTCGACCCCCTGGCGCCACTTTGACATGCGGTGGACGAAGCCTGCACCTCCTTGTGCGCCGTCCTTGAGCCTCTGGCGCCACGCCTTGGCCCTCTGGTCTCCGTGGCCCTGCTCGATGACGTGGGCCTGCTGCGTGGCCCGACGCTGCAGCTCCATCGCCCTGGGGGCGTCCTCCCAGAGCGCGTCGCCGTCCCAGGTGAGGCCGCCCAGCGCTAGGAGCTCGGCGTGCACGGCCTTGGCGTCGTCGCCCAGCGCGTCGCACCAGCGGGCAGCACCGTGGTGAAGGCGCCTGCGCAGGCGTCGCCACTGGTCGGCATACGGCTGCCAGTCGCGCCGCTGACGGGCCGCCTGCGCCAGCCAGACGATGTCCCCGACGCGGCTGGCCACCCAGCGCCATGCCCTGGAGCGCGTGGTGCCCCTGGGCCTCGCATGCGCCTCTGGGCCTGCGATCGGGGCTCTGGCCCATCGAGGGTGACCCCCCCTGCCAGTGTAGTCGGCCTCGCCGACGAGGTCGCGGATGCCCTGCAGGTCGCGCTCGGCCACCGCCGAGAACCCAGCCCACAGCTCCTCCAGCTCGGCGTCGCTGTAGCTTGCGCCACTGTCGAGGATCGGCCAGGCTGGAGGCTCCCGCCGACAGCCCACGGGGAGGCGATCCGGGAAAGCACGAGGCTTGACCAGCCTCCAGCCTAGCCGCTCCCGCAAGGGCCTCTCCGTCGTGATGGCGACGGGGCTTTGCGGGGCGGTGGGCGCGTCGAGCACCTCCGCTGAACCGAAGGCTGACGCGATGCGCGTGTCCACCACGAAGTAGTCGATGACCCTCCCGCCTCCCTTGCCCTGGCAGGTGGGGGCGGCCGAGGAGAAGATGGTGCCCCCGACGTCGGCCACCCAGCCCGTGGCCATGAGGGTGTCGGGGGTGTTGTTGAAGTCGGCCTGGAGGACCCACGGGATGTCGTAGGCCCTCACTAGTTCGCCAATGGCGTCCAAGATGGACAGGTTGCGAACCGCCCAGCCCTCGGAGACCCAGAAGTAGGCGCTGAGGACCATGAGGCCACCGCGAAGAAAACCAGGGGTCCAGGCCGCCACCAGCCTTCCTGGCGAGCCTGGCGGCGAGAAATCGAAGGTGCCCACGCCCTCGAGGTAGGTGAGGCCCACGCAGCGCGGGGCGACGATCCCCACTCCTGCCACTCTGCCGCCACCTGGCCCCACCGCCGCGGGAGCGAGGGCGACGGTGAGGTGCCTCTGGAAACAGCTGGCACTGATCTCGCCGACGTAGTCGCTGGTGAGGCGGTGCTCCTGAACCAGCATGATGGTATTTCTGCCCAGCGGCATCTCGTCCAGGTGGCCCAGGCGCTGCCGTTGAGGCCTCTGAGCACCATGCCAGGCTTGGCGTGGCGCCCCTTGCCTCGCGATCTGGGCCTCCAGTATCCCTCTCCCCAGCTGGGCTGCATCGGCCACCCCCCCGTCGGGGGGGCCGAGCTGGGGGCGCTCGCGTCGAGAGGCGTCGACCACCCGCACGTCTGCGGCTCTCCGTCCCACGAGCACATCGCTGATGGCATCGACCACCCGCCTGTCGGCGGCACCAGCGAGAGGGGCGCATGGGGAGAGGCATCGGCCACCCGCGCATCCGCGGCTCTCCACTCATGCGCCACTGGGGCCTCTTCCGAGGCGTTCGTGGCCTTGCTCGAGGTGAGCTGACGCCCATGTCAGGCTTGGCGTGGCGCCCCTTGCCCCGCGGTCGGGACTTCCAGCATTCCTCTCCCCAGCTGGGCTGCGTCGGCCACCCCCCCGTCAGGGGGGCCGAGCTGGGGGCGCTCGTGTCGAGAGGCTTCGACCACCCGCACGTCTGCGGCTCTCCGTCCCACGAGCTCATCGCTGAAGGCGTCGGCCACCCGCCTGTCGGCGGCATCAGCGAGAGGGGCGCATGGGGAGAGGCATCGGCCACCCGCGCATCCGCGGCTCCCCACTCATGCGCCACTGGGTCCTCCTCCGAGGCGTCAGTGGCCGTAGTCGAGGCTGAGCTGACCCCCAATGCCAGGCTTGGCGCGTCGCCCTCTGCCCCGCGACCGAGGCTTCCAGTAACCCTCTCCCCATCTGGGCTGCATCGGCCACCCCCTCGTCAGGGGAGCCGAGCTGGGGGCGCTCGTGTAGAGAGGCGTCGACCACCCGCACGTCTGCGGCTCTCCGTCCCACGAGCGCATCGCTGATGGCTTCGACCACCCGCCTGTCGGCGGCATCAGCGAGAGGGGCGCATGGGGAGAGGCATCGGCCACCCGCGCATCCGCGGCTCTCCACTCATGCGTCACTGGGGCCTCTTCCGTGGCGTCCGTGGCTGTGCTCGAGGCTGAGCTGCCGTCCAGCCGTCGGAGCCACGGCGCGAGC
>CAUYUJ010009779.1:583810-593810 GCA_963575745.1 Prorocentrum cordatum
ACCCCGTACCTGTGCACGAGCGGGCGCTCGAAGTGTACGACCAGCCGAAGCCAGGGCGGCTAGCCCGAACTGAATAGCATGATTTGAGCGGAAAGGGCTGGTGGGGATACGCGAAGTGTCTTGAATTTCTCCAAGGTGGCCCCAAGAGGGCCCCCAAGGCTCCCGAGAGTGCCCCAAGAGGGCCCCAAGAGGCGCCCAGGAGGCCCCAAGAGGCCCGACGAGGCTCCCCCGAAGCACCCAAGACGCTCCGGGAGGCACCCGGGTGGGACCAAGTTTCTGCCACTGAGTGGGGCACCAGGCCTCCAGGAGACCTCCCCAGGGAGGCTTCCACTTGCGAGGGAGATCTGGGCCCTGAGCCCAGGCCCAGATTTTTTGGATTCGGTTCAGTTTGAGAACACCATCAGGCGCCAACAATTGGCGCTTGCCTCCTCGCAGTTTCGCGGCCCGGGGCTGGAGCAGGGGGCCGACAGTCGGACCTGCAGGATGTCCCCAGGGGGGCGTCAGTTGTCAGCGATGATGTTGTGCGCTGCGGTCGGAGGCGCCTTGCCCAGACAGCGCATAATCGATGAACTCGACTCTCAAGCCTGCCCTCTGTGCCTGCGCTGCCGCGAGCTTCCTGGGACGCCCTTGCACAGCGCGTGGACGTGCAGGAAGACACAGAATGTCAGGCTTTCCCTGCATCCTCACGGCTACCTCCCCACATGAGTCTGAGGCCTGTTTTTGGGCTTCGCGGCATGCTGCCTGCGTCTTCGCAGAGAGTCCCCCCCCGCCAGCATCCTCGGAGCAATGGCTACGCAGCGGTTCGTCGGAGCCCCTGGGCCCTGGGACTCCTAGGCGGGGGGACCCGTGATTGCCCGAGGGGACGCGAGTGAGGAGCCGACTCCGAAGAGCCCCGTGCAAGGAGGATCGGTGCAGGCGTCACGGTGCTTCCGAGCTTCGAGCCGTATAAGGGTTCCCGACAGCCTCGGAGGGCCCCTCCCTCGGAGAACTCAGACAGCCCCAGAGGGGGAAGCCCTTGGCCTTCATTTCGGCCATCGAGCTTTCGACAGGATCAGTGGTCCGCGTGACCGACACCGAAGCAGTCATGACAGGTTGGCACTTGGAATAGTATCACTCGCCGTCTGGAGAGAGCTGTGATCTCTGGACGCGTCTCGGCAAGTTGCGGCAAAGCAGGGGTGTATCACTCGTCACAGTGCTGCAGACGCCTTCCCACTTGTCGGCCATACAGTTCGCGCGTGCCCAGCCTCAGTGGTTAGTGATCGGCAATGTCGTTGCCGAAGAGTGGGCCGCTCAGGCAGCTCTGGTGGCGAGAATGAATGAGGTGTCCAGAACCCCCTTGCGCGAGTCAGAGCACAAGGCCTGGCTCGTCCGAAAGAGACTGCTGCGTGCGAGTTTGGAGGCCACCCCAGCCGATGCATCCAGGAAGCCCGCTGGTAAAAGAGCGCCCTGCTCCCCAGCTGCTGCCTCTGCTGTTATCGTTTCCGCGGCTCACACTCTAGCCGCCGACGGAACAGTTGCCAGATGTTTCGCGGGAGCACGTCTGACACACGGCGTCGTCGTCGTCGACCGTCGTCGTCGACCGTCGTCGTCGTCGTCGTCGTCGTCGTCGTCGTCGTCGTCGTCGTCGTCGTCGTCGTCGTCGTCGTCGTCGTCGTCGTCGTCGTCGTCGTCGTCTTCGTCGTCTTCGTCGTCGTCGTCGTCGTCGACCGTCGTCGTCGTCGTCGTCGTCGCCCCAGAGAAGCGGGCGGGGGGGAGGGGGCGGGGGCGGCGGGGCGGGCCCGTGCTCGGCGCCCGCGCGCAGCCGCGGCTGGCCAGCTCCTCCGCGGACGGCCGCCTCTCGCGGGGGGGGGGCGGAGGGATGGCGAGGCGGGGCGAGGCGAGCGCCCGTGCGCGAGGGCGTCGCGTCAGCGGGCCGGCGGGGGGGGCGAGGCGGGCTCGGGGCGCTGGGAGGCAACTCCTGGGAGGTATTCTTGAGAAGGAGCAAGGGCTGTCGAGCCCGGTTGAGGGACCATGGAGCTGGATCAGCCCAGGTGGAGCTGGGCTAAGCCGGATTGAACGCAATGTTGGCGGGGCTGCGGCTGAGGCAAAGTTGGGGCCGACAGGAGATTGGGGCCGGAAAGACCCGGGACCGAAGAGAATTGGAGTTCAGCCCCAAAACGCGTCGTTGAGGGCGAGGAGCGGCGAGGAGGCGCGAGAGGAGGGGAGGCGAGGGGGGGGGAGGAAGGGGGGGAGGAAGGGGGTGGGAAGTATGCGAGGCGGACGAGGGGGGGCGGGCAAGGAGGGTATGGCGCACATGGGAACCTCACGGATCGACCCGTCTCGCAAAATCAGGCACAGAGACGAGTTCGATAGCTCTCCTCGTGCATTTTCTCACATCGTCGAGTGTCGGCGAAGGGGATGGCGAACTCCCTTCTGTGGAGGCCACCCAGATGGGGCTGGAGGTGTCGGAGGATCGTGCCACATCGCCGATGCATGGGGCTCTGTCTGGATTTCGAGGCCCTTGAAGGGAGGGATGCTTTGGCGGCACAAGGGGTGGCGAGAGGGGGACGGTCCTGAAGAAGGCAGGGGGGCTTCGAAGGCAGGTGGCTTCTTAGAAGTCGTTCCCGTGTCGAAGAAGCCTCATCATGAGCATTCGGGAGCGTCTAAGAAGGCGCCTGCCTTCTCAGAGCCCCCGTGCCTCCGTTGGAGGCCGCCCCATCGCGCCACCCCCATTGCGCAGGGCGGCGAGATCTGATCTCTAGACAGCCACCGCCGCTGGCCATGTTCGGGGATGGACAGACCCCCCTTTAGTAAAACGTGGTTCAGTGAAAACGACCTGAGGTCCAAACCTGACGGGCGCAAGCCTGGAAAATAACGGCCGCGGCGCCCTCTCGAGAACCGAAAACGGACAATTCACTAATCGACGTGTCACTGTTGGGGGTTCTGTCCACCCCCGACATGTATAGACCTCGTCGCCACACTGTGCGCGTCGCCGAGCGCTTCCGACTCGCGCGTCTTCCGCGCTGTCTGGCGGCCGTCGCTGGGCAGCTGGATGTCGACCATCGGCCCGTGGCCGGCTCGCCAGCGAAAAGGGCGCGCGAGCGCGTGCGCGCGGGCGCGCGCCGCGGCGCCAGGCCGCCTCGCGGGCACCACGGCACACAGACAGGCGGGTCCAAAGAATATACACCACCACCACCACCACCACCACCTCCATTCCCCCCTCCCCCTCCCCTACTCTCCTCTTCGCCCCATCTTTCCTTTGAGAAGGAGCGGATGAGGGAGGTGGTGGTAGTGGTGTTGTCCGTCGTTGGCCCCGTAACGACGAGCTGCAGCGCGCAGGGCCGGCAACAGCGCAAACCCTCAAGCTCCCCGTCCCACAGCGGGGCGTTCAAAAGGGGGGGCCGCAGATCATGGCCAGAGGCACGTGCGCGGACGAGGGGGGGGAGCCAGGGAGCCCACCGAATGAAAAAGAAGAAGAAGAAGAAGAAAAAAAAGAAGAAGAGGAAAAAGAAGAAGAGGAAGAAGGAGAAGAGGAAGAAGAAAAAGAAGAAGAAGAAGAAGAAAACGGATCATGAGATCCTGGGACATTGCATGGTTCCGGCCATGATATCCACACACCCCTAGTCGTCACCCCCCTCTTGGCCGCTCCCGAGCTTGGTGCCCGCCGAGGGCGAGGAGGGCAGGACCAGGTCCCCTGGCGGGGGGACAGAGGTGGCCGCGCGTCGCGGCTGCACGTCCTGAGGGCCGCAAGGTGGCCCCTTCTTTCTGGGAGCGCCGCAGACCTGGTAGCACTTGGTAGCACGGTCATGGATAGGGGAACGAACAATGACATAAACAGAAAGACTCGGAGCTCCGCGCGGATGTCTTGGATCCGCGCGGGACCCCCCTCCCTGGCGCGCGGAGCGCGCCAGGGGCGGCGCCGGAGGCGCCGCCAGGGGGCCCAAGCGCCGATCCGAGAAATCCGCGCGGAGCTTCGAGTTTTTATGTTTATGTCATTGTTCGCTCCCCTAATGGAGGAAGACGGAGGGGAAGACGGATAATCAAGGAGGGTAATCATGGGGACGGCGTGCGCTCGTGGCCGTGGGCTCTGGCAGCCCACGGGCAAGCAAATGGCCAAATATACTGAGAGCGAGCGGGGCAATACAACACTGTGGCCCTCAGGGAAGCAACTCCGCCTCCCCTGGCAGTGCGCCAGACCAGACAATCGATCAGCGCATCATGAATCCATGTCATAGGGCGACACTCTGCGGACAAGGAACCTGGACGAGAGGGAGAGGAGGGAGTCGGGAGGGAGGTGGGATGGAGCCGGAGGCGGGAGAAAACCCGCACAAGGCCGAGCCAACGCGAAAGTGTAGAGCACGGTGCAAAGAAGTCTGCCGTGAAGCGCCATGGGAAACCTCACGGGGCTGCTAAACGCACGTAACTCTTCAGTGCATTGTGGAGCGGTGCCCCCTGACATCGGAGAGTCACGAAAGAATCACGACGGTGTTTGCGCCCCGTCTCAGGCCAGCACTCTCACGGATAGGCCCAGATCGGAAAATCACTCACGAGGGCAGAAGTCGAGACGAGAGCTCCAGCCATCCCCCCCCCGCCGTCTTGTTTTTCCGCGACGTGTGATGCAGAGCGGGGCTGGGGTCGGGTGGCACCTGTCGTCGCCGTCGCCACCGTCGTCCCGGTCGTGGTGGTCGTCCGCGACGTCTTGATCACCTGATTTCGCCGCTCGAAATGCTAAGCATGCTCATGCTCACGCTCTCGCGCGGCTCCCGTGGGAGAAGCAACCCTCCAGCCCAGACCGCAAGGCGCGAGGCGCGGGCATCAGAAGAGCCTACGGACGACGCAGGGCGTCGTCTTTGTCGTCGGCATCGTCTTCGTCGTGGTGGTCCAACGGCGCCATCATCGCCGTTTCAGGGCTGCGTCGTCGCAGGCGGCGTCTTCGTCGCCGCCGCAGTCGACGCCGTCGGCGGCACCGTGGACGGCCAGCGCCGTCCTCGGCGGCGGCGCCGTGGCAGCCGTCGACGAAGTGGCCGTCGGCGGCGCCGTCGGCAGCGCAGTCGTCGTCGCCGTCGTCGTGGCCAGTCGGCGGCGACTTCAGCGCCGCCGTCGGCCGACGGCGTCGGCCTGCAGCGACGGCCAGCGGCCCGCGGCCGCCTCAGCTGATGCGGCGGGCGCGAGGCCCGCCGCGGCCCGCAGCAGCCAGGCGTGCGCAAGCGCCGCCTCGGGCAGCGCCGTCGTGGCCGCCACCGCCGCCGCGCCGCCGGCCGCCTTGCCTCGCCTGGGCCCAGTGAATCCCACCAGCCCTTTGGGCGTGAGTGGTTTAGAGAGCTCTCTCTGTCCTCAACCCCCCTTCTTCTCCTTCGGGGAGGGGTTTACCCCTCCCCCTACCCCCTCCCCCTGGGCCTGGACAGGGAGTCCCGAGTGTTCTCAGGGGGGTCTTTTTCGACTCCTGGGAGGGCCAAAAAACGACTACCCTTACGAGGATTCTGGCCCCGACGGGGGGGCCGAGTTTGGCCCCTCTGCTCTTCTTTGAAGCCAAAATCATTGATTTTACTACGGTTTCTGCCCCATTTTGGCCTTCTGAAGGGGGCCGCGCTCCTCTTCCTTCATAGCAAAATCATTGATTTTACGAAGGTTTTGGGCTCATTTTGTCCTTCTCAAGGGGCAGCGCTCATTTGCGCTTCTGAAGAGATCGCCAGAGGCCCCAAGATGGCCCCAAGAGGCCCCCAGGAGGCTCCCAAGAGGCCTCCAAGAGGCCCCCAAGAGGCCCCCAAGAGGCCCCAAGAGGCCCCCAAGAGGCCCCCAAGAGGCCCCCAAGAGGCCCCAAGAGGCCCCAAGAGGCCCCCAAGAGGCCCCCAATAGGCCCCCAAGAGGCCCCCAAGAGGCCCCAAGAGGCTCCAAGAGGCCCCCAAGAGGCCCCACGAGGAGCCCGAACGACTCACACCAGGACGAGGGGCCCGAACGACTCACACCACGAAGAGCCCGAACGACTCACACCACAAGGAGGGGCCCGAACGACTCACACCAGGACGAGCCGCCCGAACGACTCACACCATGAGGAGCCCGAACGACTCACACCACGACGCGGGCCTCGAACGACTCACACCACGCGGAGCCCGAACGAGTCACACCAGGAGGACGGGCAGCGCTCATACAAGCCCCCCACGATGGCCCCCAGAGGTCCACCAGATGGCCCCTAGAGTTCCCAAGATGGCCCACCAGAGGTCCCCAGGAGGCACCACGAGGCCTCATGTTTCGCAAGAGTTGCTGTTTTGAGATGGGCTGGTGGGGATACGCGAAGCGTGCAGAATTATATTATACACGTGTGTATGTACGTGTGTTTGTGTTTGTGTGTCCGTGTGTGTGTCTTCCGGCCCTTGCCTTTTCGATATATTCGCTTTCTTGCGAGAAAACAGTGAATCAGAGTCACGCGACGCGTCGAACCTAACATGCCATGCCCATGCAATTGTCCAAATCCCTGCGCTTTGGGACCTCCGCACGAAGAACCTAAAGCCACACACGGAATTGTTCAGCAGCGCATCTGCATTTGCCATCGTGCTGAGCACTGAATGCAATGTCCTCAGGTCCTTTCAAATTCTCCTTCTGAGGAACTCAATGCTGTCCACCTGCGAACCCGAATTCCAAGCGCTGCCACGATCCTGCTAGACCGCTAGAGTACTCTGGAAACAAGAAGGCCCCAAAACGGACCAGTAGGGCACGAAGAGGCCCAAAAACGAACCAGAATCGCCAAAATATCGCTCCAAAACGCACAACATAGCACCAAGACGGCCAACAACCCCCCCAAGACGCCCCAAGAGGGCTCCAAGACGCCCCCCAAAGAGGGCCCGACAGGCCAACATAGTTGATTTTCCTGCGGTTGTTTGAAGGATCTAGCGATCTCGCTTTTTCTGGCTTCCGACGTTCCAGGGCGGCCCAAAAGGCGCCCCCCCAAAAGGCCCCCAAACCAGCCCCCAGATGGCCCTAGGGGGCCCCGAGACGGCCTCAGCAAGGAGAGCCCGAACTGGATATTTCGAGCCCTCCGCCGCAGGATGACCCCAGAGACCGCCTGCAGGTCTCCAACGGACCTCTCCGAAGCCCCATGGAGGCTCCGAACAAATCCAAATCAGGCCCTAAAAAGCTCTGAAGCCCTAAAAGGCCCCCACGAGCCCCCCCCCCAAAAGACTCCTAAGAGGCCTCCCTCTCAAGAGATCCCCACATGCATCCAAGAGATCTCTGACCTACAACCCAAGCAAGGTGGTGGGATGGGCCGAAAGGCGTTACATCCGTCGCCCTCCTGTGTTTACCATTGGTGTTGCTTGCGTGGTTGGAACATGTTTAATCAGATTCCGAATGGCCTTCGTCTTGACCCGCCAGCCACACGGGCGAACACCATCCCATCGGCCTTCTCGCCCAAGATGGCCTCCAGATGTCATTCAAGACGGCAGATATGGTCCAAGATAGCCTGCACGACGGTTAATATGGCCCTTGATGCCCTCCAAGACTGCTAAGATGGCACCGAGGTGGTCCAAGAGAAATTCATTATGGCCCAAGAGGCCCCCAAAAAGCCCACCCGACGCACAAAGGAGGGCTACAAGAGGACCTCATGGGGCCAAAATCACAAGGGCGCGCCGATGGATCCCCAGAGGGGGGAGGGTGTTGGACCCCCCCCCCTCCCCCCCCTTTCCCCGATCCGTCGTCGGAACCGCCCCTCCCTTTCCCGATCCGTCGTCGGAGACCCCCCCCCACCCCCTCCCCCCTCCCGAAAAGTGGGGGGGGGTCCGACCCCCCCCTCCCCCCTTTTGGCCGCTAAAATCGACCCCCCCTCCCCCCCTTTCGCCACGGCCCCTCCTAGCTCCGGAACTCGACCCCTACCAACCCTAACACTAATCCTCACCTTGACCCTAACCCTTAACCCCAACCCCAAACCCTAACCCTAGCCCCAAACAGTATCCCGAACCCTAGCACCAAACAGTACCCTAGACCCAAACACTACTCACTACGCACTATTCAGTACCCACTACCCACTACTCGCTATTCACTACTCTGTTTTCACTACACACGACTTACTCACTACTGACGACTCACAACTCAATGCCCAATACCCACTAACCACTACCCACTACTCACTACTCCCTACTCACTGCTCCCTACAAGCTAATCACTACTCACTACCCACTACTCAAAACTCACTGCCTACTAAAGACAGCCCACTACCCACTACTCAGTAGATAACAAATTACTACTCACTACCCATTAACCACTATGCACTACTCACTGCTCACTGCGTACACTTCCCTACTGCCTACTCAGTGCCCACAACTCACAACTCACTATCTCGCTACCCAATACGCACTACTCACTACCCACTACCCACTACGCTCCCACTACTCACTACTCACTACCCACTACTGAAAACTCCCGACTCACTAAACAAACTTACTACCCACTACTCAATCATCACACATTACCACTCAATACCCACTAACCACTATCCACTACTCAGTACTCAATACTCACACTTCACTACTCACTACTCACTGCCCACAACCCACTACCCACGATTCGCTACTCGCTAATCCCTACAAAATACTCACTACTAACTACTCACTACTCGCTACTCTTTACACTTTACCCGCTACCCAATGAGCACTATTCACTACCCACTACTCAGGACGCTCCCACTACTCACTACCCACTACTCCCTACTCACTTCTCCCAACTGACTACTCACTACTCACTACCCAATAGTCAATATCCACTACTCACTAAATACTACTCACTGCCCACTATTCACTACTCACTAAGCACTACTCAGTACTCATTGAACACGATCCAATACTCACTATTGAGTACGCACAGCTCACTGCTCACAAATCACTGCCCACAACTCACTAGTCACTATGCGCTGCTCGCTACTCGCTACTCCCTACACAGTACTCACTGCTCACTGCTTACTACGCACTACTCGCTACCCAATACGCAATCTTCAGTACCCACTTCGCACGACTCACTACTCCATACCACTAATCACCAGTCACGAGTCGATACTCACTACTCACTATTCAGTACTCAATACTCACTACTCACGACTTACTACTCACCTACCCACTACTCACAACGCACTACTCACTAATCACTACTCGCTACTCCCTACTCGATACTCACTACTGACTACTCCCTCCCCACTACTCACTACTCACACTGCCCTATTCCCGATTCACTATTCAATACTAGCTACTCCCTACTCGCTACGACCTACTCACTACCCACTCCCCACTACCCACTATTCACTACTCACGACTCACTAGTCAGTACTCACTGCGCACTACTCACTCCTCACTCCTCACTACTCGCTACTATCTACTGACTACTCACTATTCACTACTCACTACGCCCTACTCTCTACTCACTGCTCACTATCCCGAGGTCAGACCCCCCCCCTTGTGGGAGAGGCCCTCTCCCTGGCCCCCTGTTCGGCGCAAAGGGGGGGAAAGGGGGGGTTCGACCCGAAATGGAACGAAGTACAACCGACTGGTCCCAATTCCATCCGTCCGGAGCGAATTGCAACCAGAAATCAGACCAATTCCAGCAAGAAACGAAACTAATTACAACCATGGATGGGATCTTCGGAATTCCTCCGGATTCCTTCGGGTTCTTCGGAATTCCTTCGGATTCCTTCGGATTCTTCGGGATTCCTCAGGATTCCTTCGGAATTTTCGGAATTCCTCAGAATTCCTCCCGATTCCTTCGGATTCTTCGGAATTCCTCAGCTGCCCGCGGGGACAACCGCTCGCCGCGTGGCGAACAAAAATCGCTCTCAGATTGCATTTTTGCGCGCAGCCACCCCCAGCTTCATTCAGAGATGCCTCTCGGCACGCTCCGCCCCCTCGTGGCTGGTTGGCAGTTGGTTGGTGGCCTGGTTGGCTGGCTGGCTGGTTCGTTGGCTGGTTGGCTGCTTGGTTGGCTCGCTGGCTGGTTGGCTGGTTGGTTGCCTGCCTTGCTGGTTGGTTGGTTTGTTGGTTGGCCT
>CAUYUJ010009779.1:598810-648810 GCA_963575745.1 Prorocentrum cordatum
ATGCCTTTTCGTTGCAGTCTCATTAGTGCGCGGCGAGCCTGCGCTCGTCAGGGGAACCTGTCCGCACAGATGCCGCGGATCGTGCTGCTCCACCGGCTTCGGTGCCTTTGACCTTCCAGGTGGCAGATCGGCTAAACACAAGGAGTGCGGGCGCCGTGGGGGACTGAGGAGTGAGGAGGAGACTCCGCCACCGCGAGGCGCAGCGGTTTGTCCGTGTGTGTGTGTGCGTCTTTGAAAAAAACGGCCACTTGAACTCGACGTCGCTTGGGTTGTAATTTCGGCTTCGCTACCACGCAGTGTGGTTAATTTGCCATGAGCGCGCCCCGCCTTCGTAGTATGGGGACCACCGGCTACATCCCATCGGAGCGACATATGAAGAATAATATGTTTGCATGGGTCTGCGACGTCCTCGGGTTTGCCGCTGGCCGCTGGCCCGTTTCCCTCCTCCCCTCTCCCTCCCTCCCCGGACTTGCGCTCTCATGTTTCCTTCCGCCTCATAGTTCCGTCATCGCCTGCGCGTTTCGGGCATCTACTGACCCTGGTCACTCCAAACCCGAGTCAGTCGGGCTTTGGAAAATCCTGCAAAATCCTGCAGGATCCTGCACCCTGACCCGGGTGAGTGCACCCATGCCTCAAAATCCAAAATCCTCGATCTTCGAGGGTTGAAAGCGGGAAAACGTGAGAAGGCGAAGAACATGAGAAAAACCATTGGAAATCAACGATTCTACCATCTTTGGGCTCTCTCGGGATGGCTCTCGCAACTCTCATGGGCTGTTCTTGGAGCCTCGTCGGGTTCTTTTTGGGGCATCTCGGGGATCGGGGGTGTGTTGGGGCCTCTGGTCGGTCCCGGAGGCCTCTCGGAGGTCTCTGGCAGCCTCCTGATCCCGCTCTTGGGCCCGTCTTGCGCCTGTTCTGGGGTGGTCTGGGGCTGTCCTGGGCGCTTCTTCAGCAATCTTGGAGCCTTCTTGGCCCGTGTTGGGGCAGTCCTGAGGGTCTCTTGGGTGGTCTTGGGGTGGTCTTGGGCGGCTCTTGGGCGTTCTGGAGCGTTGGAAGCTCGGAAACGCGAGAAGCCAAAAACATTGTCGGACGTCTCCTGGGGTCTCTTGGAGGCCATATGTGAGCCTCGAGAGCCGTCGGAAGGCTGACTTGGGCTGCTTGGGAGCGTCTTGGGCCATCCTTTCGCATTCTGGGGGCTCCTGGGCGGAGTCTTCGGCCCTACTGGAGCGCTGTGGAGGCTCCCCGGAAAGGCCGGGGGAGCGGTGCCGGGAGCGTTCCCGGAGATTTTCCGGGGGGGATGGGACCTGGGGCAGGGGGGGGCGGTGCTGATTTATGTTATATACGTGTGTATGTACATGTGCTTGTGTGTGTGTGTGTCTTCCGGCCCTTGCCTTTTCGATCTATTCTCTTTCTTGCGAGACAACAATGAAACAGAGGCACGCGACGCGTCGAACCGAACATGCCATGCCCATGCAATTGTCCAAATCCCTGCGCTTTGGGACCTCCGCGCGAAGAAACTAAAGCCACACACGGAATTGCTCAGCAGCGCATCTGCATTTGCAATCGTGCTGAAGCACTGAACGCAATGTCCTCAGGTCCTTTCAAATTCTCCGTATGAGGAACTCAATGCTCTCCACCTACAAACCCGAATTCCAAGCGCTGCCGGAATCCCGCTAGACCGCTAGAGTACTCTGGAACCAAGAAGGCCCCCAAACGGGCCAATAGGGCACGAAGAGGCCCAAAGACGAGCCAGAATCTCCGAAATATCGCTCCAAAGCGCACTAGATAGCACCAAGACGGCCAACGAACCCCCCAAGACGCCCCAAAAGGGCTCCAAGACGCCCCCCAAAGAGGGGGCCGACAGGCCAAAATAGTTGATGCTCCTGCGGTTGCTGGATTCATCTGGCGATCTCGCCTTTTCTGACTTCCGACGTTCCACGGCGGCCCCAAGAGGCGCCCAAGATCGCCCCAAGAGGCCCCCAAACCAGCCCCCAGATGGCCCGAGGGTGCCCCG
Organism: Prorocentrum cordatum; assembly: GCA_963575745.1. Taxonomy (NCBI): domain Eukaryota; class Dinophyceae; order Prorocentrales; family Prorocentraceae; genus Prorocentrum; species Prorocentrum cordatum. The sequence goes on from CAUYUJ010009779.1 coordinate 600,822, forward strand.
AGACGGCCTCAGCAAGGAGAGCCCGAACTGGACATTTCGAGCCCTCCGCCCTGGGATGACCCCAGAGACCGCCTGCAGGCTCCCAAGATACCTCTCCGAAGCCCCACTGAAGCTCCGAACAGATCCAGACCAGGCCCTAAAAGGCTCTGAAACCCTAGAAGGCCCCCGCGAGCCCCCCCCCCAAAAAAAAGGCTACTGAGAGGCCTCCCTCCCAAGAGATCTCCACATGCATCCAAGAGGTCTCCGACCTACAACCCAAACAAGGTGGGATGGGCCGAAGGGCACTACATCCGTCGCCCCCCTGTGTTTAGCATTGGTGTTGTTTGCGTGGTTTGAACATGTTTAATAAGGTTCCGAGTGGCCTTCGTCTTGACCCGCCAGCAACACGGGCGAACACCATCCCATCGGCCTTCTCGTCCAAGATGGCCTCCAGATGGCATTGAAGACGGCAGATGTGGTCCCAGATGGCCTGCAAGACGGTGAATGTGGCCCTAGATGCTCACAAAGGCTGCTAAGATGGCACCGAGCTGGCCCAAGAAAATTCATGACGGCCCAAGATGCCCCCAAAAAGCCCACCCGATGCCCAAAGGAGGGCTACAAGAGGACCTCGTGGGGCCAAAATTACAAGGGCGCGCCGCTGGATCCCCAAGAGGGGGGGGCAGGGGGGACCCCCCTCCCCCCTTTCCCCGGTCCGTCGTCGGGACCCCCCCTCCCCTTTCCCGATCCGTCGTCGGGGAACATCCCCCCTCCCCCCCTTTCCCGATCCGTCGTCGGGGACCCCCCCCCCTTCTCCCCCCTTTTGGCAGCCAAAATCGCCCCCCCCCTTCCCCCCCTTTCGCTACGGCGCCCCGTAGCTCCGGAACCCGACCCCTGCCACCTCTAACGCTAATATTCACCCTAACCCTAACCCCTAACCCTAACCCCAAACACTAGCCCCAAACCCCCAAACAGTACTCACTGCTCACCACGCACTACTCACTACCCACTACACACTACTCGCTACGCACTACTCACTTCTCACTTATCACTACTCACTCATCACGTCTCACTACTCAATTCCCGCTACTCACCCACCACTACCCACTACTCACTACTCCCTACTCCCTAGTCCCTTCTCCCTACTCACTGCTCCCTACTGGATACTCACTACTCACTACCCACTACTCAAACCCACTACTCACTAAACATTACTAATTACCCACAACTAACGAATCACAAATCCCTACTCAATACACACTAACCAGAATCCACTACTCACTACTCACACTTCACTACTAACTACTCACTGCCCAAAAATCACTACTCACTATTAACGACTCGCTACTCGCTACTCCCTGCTCCCTACAAAATACTCACTACTAACTACTCACTACTTGCTATTCCCTACACCCTACTCGCTACCGAATAAGCACTTCTCACTACCCACTACTCACTATTCACTACGTTCCCACTACTCACTACTCACTACTCACTACTCCCAACTCACTACCAAGTACTCAATAATCACCACCCACTAAACACTACTCAGTGCTGGCTACTCACTACTCACTTCTCACTTGTCACGACCCACTTACCAGTACCCACTACTCACGAGTCAGGACGCACAGCTCACTACTCACAACTCATTGCCCACAACTCACTACTCACTATCCGCTGCTCGCTACTCGCTGCTTCCCACTCCAAACACACTACTCACTGCTCACTACTCACCACTCACTACTCGCTAAGCCCTACTCGATACTCGCTATCCTATACGCAATATTCAGTACACACAACGCACGACTCACTACTCCCTACTCCCCACTCACTAGTCCCTGACCACAAGTCGCTACTCACTACTCACTATTCAGTGCTCACTATTCACTACTCACTACTCACTAATCATTACTCGCTACTCCCTAGTCGCTACTCACTACTGACTACTCCCTCCTCACTACGCACTACTCACAACGTGGTATCGCGATTCACTATCCACCACTCGCCACTTCCTATTCGCAACTCACTACTCACTACCCATGTCCCCTAGACCATTATTCACTATTCACTACTCGCTAGTCTTTACTTACTGCACACCACTCACTCCTAATCCTCACTACTCGCTACTATCTACTCACTACTCACTACGCACTACTCTCTACTCACTAACCACTACTCACTACCCCGAGGCCAGACCCTCGCCCTTTGCGGGAGAGGCCCTCTCCCCGGCCCCCTGTTCGGCGCAGAGGGGGGAAGGGGGGGTGGTTCGAACCGCATGTGGGCCGAATCCCAGACACCTGGGCCCAATCCTAGCCAACTGGTACCAATCCCAAGCACTGCGATAACCAAACTGGGCCCAATCCCAACCGGTTTGGGATAGCCTCACAATAAGTTTTAAGTGTAGAGAAGCCCAAGACGACTGTGAGGACTGAGTGACACCTCTTATGTCAACGCAGCGGTTCTGGAAGCCTACATGCGTGCCAGAGTTGGACTTCGTCTCAGTTTGGTCTGCGCACGAGCAATATGTTAAGATGAGCAAGGGGGCACCGACCTGTGGGCAAAACCGCACCGAATTGCAGATATTCTGAAATATGCAAACTGGCTCCGAGTAGTAATGCTAGTAGTGGTAGTAGTAGTAGTAGTGGTAGTAGTAGTAGTAGTAGTAGTAGTAGCAGTCGTAGTCGTAGACGTAGTCGTAGTACTAATAGGAATAGTAATAGTCACAGTAGTCGTAAAGTAGTAAAGTAGTAGTAGTAGTGGTCGTAGTAGTAGTAGTAGTAATCGTAGTAGTAGTGGTAAAAGTCGTCGCCGTCGTAGATGTAGTCGTAGTCGTCGTCGTAGTTGTAGTAGTCGTAATCGAATTAGTGGAAACAGTAGTAGTGGTAGTAGTAGTAGTAGTAGTAGTAGTAATAATAGTAGTAGTCGCAGTAGTAGTCGTAGAAGTATGTATTCGTAGTATTCCCAGTGGTGGTGGTGGTAGTAGTACTAGTCGCAGGTGGTGGTAGCAGTAGTATTGGTAGTAGTAGTAGTAGTAGTCATAACTGTAGTCGTAGTCATAGTCGTAGTCGTGGTCGTGGTCGTAGACGCAGTAGTAGTAGTAGTAGTAGTAGTAGTAGTAGTAGTAGTAGTAATAGTAGCACCAGTAGTGGTAATGGCAGTAATGGTAGTAGTGGTAGTGGTAATAGTAGCGGTAGTAGAAATAGTCGTAGTAGTAGTAGTAGTAGTAGTAGTAGTAGTAGTGGTAGTGGTAATGGTAGTGGTAATGGTGGTGGTAGTTGTAGTGGTAGTGGTAGTGGTAGTGGTAGTGGTAGTGGTAGTGGCAGTGGTAGGTAATAGTAGTAGTCGTAATAGTAATAGTAGTAGTAGTAGTAGTAGTAGTCGTAGTAGTAGTAATAGTAGTAGTAGTAGTAGTAGTAGTAGTCGTAGTCGTAGTCGTAGTCGTAGTCGTAGTAGTGGTAGTAGTAGTAGTAGTAGTAGTAATAGTCGTAGCAGTAGTAGTAGGAGTAGTAGTAGCAGTAGTAGTAGTAGTAGTAGCAGTAGTAGTAGTAGTAGTAGTAGTAGTAGTATTAGTCGTAGTCGTAGTCGTAGTCGTAGTCGTAGTCGTAGTCGTAGTCGTAGTCGTAGCAGTAGTAGTAGTAGTAGTAGTAGTAGTAGTAGTGACTATCCCGTTGGTAGTGAGAGGATGATGATGAGGAGGAAGGGGAGGAGGAGGGGGGGGAGGAGAAGGAGGGAAATGAATAGGAGGAGGAACCAACACCAAAATTATTTCCGTCGGCCTAATGATTTCTCCGTCGGCACAAAGATTTCTCAGGATTCCGATGGCTTCGTAAAAATTCCTAAGGATTCCTGGAGGAATCTTGAGGGATCCGGAGGAATTCCTAAGGATCCTAAGGAATCCTAGGGATCCTAAGGAACTCGAAGGAATCCTAAGGAATCCCAAGGAATCCTAACGAATCGAAGTACTTCTGAAGGAGAAAGAAATACTTCTGGAGAAGAAAGAAGTACTTCTGAAGATCCCATGGTTGTATTTGGTCCCATTTCCGGTTGCAGTTCGCTCCGAACGGTTGGAATTGGGACTAGTCAGTTGTAATTCGTCCCATTTCGGGTTCGACCCCCCCCCCCTTTCCAGCGCCAAGGGAGGGAGGCGGGGGGGGGTCCGAACCCCCCCCTCTCCCCCTTCAAGGGGGGGTGGGGAGGGGGGTGGTCGGACTCCCCCCCGGCCTTAAGAGGGGGAGGGGGGGGTCGAACATCTCACTCCCCCTTTGAAGGGGGTGGGGAGGGGGGGGAGGGGGGGGGGAAGGGGAGGGGGGGAGGGGGGGGAGTGGGGAAGGGGGGGGAGGGGGGGAAGGAGGGGGGGGGGGGTCACCCCCCTTTTGTGTGTTCAGGGGGATCCACCGGCGCGCTTTCCAAACTCACTGCTCCTCCGTGTCTGCGCTAAGTGTCGCGTTCTCGCCATTTCGGGCATCCGACATCTGAAGACAGCCCCTGATGAAGGCATCCAAACAGCCCCATGACGGCCCAGGAGAGGCCCCCCAACGAGCCCCTCAGACGGCCCAAGAGGACCCCACGACGGCCCAAGAAGACCCCAAGACGGCTCCAAGGGGCCCCAAGAGGCCCAGCAGACCTCAAAGACGGCTCTAAAGCACGCAAAGAGGGTGACACGACGGCCCAAAGTGTTCAAGAGACCCTCAGGAGGCCCCCAGACGTCCCAAAGAGGCCCTCCGAAGCCGCAAGAGGCCCCCATGAGGACCTCAGAGGCCCCCTGGGAGGCCTCATGCTCCTACTCCTCGTCCTCCTCCTCCTCCTCCTCCTCCTCTTTCTCCTCCCGTTCCTCCTCCAACCCCCTCTTCCTCCCACGAGTGCTCCCCCAAGGGATCTATGACGCCTGAGGGAACACGAAGGCCAGTAGCCTGGCAAGACTTCGGCCAATGTTTGGCCACGTAGGCGTTTCCAGAAGCCAGGGCCTGCGGTGGTTCGCCATTAGCGTCTTCGATAACAACGAGGGGGGGGCATGAGGAGGGACCAACAACGCGGAGGTTACCTGGGCGATACTGGGCCTGGACTCAGCCGGTAGCGTGGGCCGCGTCCGCCCATTCTGCCCGAGGGCATCCATGATTCACTTCACCACGAGGGCGCCACCCTTCTTCACCACGATGACGAGCTCGTTCGCCTTGACCTCCTTGAGCATGTCCTCGGAGTTGCTGCTCACGCCGTTGATGGATGTGATGAGGTCGTTCGTCTCGATCGTGCTGCCAGGGTTCTTGTCGTTCCAGTCCTTGACGATGCCATCCTTGACTTGCTTGACTTTCAGAGCCTTATTCTTCTCTTCTCCATAGTGAAAATGGGAGATGTCGAGACCAAGTTTCGCGTCACCCGTCTTCGTGAGGGTGACGGTGATTTCATGTGCCGTCGCGGCGGCTGGCTCGCGGGCACTCGTTTCCTGGACGTCCTGGACCTCAACCGCCTCCGCCGTCTCGGGCTGGGAGCACAACCCGCCCATCACGACAGTCCTCCTTGCACCGTTGGCCCTGGTGGGTCTCTGGTCGGCGCGCTCAGGGAGCCCGAGCGACTACGGCGCGAATGAAAACAGCTTGAGGCAGAAATAGCGAGGCGCAGGATGAGGGGGGGGCGAGGGAGGATAAGCAGGAGGAGCTCCAAGCGGCTTACCCAGGCACTCACTTCAGCTTGCGGCTCCTTCAATGGAGGACAGCGGGTACGCAGGCCGAGAGCAGGGCTGGGAGACTGAGTAGGCAGCCACGCGTGTACGCGTGCCCCCTGCAACTTCTGCCCAGAAATTTTGGCCAGGTTGCGGGCCCAAAAACTGCGAGCGGGCGCATGTGAAGTGAACTCCCATCGACGAGAACCCCCCTGGATCAAACCGACTGGCGGGACAGTCAACACTGATCGTGAGGATGCGCGGTAATGATGCAAGCCCCTTGCACGCCCATGTCGAAGCTTTTCGAGCGGGGCTGGCAATCGAAAGTGGTTGAGGTTGGACCGAAGATGACCGAACAGGCAAGGATGCAAGGGTACCCTTTGGAAGTATCCTTCCCATCAGTGTTGACTGTAAGGGCAGGGGTCACGCGTGGATGCCTATCCCGGGGGCGGAGGAGGCAGTTGGGCGGGGAAGGCGCACGGCAGGCTATAAAGGCGAATCTCAGCCCGAGCCGCGCGAATCTCCCACCTAATGAGCCCATAGAGTCGGGCGTTGCTAGGGTTAGGTCGGGCGTGTCCCCCCGACAGGCGGATGTTGGAGGAAAAACAATAGAAACCCCAAACATGCTCAAACATAGTCGAAACATTGTCAAACAAATCGTCCCCAGAATATTTGTCAAACTATTTTGGACCATTCCTCCCGTAGAGGGACAGGCCCGACTTACTGCCCGGGGTGCCCCCGGGCTCATGGTGTCCGCCGGGGATTCCGAGGATGCCCCCCGCAGCCTGCAGAGAGCACCCCTCACGATGGCCCAGCGGGCCCAGGGGCTCCAAAATGGAGCGAAAAGCTGAGGGCACCTTAAAGCCAGGGGCACCTTTAGCAACCCCCGATCGAGGGGCAAGCATCGGGGGGAACGAAAGGGGGGGATAGCAAAGGGTAGGCTAGAGAATCCGCTCACGTAGCTGATTTTCCCAGCGCCTCCCAGCGCCAGGAGGCGCCCATGTATCTAGCAATGGGCCCGGCGGCGGGGCCGAAGCCAGCTGCATTCAGCAGATGTTCTACCCCCCCCTTTTCCTATTCCCCCCTTTCGTTCGGCCCGAAAGCAACAACATAAACACAAACTCTTGGGAGGTCTGCGCGGAGTTGTTGGCGCGCCAGGGGCGGCGCCGGAGGCGCCGTCAGGGGGGCCCGAGCGCCGACCCAAGGAATCCGCGCGGAGCTCCGAGAGTGTATGTCTGTGCTGTTGTTGTTGTTCTTCTTCTTCTTCTTCGATGGGCAGCGGGTGATGCCTTTTCGTTGCAGTCTCATTAGTGCGCGGCGAGCCTGCGCTCGTCAGGGGAACCTGTCCGCACAGATGCCGCGGATCGTGCTGTTCCACCGGCTTCGGTGCCTTTGACCTTCCAGGTGACAGATCGGCTAAACACAAGGAGAGCGGGCACCGTGGGGGATTGAGGAGTGAGGAGGCGACTCCCCCACCGCGAGGCGCAGCGATCTGTCCGTGTGTGTGTGTCGTGGAAACAAAACGGCCACTTCAACTCGACGTCGCTTGGGTTGTAATTTCGGCTTCGCTCCCACGCAGTGTGGTTCATTTGCCGTGAGCGCGCCCCGCCTTCGTAGTATGGGGACCACAGGCTACATCCCATCGGAGCGACACATGAAGAAAAATACGTTTGCATGGGTCTGCGGCGTATTCGGGTTTGCCGCTGGCCGCTGGCCCGTCTCCCTCCTCCCCTCTCCCTCCCTCTGAGGAATTGCGCTCTCATGTTTCCTTCCGCCTCATTGTCGCCTGCGCGTCTCGGGCATCTACTGACCCTGGCCAATCCAAGCCCGAGTCAGTCGGGCTTTGGAAGATCCTGCAACATCCTGCAGGATCCTGCACCCTGATCCGGGTGAGTGCGCCCATGGCTCTGCAGGATCCTGCAAGATCCGGCGCTCGGGCTGACCCCCGTTCCATTGACCCCCGTCTCGTGAGCCCCGAGCGCACCTTCTAAGAAGTGTTCTGCGTCTTCAGGGAAGGCTTAGAAAGGAGGGTTTCGAACCTTCGGAAAAAAGGCCCGCCCCTTCTTTGAGCAGGGACCGACCGTCCCGGCATTCCTATAGTCCTACCACGAAAGTTCTAAGAACCCAAAAATGTTCCAAGAACCAAAACAAGGTCCTTAGAACATAAACCCGATGTGCTCAAACAATACAGCACCAACCAAAACTGTTCTAAGAGCGTGTCGGGCAAACCACGGAAGGCTCTGAGAGCATTCTTTGGCGGGCCGATGGACGAGTTGGGACGCTTCGCCACTGCTTGACGCCTCGCTTCCCCCCGCGGCTCGCCGCCGATTGCTGCCCAACCTCGCCGGCGCCCCTCTCAGCGGAGGGGTCTTCCTGCCAGCCGCGGGCCCCGGCGAGGGCGCCGCTCTCGATCCCAGCGGGTGCCCCGCGCACTTGAGGGGGCGGTGCCCCGGGTCAGGACGCGGGGCCTCGGACCCCTGCCTCTCTTCTCGAATCCGGAGGGGCAACGATCGGGGGGGATTGCTATTGTGGGTACCGCGACAATGGGCATCCGAACAGTCCTATCATCGGCGGTGGACAAACCTCCCTTTAGTACACCTCCCCTTCGTGAAAACGGCCTGGGACCGAAACCGATGGACCTGGACCCGCAAAAATGACGGCCGCGGCTCCCTCTCGCGAACCGAAATCGGCCAATTCCTGAATCGACGTGTCAGGGTAGGAGGTCTGTCCACCCCCGAGACAATGGACACCCTAACAGTCCTATAATTGAATTTACAATGTGTTTAACATGTCGGAGAAACGTCCTGAATTGAGTGCGCCCGAGGGGTCAAAACTGTAGGGGGGCGGAAAGTCAATACGATCAGCGGCGACACTTCGTTTTGCACTTCTGCCGTCAAGACGATCAGCGGCGACACAACTGGAAGCAAGAGAATCGGCGAGGACACTCACCAACGACACAACCAAAAGCAGGACATCGTCGAGGACACTCATGAACGAAACTCGTGGCCGCATGGGCCACTTGGCCGGCCCTTTTTTTTTCAAAGCAGCTATCCCTTTCCGACGCGCGCCGAAGCACATCGACGGTTTTACACGACCACGGAAGCACGCGACGGCAAATTTCGCCAGGACAGACTTTACAATGAAGTTATGTTCGGGGTCGTCGCCCCCGCAGCCGTTCAGCCATCATCATTTACTATGCGCGCGCACAAACATCATCACCATCATCATTGACCCCCTCCTCCTCATCATCCCCCTATCCTTCCCTATCCCTCCCTACCCCTCCATCCTGCCCTATCACTCCCCGTCCCTCCCTATACCTCCGTATCCATCCCCATCTCTCCCTATCTCTCTTTATCCCTCCCTATCCCGCCCTATCCCTCCCTATCCCTCCCCATCCCTCCTACCTATCCCTTTCCTATCCCTCCCTCCCGATCACACCCAGTTCCCACCCTATCCCCCCCCCCCCCCCCTACCCTTGGAGATGAAGGGGTTGATGGGGAGAAGAGGAAGAGGATGATAAGCAAGGAGAGGCGGAGGATATGGGTCTGACGCCCCTCCGCCGCGCCGCTCGCGCCCCCTCGCAGCGGCTTCCCAAGGCGGCGCTCGCCTCGCTGGGGGGAGGGGCCAGATGGGTGGCCCTCTCACCCCCCTCCTGAAACAAAAAGGCACAAGCTGGCTGCTCAGCCTTCCTGCCCTCCATCCTTCTATCCCCATCCTCTCCCTCCTGTCCCTCCTCCCTCCTCCCTCCGTCCCGCCTCCTCCTCCGCCTCATCCTCGTTCAGTATCCTCCTCCTCCTCCTCCCCTCCTCCTCCTCCCTCCTCCTCCTCCTCCTCCCTCCTCCTCCTCCTCCTCTTCTCCTCCCCCTCCTCCCTCCTCCTCCTCCTCCCCTCCTCCTCCTCCTCCTCCTCCTCCTCCTCCTCCTCCTCCCCCCATCTTTCTCCTTCCCCCGCCCTCCTCCTCCCCCTCCTCTTCCTCCTCCTCCTCATCAGATTACTCCTCATTCCCCCGCCCCTCCCCCCACCTTTTGATCCTCCCCCCCCCCCCCCTCCCCCCCCCCCACCTCCACCCCCCCTCCTCCTCCTCAGCATCATCATCTCTTCTCGCGGTGGCTGAGCAGCTCAGCCTCCGCGTTAGCGCAAGGTGCGCTCACGACGAGCGCTTCGCGCGCTTCAGGCCCCCAGGCTTGACCCTGGAGTTGTCGCTGGAGGCGCGCTTCTGGGAGTCGCCCTCCGCCGCCGAGGCCTCCTCCTTGACCTTCGTCGCGGAGGCCGCCCCCTTCAACACCTGCTGCGCCTTCGGCCGCGGCGTCCCGCACACGGAGCCCGCCGCGCTGCCGTCGCCCTTGGAGCTGGCCCCCTCGGCGGCGGGGGCCCGCTGCTCCTGGGCAATGTTGTCGAACTCGACCCAGAAGCCCTTCGGGATGTCTTTCGCCTTCTCGGCGCGGCGCGCCGCGAGGTACTCGCGGGCCAGCTTCGGGCCACCCGGCTCGGTCCGCAAGGGCGGGAGCAGCTGCGCACCCTTGAGCATGCTCACCACTTGCTGCGCCTTCGCCTGGAAGGCCCCCAACTCCTCAGATTCCTCATTGCCCTCCGGCTCCTCCCCCTCCTCCTCCTCCTGCTCCTCCTCCCCCCACCCATGCCCGCCCTTCGCCTCGTCGTCATCGCGATCCTCGCCCATCCTCTTCATCATCATCCTTCTCCTTCTCCTCCTTCTCCTCATCCCCCTCCTCCCCCTCCTCGCCCTCCTCCTCCTCATCATCCCCCTTCGCCTCCTGCTCCTCCTCTTCCTCACCCCCCTCCTCCTCATCCTCATCCTCTCATTCTCCTCCTCATCATCCTCCTCCTCCTCCTCCTCCCTCCTCCTCCTCCTCCTCCTCCACCTCCCCCTCGTGGTCTCATCATTCTCATTGCCATTCCCACCCCCGGCCCAACCCTCCTCCTCCACCTCGTCATCACCATGTGTCCTCCCCCACCTCTCCCCGTCCTCCTCAACTTCCACCTTGTCCGTCCATCCTCCCCTTTATCGTCGTCCTCCCTCGCCATCCGCCTCCTCGCCCTTCTACACCACCCACCCAGAGGTTTTCCTCATCCTCCTCCTTCGCCTCCTCCTTGTTCTCCTCCTCCCTCCTCCCTCCTCCCTCCTCCCTCCTCCTTCTCCTCCTCCTCCTCCTCCGCGCCCGCTCGCCATCTGGGGGGGCGCTGTTGCGACGGCCTCTGCCGTCGTGTCGCGCTCCTCGATCGGGGGGCTCGAGTCCATGAGCTTGCCAGTCCGCGCCGCGCACGGCGCTGTCATGCGGAGCGCGTTGTAGGCGTTTACAGTTCCAGTTATGTTGTTGAAAAGGGTGTTGCCGATCTTCTCGTCGCAGTTCCCTGAGCCGTCGAACGCCGCGTCGAACTCAGGAAGGGCGCTCTTGCAATGCTTGTGGCTGGCTTTTAAAGCAGCCGAGATCTTCACCAAGAGAATTGCTTTGGTGGTCCCTGAAAACACTGCCACAGATTTGACCCACTGCCTCGCGCTCTGCGGGTCGAGGTGGCACGTGAAACCAGCCTTCTAAGGCGTGGCACTTGTCAGTCAGAAGGAGAGAACCGAGGCGAAGCAGCATCCGCTGCACCATGCGCAACGCGTGCACACAGCGGCCGAACGACGTAGCATCGTCCAAGGGACTCGTTCGGAACATGGTCTTGTGATGCTGCGCCGCGCAACCCACCAAGTCCTTGACCTGCGTCGCGATGTCCAAGTATGTCGTCGCCAACGAGCGCCCCATGCCCTTCGTCTCGCCTTTCATGCTCGCCCCTGGGATCACGATGAGACGATCGGCTCCAGCCTGCAAGAATGGCGCCAAGTCAGGCAAAGCAACGTTGTCGCTGACCTGCTCTAAAGCTTTTTCGTCTTCGATCTGTCCGCCCACCCAGCTGACGTTCTCCAGAAACAGATCCTCGATGCTGCCGCCGGCGAAGATGGTGACCCGCCTGAAGAAAACTTCTTCCGCAGGTACTTCTCGAATCACGCTCTCGCTGACCTCGTTGATGTTGGCAGAAGGGCCCGGAGCGATCTCTGCGATCTTGCCGCTAATGAAGATGTCGGAGCACTCGGTGTAGATCTTCATGCCTTGATGGGCCGGGTTGCTCTGAACCCATGGCGCCTCTCGCCGCCTTCCCTCCCTCCGTAGAGTAGCCCCTCCGTGGCTGCACGCGGCGCACAGCCGAGACGGCTTGCTCTACCTGAGGGGGGGTCGCGGCGAGATCAGCGCGCCAGTGGAGATCAACCCGCGGGGCCTGGACCCTCGACGAACGCCTTGAGGGCGCGAGTGGCGCCCTCGACGATCTCCTTGCGAGTCACGGCGCTCGGGGCGTCGAACACGAAATCATCCTCTTCCATGAAATTCACCATGCCTGCTAACTGGACGATGTCATTCGCGAACTTCTCGTGCGTCTCCCTTGTCGGGGCAGCCACCTTTCTCATCTCCACCAGCTTCGCGCAAAACTTTGGGAACTCCGCCATGTTCTTCAGAGCGCGAGTCATGCGAATGAGCCCGTTCTCGAAACTACCAGGGTCGAAGAAGTCCTCGCAAATGTGATCAAACACCGCGCCGCCCACGCGCTTGTGGAGCATGTTCGCGCAGCACATCCACCTGGCATGCAAGTCGCTGAGGGGCGCCCTGAAGACGTCAACGCTATCCTCGAACAGCTTCGCTGCGCCTGTGAACTCCTCGACGTCGGCCTTCAGCTTGTTGATCTCCAATGCCTGGGCCGTCGCCGCGTCATCACCGACAGTGGCCATGGAAAAAGAAACGAGTGCGTCACCGAAACCAGGGAGCATGTAGATGATGAGCTCCAAGAAGATGTCAACGAGCATGTACTTCCCGACCTCCAGCAATACCATGCAGTTGTCGAGGTTCTCGGCAGTGAACTTCAGGTTCGCATGGCACGCCGCCGTGGACCACGCCATGGTCGAGCCGTGCGCACTGGTGAAGAAGAGGCCCATGCGGTTGAGAAGTGCATTAAGATTGGCGTAGCCAATCTGGTGTGATTCTGTTCGCACCCTGGCAACCCATGCGTCAAGATCTTCGAAGGACTCCGCGAAATCCTCCTGGAAGGCCTTCGATGCGCGATCGAATTGGCCTGTCGCTGTATCGTCCTCGATGGGCGGCTGAACGTGCGCGCGGCTGGCCTCCATGAAAGCCTTGGATACGCCTGCGTCGCGCGAGCGAGTTCCGATGCTGGAGAGGAAGCTTGTTTGAGCAAGTCGTGGATGATCGTCCTGGCCTGTCTGACGGCGTTTGTGGGCGGCCTGGCGCTCTCGACGTGGTTGATGCACTTTGCAATCACGACGCTGCTCCTCAATGCCTCTAAGGTCAAAGATCTACAACCCACCCGCGCATTGTGGCCAGCCAAGGGCCCTCCGATGACCACCGAGATGGCCAGGTCGAAAGTCCGAACTCCGAAAACCCGAACCCCGAAAAAAAAGACGGATCGAAAATCCGAGCACCTAAACAAATCTGACGATTGGGTCGTTGTGCTTTGGCACCGTGACGCCTCTGAGAACGTATCGTCCTCCATATCAGTCGCGATCAGCGTCTCCTTCAAGGCCCACTGCTTGCCGATCAACTCGTACTCCACAATGAGGTCGCAAGCTTGCACGGCGTTGGCGACGGCCTTCTCGGGCACGGAGGACACCCACTGCTTCGCGGCCTCCGAGAGCATGTACGAAAAGTAGAAGACTGGTGCCTGGCCGGCAGGTGCTCGCACATGGATGTCGTCTGTTGCTCGCTTAGTCCTCCTGGTCTTGGATCTTTTGAGCGGTGGCGTAGCGCGATCGCTCTCTGCTTCGATCGGGCCCTTCTTCTCCGTTTTGACCGAGACAGTGGCCTCCTCCACCACGCGGGGAACAGCGCCCCTGATCCTCAAATGGAGTTCGAAGATGGTTTCGTCGAAGGTCTCGGTGGCGTGAGGGATCGACTGCAAGTCTTTCGCAAGCCCATGGAAGACGGCGTACATCAAGGCGATGCGGATCTCCTCTGAAATGCAGACCTGTTGCTTCATCAGGCAAGGGGGTAATATCGCAAATGGCTCCAGCGCCTCGTACAACAGGACATCCCCATGACTTTCCAGCCAATTCTTGACCGCCTTGTAGAGGGCAGTCAGGCCTTTCTCACACCTACTGTCCAACTGGTGAAAAGCCAATTGAACGTCGAAATTAGCTTTGCCCACAACATTCGGACTGTGTCTGGTGAGACGCCCGTGCAAGGCGTGCATGGTGCCGAGCACGAACTTATCGTACCAAGTCTCATCGGCCAACTTCTCCACATACTCGTTGATGGCCCCCCGTGATCCTGCAAAGCGCCCCGTAGCAACCCCCTGACGGGAGGGGCGCCGCGACGGAGAGGTCGTTGATACCTTTCGTCTTCTGGAACGCCAATACGTTGTCGCCGTCGTCTGCTGGCTCTTGCTTTGGCTCTTCTTCTCCTGGCTGTTCGGCTCCAGGGTCGCGGTCCTGATCGCCGTCGCCGTCGGCCTCATCACCCGCGCCCCCGGCGCTCCCTGGCATGGCCACGTCCTCCTCAGGCGTCCGGGGCACGGCGGGCGGTACGACTGACGTATGCGCCATCATGCTCACGATCTTGCTGTAGAAGCCATGGCTGTACGGAGCAAGCTCCAGCCTCGCCGCCACCGCCTGCTCGGTGAGGTCATCGCCCTTCGGCTCCGAGGCTGGAAATCCCAGCTGCTGCTGCTCCTCCACGGAGGGCTCGGCCTTCGCAATCTCGCCAAAGTCGTCGCGGAGCTCCTGCTTGACATAGCCATGCGCACCAGCTACATCCACACAACTCAGGACGGCTGAGGCCTCGTCGAACTGCACCCTGTTCCCGAGGCGCCTGGGCACGACCTGCGCTTGCTCTTCAGCGCACTCGAGAGCCTCCATCACGTCTGGCAGCTCAGGCTCCTGCATGGAACCAAGCATAGACCCGCTCGCCGCGGAGCCGCTCGCCATTCCCACCGAGAATTACACTCCACAAGAGGGGCAGGGGTCTGGCAGAAGGCTGGTTCGCTTCAGAGTTCTGTGCCCGATACTGCGATGCAGGGGAAGGGCAGGCAACCATGCCTAACATGTGAGAGTGGCCGGAGCTCCAGAATCCTGATAAAACCCTCCTCTCCTCCACCTTCTCCTCCTGCCCTCCTTCTCCTCCCTCCCCATCTTGGAAATTAGCGCAACGCAATCGATCGAGGTGGGCCTGGAGGATGCATCCGAGGAATCTTAACGATACCGATACCCGTACTCCCTGGACCTCTTCCAGGGTGCATTCAGACCAAGCAAAATTTCAAGACGATTCCAGACGTAAGGCCGATGTACGGTTAGAGGTACGGTAGCGGTATTCTGTCATCCTCTGAGCATCGGGCGCCGTGGAAATTCCAGAGTGTTCTCAAACGCTCTGGACCGAGGTCCCCTCCCCTTACCGTCGCTCGGACGTTCATTTTCCGTGAGTTATTCGGTTTCGTGCGTGTTCTTTTGCCTCGATGGTCCAGGATGGTCCTCGATGGTCCTCGCCGAGAAGAGATGCACACGTCCGAGCGATGCCAAGTCCCAGGGCAAGAGCCCCCTCCCATCACGCTCAGCAGCGCTGTGGCGGACTCGCGCGGCAGCGCACACATGGACTACAGGACGGCGAGGAAGGAGCGAGGGCCGGAAAAGGCGCGGAAGCGCGGGTTTCCCTTGGCGGACGAAGAACGGTGCAGCACAAATGTTGTCGCCATCTGGGACGCCTGCCCCATGGCGGCTGGAAAGTTTATACCGTGGCGTGCCACCGTAGGGTCGGGGATGGACATGACCCCCTGTCGACCCAAACCTGGCGGGCACAAGCCTTGAAAACGACGGCCGCGGCGGCCTCTCGAGAACCGAAACCAGACAATTCACTAATCGACGTGTCAGGGTGGGGGGGTTCTGTCCACCCCCGACAGGGGCCGAAACTTTCCGCCCGCCCTGGGACAAGCGTCCCCCACGACGGAAACAAGTCATCTCATACCGTGCTTCGTCTGCTGCCTCTCGGGGCGTTGCCCGGGGGCGTCCCTGGCCCAGGGTGTCCCCAGCTGGCCTCCAGAGCACCCCTCGCCGAGCCCAGGGGGCTCGAAGGGGCTCCAAAGTGGCGGGACAAGCTGAGGACACCTTTGGGTCAGGACCACCTCCAGCAGCGCCCGAGTCTGGGCGGCGCTGGGGCTTGGCCTCACGCGGGCGGCCCGCCTCCGCCAGAGCCGCTCGGCTTTCGCTCGGGGTGCCGAGGGCAGCCACGACTCACTTCACCACGAGGGCGCCACCCTTCTTCACCACGATGACGAGCTCGTTCGCCTCCTTGACCTGCTTGAGCATGTCATCGGAGCTGCTGCTCACGCCGTTGATGGATGTGATGAGGTCGTTCGTCTCGATCGTGCTGCCAGGGTTCTTGTCGTTCCACTCCTTGACGATGCCATCCTTGACTTGCTTGACTTTCAGAGCCTTGTTTCTGTCTTCTCCATTATGAAAGTGGGAGATGTCAAGACCAAGTTTCGCGTCACCCGTCTTCGTTAAACTGACGGTGATTTCATGTGCCGTCGCGGCGTCTAACTCGCCGGCACCCGTTCCCTGGACGTCCTGGACCTCAACCGCCTCCGCCGTCTCGGGCTGGGAGCACAACCCGCCCATCACGACAGTCCTCCTTGCACCGTTGGCCCTGGTGGGTCTCTGGTCGGCGCGCTCAGGGAGCCCGAGCGACTACGGCGCGAATGAAAACAGCTTGAGGCAGAAATAGCGAGGCGCAGGATGAAGAGGGGGGGCGCGGAAGGAGAAGCAGGAGGAGCTCCAAGCGGCTTACCCAGGCAGTCACTTCAGCTTGCGGCTCCTTCAATGGAGGACAGCGGGTACGCAGGCCGAGAGCAGGGCTGGGAGACTGAGTAGGCAGCCACGCGTGTACGCGTGCCCCCTGCAACTTCTGCCCAGAAATTTTGGCCAGGTTGCGAGCTTAGCAAGCGGGGTCGAAAACTGCGAGCGGGCGCAGGTGAAGTGAACTCCCACCGACGAGAACCCCCCTGGATCAAACCGACTGGCGGGACAGTCGACACTGGTCGGCGCGCTCAGGGAGCCCGAGCGACCACGGCGCGAATGAAAACAGCTTGAGGCAGAAATGGTGAGGGCGCAGGAAGAGGGGGGGGTGCGCGGGAGGAGCAGAGCAGACAGAGCAGAATCTCATGGGGCCCGTCTAGGTCTGTAGCAGGAGAGGTAAGCAGCAAACGTTGTGCTCTGGACGACTTCCTCCGAACAGCAATACAAGCCTACTGGGGAGGAGCAAGAGGAGCTTCCAGGGTCTCGCCTCAACCTTTTCTTCATCATCAACGGCTCTAGACACAGCGTACGCGGCGTTGCCACGATCCCCCGTATCCCAAGGGCTCCCAACTTCCCGCTTCGCGCTGCGCGAAGCGCGAAGTGCGAATAACTTCGCTCTCTCGCGCCGCCTCCCAAGGGAGAAGAAGAGAATGAGGAGGAATCGGAGCCGAACCGCGAAGCGCGAATCGGGGGCGCCCTTGGTGTCCGGGCCAACCCTGTTCCACCCGCGCTCCCTCCGTTCTCCACACCCCCCGAAGGGTCCCCTGGGGGCCTCCGGATCGTCCACAAAAAACCAAGACCGCCTAGAAGCCACGAGCATCGCCCGTCCACGGCTTGAGTCCAACGCCCGGAGGGATAGCAGAGGAGGAAGGGCGGCCTCGGCCACCGTCGGGCGCTTCGAGGGCTCCCACACGAAGCACCTGGGCGAGGGATGCGGGAAGGGGGACGAGGGGGGGGTGATGAAGGAGTCGACGGAGGAGGCAGAAGGGAGAAGAGGAGGAATGAGAGAAGAGGAAGGGAAAGATGAGGGATGATAGGAGGGCGGAAAGGAGGGAGAGGAGGAAGGAGATGGACGAGGTGGATCGAGGGCAAGGGGAGGGGAGTACAGGAGAAAGCCCTGGAACTTCGGAGCCGAATGCCCTAGACAAGAAGGACAAACTCGAACAGAGCGGGGCGGTCTTACCCGGCCGCCGACCCTAGAACTACGAACGATACCGGTCCAAGATACTAAAAACAATGCCCACCAAACAAACCATGTGAACAAACAGTTTCTGTTGCACGTCAGCAGCGAAGCAAAAGCGCTGCTCCAGCGGGCGGCAATTTGGGGCGACCGATACGCGAATTGGTTGGCGTGCAAGAGGAGCCGTGCGAACAAACAGGTGACAATCCGAACCCGTGCGATCTTAACGGGGGACTGGCCCGTTCGATCGAGCAACAAATGACAGGCCCGACCATTCGAGCTAACAGGTGACAAAGGCCCGACCATTCGAGCTAACAGGTGACAGGCCCGGCCGTTCGAGCTAGCAACCTACACACCCGACAAAGAGCACAGTTGCCTAATATTGCACCTGTGGTGCCAACTGCATATGCACAACCAACATTCCGATGAGGATTGAGTTTTTTATTTGAGCGACGCTGCCGAATGCAGCCAGCGACTGAGACAGCGACCCACTTCCCATTTTTGACGGCTCAACGCGTAAGCCGCCGCGGCATTCTCACCCTCAAACTCGCGATCCTCCCGGGCGTTTGCCAGCAAGCGGCCGCGGCTCAGCGCAAATCGGTGCGTTCCCAACGTGTATCGCACATGGCATGCTGGCATGCGCTTCTGGCGCGTGCGGGCGGCGCGACATGTCCACGCTGGCGACCGCTGGTTTCGTCGACGGCTGTTTTCGCCTGGCTGGTTTCGCCGCCCGGCGAAACCAGCTCCGTCGGTGAAACCAGCCCCGTTGGCAAAACCAGCTGCCGTCGGCGAAACCAGCTGACCCGACCCGCCCGCCAGGGTCCGCCCGCCCGACCCGACCCGCTGGCTAGGGTTCGCGCGTGCTCGGTCGAAGGCGCCCCGCGCTTTACGTGTCCCGCCCGGCCGACCCGCCCGACCCGCCCGACCCGCCTGTACGGCCCGCCCGCCCGACCCGACACGGCCCGCCCGCCGGGGCCCGCCCGCCCGATCTGGCCCGCCCGTCAAGATTTCGCTGCTCGGTCGAAAGCGCCCCACGCTTTGATGTCCCGCCCGCCCGGCCCGACGTTCAGGTCGGCCCGCGCGACCCGACCCGCCCCGCCCGCTAGGGTCCGCCCGCCCAACCTGGCCCGCCCGCCGGGAATTGCGCGTGCTCGGTCGAGCGCGCTCCGCACTTGAATGTCACGCCCGCCCGACCCGACCAGCCCGCGAGGGCCAGCCTGCCCGCCCCGAACCGACCCGCCCGCTAGGGCCCGCCCGCCCCGCCCGCCCGACCAGACCCGCCCGTTAGGGCTCGCGTCGGCGAAGCCAGGGCGGGCGAAGCCAGCGCCGGCGAAACCAGCCGCCAGCGAAACCAGCAGGGCGAAACCAGCGCTGGCGAAACCAGCGCCGGCGAAACCAGCCGTCGGCGAAACCAGAAGGGCGAAACCAGCGCCGGCGAAACCAGCGCCAGCGAAACCAGCTCGCGCCTCCTCCCCGCCCCCCCGCCCCCACCAACGCCAGCCTACGCAAGGCGCGCGCTGCCGTCGCCCTGGGCGATCGCGCGCGGTGCCCCCCGGAAGGGCGCCGCCTGCGCGTTGCCGCCTGCTGACGGGCGCCCCCCTCCATGAAGCCCGCCCTGGAGGCGGCCTCTTCCAGGGCGTGAACGGTTGGGGGGTCGGCTGATGAGGCGCGCGCGATCTGGGCTAGGCCCATAAGCCCACGCCCGGCGGTTCGGCTGGGTTGATGGGCCCGCTCCGCACCCTGGGCTAGGCTGGCGGCTATAGGCCAGACCGGCACAGCGAGTCCTGCGCAGTCAGTGTCATCCGCACTGCGGCGCGGCAGCGGTGACATCTGGCTGCCGGGCTGGGTCAGATAGGCGGGCAGCGCCTAGTCCAGGCGGCTAGGCTGGAATTGACTCCGCAACGGCTAGGTCGTCGAACCCGCTCCGCGTGGCGAGCCCCGCGCAACCACTGCCATCCAGACTGGGGCGCGCCAGCGGCGACGTCGAGCGGGCAGTGGAGGCCATTGTCGGCGGCGGCGTCCTGGTTGCGCCCAGGGCACCCCCTCGGCGACCCCAACACACGCGCCTGCTTCGCGGCGCCGAGGTGGGAGACGAAGAACGCGATGTCCCCGATGGGCGGGGCGACCTCCGCCACCTGGCGGAGAAGGAGTGCGCCTTGAGCGCGCCCTTCGCAACCGGTCGTAGCGCCAGCTGATGGCGCCCGCAACCTTCGGCGCGACACCTGGTGGATGGCGGAGAAGGTCTGGGCGGAACGAGCCGCCCCCGAGAGCGAGAGCCAGCTCCTGGGTGGAATGGCTGAACCCGAAGCCGCGCCCTACGAGCACTGCGGGGAGCGGGAGGGCCGCGGCGACGTGTGCGCAGAACTCGAAGGGGCGCGCCCGGCGCGCCAATGGCTCTTCCACCGGCGCAGCGCTGCGACGGGATTAAGAGCTTCCCACGTCGGCTGGCCGTCCCGGGATCTGATGTCCATGTCCAGGAATCCAGCCCCCCAGTTAATGACCGCGAAATATGCCCCGACACGCCAAAGGCACGCGTCGCCAACGAAAGCCAGGTTCGCGCCGCGGTCGAGGAAACCCTGCGGGCGGTGGACCGTGACAGAGGAGCGGGCCTCCCGGCGGATAGAGGCGATCAGCCGCGATGGCGGGCCAGCGATCTGGCGCCCCCGCCGACCAGCCATATCTGGGGCAGCTGTGGTCCTTACCCTCCTGGGGGAACCCATCGAATCGACGATCTCTCGAGAGGTATCGAAATCTATGGGCCCCCCAGGGGGGTAAGGGCCACAGCTCCCCCAGTTGTGGCCTGCCTGCCCCGCGCGCACTTTTTGGGCGCGTGGGGGCCTCTGAGCCCAGCTGCCTGAAGAGCCGGTCGGATCTCGTCCAAGAGCGGCCGCGGCGAGCGCGACTCACCAAGGCGAAGTGCGACGTGAGCCCGACGAAGGGGCGCAGGATCGCGGCTGCGACGACATTGGACTCCACGATGGCGCACAGCGCCTCGTCGAAATCATCGACGCTCTCCTGGGGGGTCGTCGCGACCGCCTTCGCCAGTCGACGGAGAACTGGCAACCGGCCCAATCGATCTGCGAGCCGCGCTCGGCCGCGGCGGCGCAAGGAGGCGCCCAGCACTGCGACGCACGGATCATCGACGACGAACTCGAAAAAAGAGACACAACCGAGGACAAGGGCGGCCGCGGCAGCCCAGTCGACGGGGGTCGTTTCGCGAGCCTCGCGCGGCTCGGAAATAAAACTGGCACCTGCTCCGACATTCCCCCGCGAAGTACTTCCGCCCGGCAGGGGCGGGCCGAATCTGCCAGAAGGCACCGATGAAAACAATGACGTGACATTCCGCGCCGGGGCCCGCCACGCCCGCCGGCGCGTCCTCGGAGGGCTCCGCGAGGAGCAGGAGGGCGTCGCGGACGGCGTCGGCCCCGCGGGGCAGACTGACTCCGCGGGTGCGCCGCGTTGCTGCTGAGACCCCGCTCTGCTCGAGGTCTAAGATAATAAACCGCCGCTTTGCCCGTCCGTTCTTTGCTCGGGCGCGGGCGGCGAAACGGGGGATGACCTTCCCCGCAGCTTCCGCGCCCTCTTGGAAGCTCCAGCAATGTACAATTACCGGGGCGCTCGAAGATCTCGAGCTCGGCGGCGTTGCATGCATTGTCGTGCCCTTCGGGACCGCGCCAAGCCGTTCATGCTCTCCCGGCGCGCACCTGCGGCATCCGCCACCCCGCCGGATCGCGCGTCGGACGGTGATCCGCCTCCCCGCCACCCCGCCGATCTGTGATCCGCCTCCCCGCTGGATCGCGCCGGGCAGTCGTCGCGTCGCTGATGCTGGGCGAGTCCGGGAAAGAACGGCCCTCTGGCAGCTGGGGAACGCTCGGAATCCCATGGCGGCGGCAGATCTGCGCCAGCCCGCGCGGCCGCCCGTCGCAGGCGAAGGCCCCGACGATCTCTGCGGCTCGGATGCCGAAGCGGGCGCTGCGCTCATCGCGGCCGCGAAACAAATAGAAACTCGAGGGAGGCAGGACGGCGAACCTGACCGGACAAGAATGGGACGCGGCGCTTTTGTCCACTAGGTCTGTTAAGTATGCTCTTGTGTTGGTCTGCCGCGCAGAGATGTTGTGGCGTGCGTGCGTTTGCGCGTAGGCGTGCGTGCGTCGAATATGTGCATGTGTGTCCGTGCGTGGTGGTCTGCGGCACTGCTGTGTTATGCCGTGCTGCTCTGCCGTGCTCCTGCGGTCTGCGCGAACGTATGTTACCTCTCTGTGTGTGCGTGTGCGTGTGCATGTGCCTGTGTGCGTGTGCCTATGTGCGTGTGCCTATGGGCGCGGCTGTGTGAATAGATGTTCTGTGTGTTCTGCCGTGTTGCTGCGCGTTCTGCCGTGCTCTTATGTGTTTTGCCGTGCTCCTGTGTTCTACCGTGCTCCTGAATGTTCTGCCGTGCTGTTGCTTGCTCTGCCGTTGTCCTATGTGTTTTGTGCGATCTGCCGCGCTCCGGTTTATAATACCATGCTCCTGCGTGTTCTGCAAAACTCCGATACACTCTGTGTGCTTTGCCGTGCTCTTCGTGATCCTGCGTGTTCTGCCGTGCTCCTGTGTTATGCCGTGCTCCTGCGTTTTCTGCCGTCGATTATGCCGTGCACCTATGTGTTCTGCCGTGCTCCTGTGTGTACTGCCGTGTTCCTGTGTGTTCTGCGGCGCTTCTGCTTGCTCCGTCGTGCTCCCGTGTTTTTTTGTGTCTCGCCGTGCTCCTGTGAATTCTGCCATGCTCCTGCGTGTTTTGCCGCGTTAAGGTTAAAGTTAAAGACGGGGCCTTCAAGGCACAGGGGCAGAAGGGAACCCCCTGCGAAACCAAAACGGGGCGGCCCCTTCGGGCCTGGGCAGGCGGAAGGGCCAAACCCCCTCAAACACCCCCCCCCCTCAGACGCCCACCCCCCCACACCGCGTTCCTGCTTGTCCTGCCGTGCTCTGCCGTGCTCCTCCTGCTCCTGTGTTCCATCGTGCTGCCGTGTGCTCTGCCGCGCACCCGTGTGCCCCGCCGTGCTCCTGTGCTCCTGTGCGTCCTGCCGTGCACCTGCGCGTGCTGCCGTGTTCCCGCGTGCTCTGCCGTGTTCCGAGGTCCTACGTGTGCTCGCCGTGCTCATCGTGCTCCTGCGTGCTCTGCCGTGCTCCCGTGTGTTCTGTGTTGTTCCTGTTTGCTCTGCCGTACTCCCGCGTGCTCCCTTGGGTTCTGCCGTGCTCCTGCGTGTTCCGCCGTGCTCCTGTGTGATCCGCCGTACTCTGGCGCGTTTTGCCGGGCTTCTGCGTGTTGGGCTGCCGCAGTCCTGCCCATGTTCTGAAAATAGATCAAGCGAAAAACTCAGGTTAAACATGCATGGTCATCTCAAATACATGTTCGAGCATGTCTCAGGCAATATCCCCATTTCCACACGTTTGTTGAATTGGCGGTTCGCATTGTCTGGTGGCTGTCTCCAGCGAAATGCTTGTCTGTGAAAGACGGTGTCGCGAACAACTCATGCTTTCAGGATGTATCGAGCGACATGCGCATGTTGAGGAATCTCGAGACGCCCTTGGGGTCAAAATGTGGTTCGTTTGGGGCTCGATCGGGGCCGTTTCGATGCCATCAAAAAAGGATGGTCATGCGATGTCACACGCCTCTCTTTGTTCGATGACGTCCCTAACGAAATCGTCATGGTTAGAAGCCTGACTTGGGCCGTCTGGAAGCCTTTCCAAGAGCGATCCCAAAACAATGTTAGAACAGCAGTTTTCAAACCGATGTTTATATATAGGGATATGTCGAGGATGTCTCTAGCGAGATCGTCATTCTCGGCAGTCATGACGGCGTTCTTGGAACCATATTGAAATCCTTGTGGGGCTCTCATTTCTGCATCCTGAAGCACGTCAAGAACGATGCCAACACGATATTGAGAATATCCCATGTGTTAGGGTATGTCCGCAACGAAATGCAAGCTGCCACCCGTGCTCCTGTTTCTGATCCGCCGTGCCGCCGCTCGTGTTCGGAGGAGGATCCTGGCGATAACGTGGTTTTCAACATAAGGAATAATACAACACCTCCGTCGACTCCTCAGTTTGGCTAGGATGTCTCAGGCGAAACGCACACTGTCACATCTGGATGGATTTCAGGGATCGCAGGTGCTCGAGGATGTCTCGGGCGAAACGCTTGTTCTGTTATACGCGATGTCGCGAATATCTAAGTGTTGTGAGGGCGTGTCAAGCGAAATTGCTATTCTGACTGACCTGACCGATGAAGGACGGGAAGCGTCCGTCTGTGTCCTGGGCTTATGAAATCTCCTACGTTCTGAGTATGCGCTGCGCAAGTCTGTCGTGGCGTGCATGGGCTTGCGCGTGCGTGCAAGGAATTCTGTGCATGTGCTGTGAGTGGTGGTCTGCGGCACTGCTGTGCTGTGCCGCGCTGCTCTGCCGCGCTCCTGCGGTCTGCGTGAACGTCTGTTGCCTCCCTGTGTGTGTGCGTGTGTTTGCATGTGTGTATGTGTGCGCGTGTGCGTGAGCCTGCGTGCGTGTGCCTGTGTGCGTGTGCCTGTGGGTGCGGCTTTGTGAATTGATGTATTGTGTGTTCTGCGTTTGCCAACCAGCCCAGTGAAGCCCTGTCCTGGCGCTGCTCCCCACCTCGGCGCTCTCCACGCCGCAACCTGCAGCTCTGAAAGGCTCTGCTTCCTCTCTTCCTGTCGCGCCAAGGCTCCTCCTCCTCCCTCCGTGCATCGCGGCCCTAATTTGCTTGCAGCGTGTCCCCTGTTGCCTTTCCGCCAGGGCAGTCGCCCTCTGCCCAGCCGCCGACGGGGAGAAGTGTGCGTGCCTTTCCGCGCGGCCGTGTGAATAGATGTTCTGTGTGTTCTGCCAAACGCCTATGTGTTCTGTCATGGTCCTGCTCTCCCGTGCTCGTATGCGTTATGCCATGCTCCTGTGTGTTCGGCCGTGCTCCGGTGTTCCGCCGTGCTCCTGCTTGCTCTGCCGTGCTCTTACGTGCTCCTGTGTGTCATACCGTGCTTCTGTGTGTTCTGCCGTGTAGCTGCTTGTTCTGCTGCTCCTGTGTGTTCAGTGTGTTTGCCGTGCTCCTGCGTGTTCTGCCGTGCTCCTATGTTGTATGTGTATTCTGCTGTGTTCCTCGTGCTCCTGTGTGCTCTGCTGTGCTCCTGCGTGTTTTGCCGTGCTCCTGTGTGCTCTGCCGTGCTCCTGCGCGTTCTGCCGAACTTCTGCGTGTTGGTCTGCCGCGGTCCTGCCCATGGCCTGCAGGTGTCTCGGGCGAAACGCTTGAGTTTGGCATGCATGGTTTTTTGAGGATGTCTTGGGACGATAGCCCGAAGGATTGCAATCCTTGGTTTTTTTTGCAATCCTAGGTTTTTTTGCAATCCTGGGTTTTTTTTTTGCAATCCTTCGGGTTTTTTTGCAATCCTGGGTTTTTTTGCAATCTTTCCATAGGTGTGCTAAACTCGCGGCTGTCATGTCCATGTGGATGTCTCCAACGAAACGCCCGTTGTTGTAGAAGGCGAGGTTGCGAACAACGTAAATTTTTTTGAGGATGCGTCGAGCGAAATGCGCAGGCTGAGGAATCCCGAGGGCGCTCCTGGAATCATGTTGGGCCTCGTTTGAGGTTCGGTCGGGGCCGTTTCGATGCCATCAAAAACGATGCCCATGCATGTCACACACACACACACACCTCTTGTTTGAGGATGCCTTAGCGAAATCGTCATGTTTAGAAGCCTGGCTTGGGTCGTCTGAAGCCTTTTTTTTTCAATAGCACTACCAAGGCGATGTTAGAACAGCCGTTGTCAAAACGATGTTGTTCTATTGTTTCGATGTGTTGAGTGTGCCCCTAGCGAAATCGTCATGTTCGGCCGTCACTGGGGCGATGTTGGAGCCATATTGAGGTCACCCCTGTGCTCCCATTTCTTCATCTGGGAGCACGTCCAGAACAATATCAAGACGATGTTGAAAATATATGATCTGTTTGAAAATACCCCCAACGAACTACAACATGTCTGCCGTGCTCGTTTTTCTGATCCGCCGTGCTGCCGCTCATGTTCGGAGGACGTCCTTGGCGACAGCGTAGTTTCCAACACGAGAGGTAGTAATACACCTCCGTCGACACCTCACTTGGCTAGGATGTCTCAGGCGAAACGCACATTTTTACATATTGATGGATTTCAAGTATCTCAGTCATTCGAGGACGTCTCGAGCGAAACGCTGGTTTCTGTGAAACGCGATGTCGCGAATATCTAACTTGTGAAAACATGTCGCATGCGAAATCGCTATTTTGAGGAACCTGACCGGACAAGAACGGGAAGCGTCGCGTTTGCCCGCTAGGTCTGTGAAGTATGCGCTTTCGTGGGGCTGCCGAGCAAGTGTGTCGTGGCGTGCGTGCGTTGGCGCGTGCGCGGGCGTGCAAGGAATTCTGTGCATGTGCGTCCGTGCGTGGTGGTCTGCGGCACTGCTGTGCTGTGCCGCGCTGCTCTGCCGTGCTCCTGCGGTCTGCGTGAACGTCTGTTGCCTCTCTGCGTGCGTGTGCGTGTGCGTGTGCGTGTGCGTGTGCGTGTGCGTGTGTGTGTGTGTGTGTGTGTCTGTGTGTGTCTGTGTGTGTCTGTGTGTGCGTGCGCGTATGTGTGAGCCTGTGTGCGTGCGCCCATGTGCGTGTGCCTGTGGGTGCGGCTGTGTGAATAAATCCTCTGTGTGTTATAGCCGGGGCCTTAAAGGCGAAGGCGACAGGACAAGAAAACGGGGACAGGGCCAGGCGGGACCAAAGTTCCCGAGAGACGCCGAGTCCCAAGCAAACGAGCCACGCGTGCCTAGTCACACGGGAGCAACAGACGCGGGCGGACAGGCGGGAGGGCCTTCAATCACTCCCCGACGACTCCGAGCCGCGGCGCGCCAGGCGGCGGCGGACCCTACCGCCCACCAGGCCGCCGCTAGGCGCGGGCCCCGCGGCTGCGAGCTCCTCCTCGGCGGCCTCGCTTGCGCCGGGGGCGCCAACGCTCGGGCCTGGCCGCTGCTGGGGCAGGTTGGCCGCCGCCGCCTCCACTACCTGCTCTGCCGCGGGGGCCGCTGGGCCGCTGCCCGAGCTGCTGGCCGCGGTTGAGGCTCCACCTGCAGGCTCCGCCTCCATGCCGAGCCACTCCAGGTAGCGCTCCTGGGCGTGTCCTGGTACTGGCCCTTGCGAGCGCAAGGCAGGGATGCCCTCTGCTCTCACTCTCTGCTTGTCCGCTCGAGGCCTGCCACCAGGATGGAGCCCTCGCTCCCACAGGCTGCGCTGGTTCCTGCCCGACTTGTTGGTCAGGTAGCTGGGCCCTGGGCACTGCGCCTTCAGGCGAGACTTGCCTCCTGCGTGGCTGCCCAGCACCTTGTAGGCGCCACACTTGGTGCACACCACGATCTCTTGGGTGTGTCCTCACCTTCGCCAGCGCAGGCATAGCTGAGCACGTGCCCCAGGATGCTGAAGGCGACAGCGGTGGCCGAGAGGGCGACCGTGCTGCTCCCCGTCGAGCGGCTGTCCTCCAGGCGGGGCCGCGTGGCTGGAGCGCCGCCGCCGAGGCCTCACCAGCCTGCGGGGGTTCCCACCAGCAGGAGGGAACCCTCCGCTGCTCGAGGCCGAGCCATTGACGTTCTGCGTGCTGTCGAGCCCGCCAACACCGCCTCCTCGTGCGCGCCGCTCCTTCACGTACCACATGACTCCTGGCCTGAGCAGCAGCCCGATGGCGTCCCCGAACAACTGCCGAAGCCAGAGGGTCCTGCAGCAGGGGTCCCGCCTCTCATTGCGGTAGCAGGCCTGCTGAGCACACGTGCTTGCAACCGAGCTCATCGCCCGCGGCTCGAGGAACATGGGCTCGAACGCGTCACCGAAGTCCATGACCATGCACCACTCCGACTCGAGGTGCCAGTCGACGCTCCACTGGGTCCGCACCACCGCGCAGACGGGCGAGGCACGGCGCGCGCCTGTGGCGGCTGTAGCGCACCTGGCTGCCGTCGCCTCCCGTCCCGGAGCTCGCGCCCTGAGTGGCTGCTCGGTAGGCAGCTGCGGATCCGCACTCCTGGCCATCGTCTCGGGAAGTCCAGGTACGCCTGCTCTGCCCACGGGGTCACTCCACTCGCTAGTGCCGAACTCGATGGCCCCAAATACGTTCTCCCCAGCGTCCAGGAAGATGCGGACACAGCTGGGCCCTGCAGCGCGCTCCGTGGCCCCTGGGCGGGTCGAGGACGCCTATGCCGTGGAGCCCCGCCAAATCGCTCTCGACGACCTCGGTGCCGCTCTCGTGCAGGCGCAGGCCCGCCGCACAGGCCTCGCTAGGCACTCGCTGGCCCTGGCTGCGCCCCCTCCGACGCGGCCCCCAGCGGACCTGCCAGCAGGATGAGAAGCCAGAGGAGCCAAGTCCGCTGCCTCTGCCGCCAGCTCCCGCTTGCATGCCTGGGCCACCGCCGGCCACTCGCCCAGCGCCTTGCCGCACCGCTCGGCTTGGCCTCGCCCCGCTGCTGGCTGGGGCTGCCAGGGGCCGCCGCCGTCCGCGAGATCGCCATCATCGCTGCTGATCTCCTCCATGGGGCAGGACTCAGCCCACGGCGCGCGCCTGGGGGCCACGGGGGCCCCCTCGAGCTGCGCCCGCACTGCCTCCATCTGGGCGCGAACGGCTGCCCGGGCCACCTCGAAGTTGCTGGAGCTCCACGCCTCTGGCAACTTCTCCAGCTGCATGAGGAGCCCTGGCACCTGGCTGGCTCCTGTCCACTCGGCTGCGCGCTGGCGGCGCAGCGCCTCAGCCTCCTCACGGGCTGCCTCCTCGAGCACCTGGAGCGCGCGGCCCGCCTCCTCCACCTCCACGTCGAGCTCCGCGAGCTTCTCCTGGGCCCTCTGGAGCTGGGCCTCGACGAGGTCGCGCGCCTCCTGCTTCTGCTCGAGCTCCAGGCGGGCTGCCCGGGGCCGCTTCTCGCCCTTGCTGATGGCGTTCGCCTCCCCGTGGAGCCGCGTCGCCCGTGGCAGGGAAGAGGCCTTCTGCTCCGCTGCTGCCTTTTGGGCCTTGACCAGCTCGGCACGCCTCGCCTCCAGCTGGGCGGCCACGACGTCGGTGAAGCAGCCGTCCACTCCGTCAGGGGGCTCGGCCTGCAGCGCCTCGAGCTGCTCGACTGCCGCTTGGAGCCTCTCGATCGCCGCGGCACCTCCACCGCTGGGCGCCCCACTCGCTGCCGACGCCGAGGTCTGCGACTTGGTGGATGCTGCCCGCGAGGCCGCGCTGCGGGCCTGCCTCTGGGCACGGCGCCCACGCGGCTGATCCACCCAGCCGTCCTTGTCTGCCTTGGGCCTCGCCTTGGCTGGGGGCGCCCCCATCGCCCATGGCGGAGCCGCATGCCCGCAGCCCAGGCAAGAGGTGCGCCAATCCCAGTTCCACCCGCCGCAGCTGCACATCCAGTAGGACTTGCTGCACCTGCTGCTGCCACCGCCGCGCGGGGACCTCGCCATGGCCACCGCCGCGCTGGCCGAGGGGCTGCGCCTCCGCGCCGCGAAAGCAGGGAGCACAAACACGAATTGCACTGGCCCAAAGCGCGGAGACCCTCGCGCTCAGAGCGCCGCGAACGACTCGCGGTCGTCGGGTTCTCCATGGCCTTGAACCAAAATTGCTGCGGGATCCTCTGTGTGTTCTGTCATGCGCCTGCGTGTTCTGATGTGCTCCTGTGTGTTCTGCCGTGCTCCTGTGTAATATGCCATGGTCCTGCTCTGCCGTGCTCCCATGTGTTCTGCCATGTTCCTGTGCATTATGCCGTGCTCCTGCGTGTTCTGCCGTGTTGCTGTGTATTCTGCCGTGCTCCTATGTGTTTTGTGCGATATGCCGCGCTCTTGCGCGGTATAGTTATTCGCCGGCCCAACGGGCCAGAGGCGTGCTAAGATCTCCGGTAACTTGTTAACAATATTTCTAGTTCGCGCGCGCGGAGCGGCCCCTGGGGGGCCCCGGACGAAAAGTACCCCGGCAAGGACCCGAGAGAAGCCCGGGAGAAGCCACCAGACCACTCCAGGGGAGGGTATTTTTCGACACCCCTCACGAGGATCGTGGCCTCCGATGGGCGAGCCGCAATCGACTACCCCCAAGAGCCCCCCAAGAGGCCCTGGGGGCCTCCAAAACGCCGCCAAGGAGCCCCAAGAGACTCCCAAGAGGTCCCCAAGAGGCCCCCAAGAGGCCCTAAAGAGGGCTCCAGGGCCGGCGGCATGAGCGAAGCGATTAAATAATTATAGTCGGGGCCTTAAAAGCGAAAGGAAAAGAAAACGGGGACAGGGCCAGGCGGGGCCAAAGTTCCCGAGAGACGCCGAGTCCCAAGCAAACGAGCCACGCGCGCCTACTCACACGGGAGCAACAGACGCGGGCGGACAGGCGGGAGGGCCTTCAATCACTCCCCGACGACTCCGAGCCGCGGCGCGCCAGGCGGCGGCGGACCCTACCGCCCACCAGGCCGCCGCTAGGCGCGGGCCCCGCGGCTGCGAGCTCCTCCTCGGCGACCTCGCTTGCGCCGGGGGCGCCAACGCTCGGGCCTGGCCGCTGCTGGGGCAGGTTGGCCGCCGCCGCCTCCACTACCTGCTCTGCCGCGGGGGCCGCTGGGCCGCTGCCCGAGCTGCTGGCCGCGGTTGAGGCTCCGCCTGCAGGCTCCGCCTCCATGCCGAGCCACTCCAGGTAGCGCTCCTGGGCGTGTCCTGGCACTGGCCCTTGCGAGCGCAAGGCAGGGATGCCCACTGCTCTCGCTCGCTGCTTGTCCGCTCGAGGCCTGCCACCAGGATGGAGCCCTCGTTCCCACAGGCTGCGCTGGTTCCTGCCCGACTTGTTGGTCAGGTAGCTGGGCCCTGGGCACTGCGCCTTCAGGCGAGACTTGCCTCCTGCGTGGCTGCCCAGCACCTTGTAGGCGCCGCACTTGGTGCACGCCACGATCTCTTGGGTGTCCTCACCTTCGCCAGCGCAGGCATAGCTGAGCACGTGCCCCAGGATGCTGAAGGCGACAGCGGTGGCCGCGAGGGCGGCCGTGCTGCTCCCCGTCGAGCGGCTGTCCTCCAGGCGGGGCCGCGTGGCTGGAGCGCCGCCGCCGAGGCCTCACCAGCCTGCGGGGGCTCCGACGCCGCCGCTGACTGCACCTGGCCGATCCCGCCAGCAGGAGGGAACCCTCCGCTGCTCGAGGCCGACCCATTGACGTTCTGCGTGCTGTCGGGCCCGCCAACACCGCCTCCTCGTGCGCGCCGCTCCTTCACGTACCACTTGACTCCTGGCCTGAGCAGCAGCCCGATGGCGCCCCCGAACAACTGCCGAAGCCAGAGGGTCCTGCAGTCGGGGCCCCGCATCTCATGGCGGTAGCAGGCCTGCTGAGCATACGTGCTTGCGACCGAGCTCATCGCCCGCGGCTCGAGGAACATGGGCTCGAACGCGTCACCGAGGTCCATGACCATGCACCACTCCGACTCGAGGTGCCAGTCGACGCTCCACTGGGTCCGCACCACCGCGCAGACGGGCGAGGCACGGCGCGCGCCTGTGGCGGCCGTAGCGCACCTGGCTGCCGTCGCCTCCCGTCCCGGAGCTCGCGCCCTGAGCGGCTGCTCGGTAGGCAGCTGCGGATCCGCACTCCTGGCCATCGTCTCGGGAAGTCCAGGTGCGCCTGCTCTGCCCACGGGGTCACTCCACTCGCTAGTGCCGAACTCGATGGCCCCAAATACGTTCTCCCCAGCGTCCAGGAGGATGCGGACACAGCTGGGCCCTGCAGCACGCTCCTGGCCCTGGGCGGGTCGAGGACGCCCATACCGTGGAGCCCCGCCAAGTCGCTCCCGACGACCTCGGTGCCGCTCTCGTGCAGGCGCAGGCCCGCCGCACAGGCCTCGCTAGGCACTCGCTGGCCCTGGCTGCGCCCCTCCGACGCGGCCCCCAGCGGACCTGCCAGCAGGATGAGAAGCCAGAGGAGCCAAGTCCGCTGCCTCTGCCGTCAGCTCCCGCTTGCATGCCTGGGCCACCGTCGGCCACTCGCCCAGCGCCTTGCCGCGCCGCTCGGCTTGGCCTCGCTCCGCTGCTGGCTGGGGCTGCCAGGGGCCGCCGCCGTCCGCGAGATCGCCATCATCGCTGCGGATCTCCTCCATGGGGCAGGACTCAGCCCACGGCGCGCGCTTGGGGGCCACTGGGGCCCCCTCGAGCTGCACCCGCACTGCCTCCATCTGGGCGCGAACGGCTGCCCAGGCCACCTCGAAGTTGCTGGAGCCCCACGCCTCTGGCAACTTCTCCAGCTGCATGAGGAGCCCTGGCGCCTGGCTGGCTCCTGTCCACTCGGCTGCACGCTGGCGGCGCAGCGCCTCAGCCTCCTCACGGACTGCCTCCTCGAGCACCTGGAGCGCACGGCTCACCTCCTCCACCTCCACGTCGAGCTCTGCGAGCTTCTCCTGGGCCTACTGGAGCTGGGCCTCGACGAGGTCGCGCGCCTCCTGCTTCTGCTCGAGCTCCAGGCGGGCTGCCCGGAGCCGCTTCTCGCCCTTGCTGATGGCGCTCGCCTCCCTGTGGAGCCGCGTCGCCCGTGGCAGGGAAGAGGCATTCTGCTCCGCTGCTGCCTTTTGGGCCTTGACCAGCTCGGCACGCTTCGCCTCCAGCTGGCTGGCCACGACTGCTGGTGGTGGTGCAGACGGCCTCGCGCATGCAGAACTCACGGCCATCGCACTCATGCAAGCTCCGGGCGTCATCTGGCGGGGCGCGCCGTCCGACTGCCTCTCGGGTTCAAGGGGGTCCCCTGGCTCTGGGCGCCCATGCCGAGTCCCTGCGCGTAAAAGGCTGCTGGCAAGCGCATGTCTACGACGACCTCCGCGACAACGACTCCCCCGCCACCTCCTTACAGCAGAAATCAGGCGAGGGGCGAGGCTCCTGCTGCCGCATTGCTTCCGCTCCTGGGGCGAGGCATCGCCCCGCTGCGAAGCAACCGCCGCTGTCGCAACTGCTGCTGCAATCGCCCCTGACGGATTAGGCCTCGCTGCTGGACTGGATTCAGGCATCAGTGAAGGCCTGCTATCCGATGCTCTACCATCCCCAGCAGGAACCACCAAAGCGATCGGCCTAGTGGGGACTACACTTGCAAGCTGGGCTTGCGCTCGCAACCTGTTGCTGGGCAACTCTATTGCACTATCGGCATATGTACCCTCGCTTATCTGGAACGAATCCATGCTGCGTGACCGAAGGGGGTGGCGGCTGCGGTTCCTGCTTTGGCATCCTGGACTCTTCCACAGGAAGCTTCCACCTAGCAGAGCCGAGAATCTGGGTCCCAGCCCAAGCCACATACTTCGCACAACTAACAGCTTCCGCCAAGGGCCCACGAGCCCCGTGCCGAAATTGGGGTCTAAGGGTGACTACGCGCAAGGCAACAGACGCGAACAAATCAGCCCAAGCGTGTCCCAACCAAGCCATGCCCCCCACTCCCAGCTCGGACGCTTCAGCGGGCGTTTTGTGCGAGGGGGTCTAGGCGAAACGAGGCGGGGCTCCCCCGTCGGGCAACCTCCGCACGGATGGCGCGCCACTGGCCGGCATGCCTTCAAGCCGCCGACGCTTCTTCCCCGCCCCATCTCGCACCCTCTTTCACAAAGGAGAGGTGGTCACTGACAACCCGAACTGCCGCAGGCGAGGCCGAAACCGCTTGCAATCCCGTATATCGAGCAGCCCTAGGAAACGACTGTATCCCTGGGAGGCTTCCAAGCCTCGCCTTAACGGGGCGGCATTTGGGGTCCAGCTGCACAAAAGCCAAACGCACCGAGCAACTTCGGGGGGCTCCATACTCTGGCCAGCCCCACCCGTATAGACGGTGCCCTCCCAGGGAACGTTCGGGTCTCCCCATTCAAAACTCTGTTCTGGGGTCCTGTTTGGGCGCTCGTCACTAGGCGGGGGCAGCGGAATGGCGTAAGCGCGCCTAAAAGAATCAAAGAACTCTGGGTCTGCCGACCGCAGAACCTCATTACGCATCAGCTCACGCACCAAGACCCTACGCTTCTGCTCACGCGCTCGCTCTTCAGGCGGCGGCAAGATCTCCTCACTCAGAAGGGCAAGGCAGTCAAGACAACGATGGCCAAGGGTCTCGGGCTTCTCGCGGCACGCAAGGCATACAGGAGAAGGGCAGAAGCCTTGCGAATATGTCCTGGCTCGCGTACACATGCCACCCGACCAAAGGCGCTGCGTCGCACACAGCTCAGCAGCATTTGTAATTGCCCGTGCGCCCGCGACACGCGCCCGAAGCCTTCTGCACCATATCTGCTCGTCCGTACGGTCAGGGATGTGCTGGTCAAGTTCCCGCACCTGCCATCGCTGTACACCTGCCTCCAATAGATCTCGGACGTCTCGCGGAGGTGTCTGCAGCAGCGACAGGGGCTGGCTCTGGTCGCCCACCAGGTCATAGGCGGAGCTCATAGTCCATCTCACCCGGCGCAAGAGTCATCCACATGGCTGATAGCGGCCCTGTGACTTTGGACCAGCGTTCAGTTTTGATCATGTTGGTTCGCATGGCCTCCCATGCTTGCTGCAAACGCTGCAGGGGCTTTTTTTTTTCCATCCCAGAGTATGCAAGCATACTTTTATGGCAGTTCCAGAGCGGCCTTGACAATCGGATCGTAGCGGGGATTGGACTGCATCACCAGGGCCATGGTCAGGGAAGCTGCTGCTTTGGCTCCAGCCAGACCTCCCGCTAAAGAACGAACGGGTTGCAACGCCTTCTCTGCCGCGCCCATGACCGCCGCGCCGTGTAGCACTGACGGCGTTCGCCGACTGGTCTGAATCCGTGTGATCCGTCGTATGCCAGCAGCTCGCTTGAGAATATGAAGCCTCCGCATTCGGGAACGCAGTGTCGCTGCTCTGGCAGCCTCTTGCTTGCGTTGCGGCCTCGTCGTGGTGAGCTCATGTCCCAAATTTCTCATCCAGCGATGGCGCGTGATGGACCTCAACTGCAACGCGCGGCGCACCTCCTCCTCGGCAAGCGCATCAGACGCAACAAAACCAAGCTTCTTGGCCTGAACATGTAGGCGGAGGTCTTCCAGCATGGCCACCGTCTCGTCAGCCGCGTGCCCAACCCCCTCGGCACACAGCGTTGCTGGACATGCCCGGCGCATAGATATGTCATCCGCTAGCTGCCGTGACGTGACCGTGGGACACATGGCTAAGAGCCTTCTCGTAGATCGGTGTAGCAACACCTCCAGGACTGTGGTTGCGTGTGAACAGCTAGCCATAATGCCCTGTTCCGGCTGGAAAAAAACATTGATGCACTATCATGGGCTTGTTTTGTATGATCTGCCGTGCTCCTGTGTGTTCTGCCATGCTCCTGCGTGTTCTGCCGCGGTGTTGCTTGTTCTGCCGTGATATGCCGTGTTCCTCCTGCTCCTGTGCTAAAGTTAAAATTAAAGACGGGGCCTTCAAGGCAAGTGGTGGCCAGAACGCAGACAGGGCCAGACGGGGCCCGCGCCCCCGAAAGAGGCCGAGTCCAGGCGGGCACCGAGGGCGGCGGAAGCCTACTCGCACAGGGGAGCAGCAGGCGCCGGCCACACCGATGCACTATTTCACTCACTCACGGGCGGATCGCCACGGCGTTCCGTGCGGCGGCGCACCCTGCGGTCTTCAAGGGCTCCGACCGCTGCATGGGCCGCGGCGGCGAGCTCCTCTTCCGTGACTCCGAACGCCCCGAGGAGGCCATCTCTCGCCGCAGCTGGGCGCCGCAGAGGCTGGCTGGCGGCGGCGGCCGCGGTGGGTGCGGCAGCGGGGGTCTCGCCTAGGCCCCCGCCTCGACGGGCGCCGCGGCCGCTGCAGGGGCGCTGCCTGCTGTGCTCGCTGCCGCCGAGGGGTCGACCGCTGGCCCCACTGCGATGCCAAGCCACTCCAGGTGCCGCTCCTGCGAATGCTCAGGCAGTGGCCCCTGCGAGCGCAGAGCAGGGATGCCCTCTCCTTTCACTCTGTGCCTGGCGGTTGGGGACCCTTCCTGTTTCCTGCCGCCAGGATGGAGACCCCGAAGCCGCAGGCTGCGCTGGTTCCTGCCCCCGTTGTCGGCCTTGTCGCCTGGGTGCCGATCCTTGAGGCGAGGCCTCACTCCAGAGCGACTTCCCAACGTCATGTGGGCGCCGCACTTGGTGCACGCCACGAGCTCCTGGGCTTCGTCACCTTCTCCAGCGCAGGCGTAAGAGAGTGCGTGCCCCAGGATGCTGAATGCTACAGCGCTGGCCGAGGAGGGCGGCTGAGCTGCTGCCAGCCGAGCGGGCGCTCTCCAGGCGCGGCCGCTTGGCCCCCGGCGCGGTGCTAGCGGCCTCCTCTGCCGCCTGTGACGCCTCGGCAGCGGCGAAGCATACCTGGCGCCGCTCCGCCGCAGGAGGGAGCCCTTCGCAATCCTTGGCCGCGATATCCTGCCTGAGGATGGCTGCCCGACAGATCCAGCGCCCGAGCTCCAGCACGATCTCCGCCAGCGCGTGGTGCTCGCCAACCGTCTGCCTGTCCACCGCATGCATCTGGGCACCCATCTTGGCAAGGCGATCAGCATGCTCGTTGCCACGCTGCTGGGCCTCCGTCAGGAGCCCGTCGAGCACTGCCTGCCTCGAACAGTGGGCTGGCACCTTCTTCACCTCGAAGGTTCCTGGCTCGAGGCACGCCAGGATCCTGCCCCACAGATGGGCATTGGCCCTGCTGGGCGCCGTGGCGTATGCACGTCCTCTGCGCAGGCAGGTCACGGTGGAGCTGCAGTTGACGCTGACCTCCTCAACCGCTGGCCCTGCGAAGGTGGCTAGCATCCATACAACGAAGTCCTCGCCATCCTTGGCCGTCTGCTGCGGGCAGAAGTCTCGCCTGACGGTGCCGTAGACCCCTGCGACTAGGTTGCCGTCGTCGTCGCACTGTGCAGTGGCCCAGCCCGCGCGGCGCAACGCACTGAACTGCGGCTCGAGGGCCGAGCCATCAAGGTACAGCTTGCCGTTGAGCTTATCATCGGCTGGCCTACAGACCCACTGCGCCCACATTGCGTCTGCGCGGCGACTCTGTGGCGGCCCTGGGGCAGGCAGCCAACAGCGGCCGAAGTTCTCGCCTCAACACTCCCCGTGGGCCCGTGCGGACACTCCGTCGCGCCGCTGGGGCTCCAGCACAGGGCGCCCGAACAGGCGGTGCCACAAGGTGCCTCGCTCGGCCCCGCAGCGGCAACAACGCGCGTGCCCCCGCTCTCCTGCATCAAAGAGCCTGGCCTGCGTCCAGTGCGCGTTGGAGATGTAGGCCCCAAGCGAATTCTGCTCCCTCACGCTCAGCTCGCTGTCTGGCCCGAGTAGCCGTCCGATGGCGTCCCAGTACAGTGGCCGCTGCAAGAGGGGGTCGTGGCTGAGCTTCCGCATCTCGCGGCGACCGGAGGCACGCCTAGCGCCGAAGCCAGCCTCCAGGCCTAGCTCCCGAGGCCCGAGGAGCAAGAGGTCGAGCTCGCCGCCGAGGTCCGTGACGAGGTACCGCTCAGACTTGAAGTGCCAGCCGATCCGTGCGAGAGTCAGCACTGCCGCGTTGATGGGGGAGGCGCAGTGCTTCCACAGCGCGTCGGCACTCGCGTGCCTGGCTACCGCCCGCTCCAGCCCCCGCGCCATCATCCTGCGCGGCAGCTCGGCTGACTGCAGGAGGCTCGCCAGCATCTGGACCGCATGGCCAGCCGTGAGGACTGCAGGGTCCAGGTCACGCCTCCTCCTGAGCTCGGCGCAGCGCATGCGAAGCCCAAGTGCAGCGCCCATGGGGAGCGCTCCTGCGCTGCGGCATGCGGCGAGCCTCCAGCTGTGCAGCCCGCCGTCAGCGATGCCCGTGACTGTGCGCCCCCACACCATGCTGGCTGCGGGTCCAGCCTTGTGGATGAGGTCCACATCCACGCCAGCGGCACGCAAGCAGCCCAGCCTGCGTGCACGGCGAAGTGCTCCAGCAGCTCGTACTCGGCCCTCATGGACTCCGCGCCTCGTGATGGTGGCGTCCGTGCCGAGGTTCCTGGCCTACAAGGTCTTACGGAAGGTCCAGCCCTGCGACCTCCAGTACTCGCCCAGCTGACGCCCAAGGCTGGGGCTCGAGGCGAGGAGGGTCGTCTTGGCGGCGCTGATGGGCAGGTGATGGCCACGGAGGATACATGCCACTTCCAGCCCAGCCGTGCCCAGCTGCGCAGCGACCAGCCGCTCCGTGCCGACTGCCTGCAGCGCGATGTCATCGACGACGTTGCGCGCGACCACAAGCGGCCTGCCTCCCGCAGAGGCAGCTCGGAGGGCAGCAAGCACGGGCAGCTTGGCCACTGTGGTTGCACACGCACACCCCGCCAGGACCGTCCCGCAGGTGGTGAACG
This sequence comes from Prorocentrum cordatum, assembly GCA_963575745.1. Classification (NCBI taxonomy): domain Eukaryota; class Dinophyceae; order Prorocentrales; family Prorocentraceae; genus Prorocentrum; species Prorocentrum cordatum. The sequence goes on from CAUYUJ010009779.1 coordinate 638,805, forward strand.
ACTCAGTGGCCATGCCCACGAAGCAAATGAAACGCGGGCTCTGGTAGAGCACGAGCAGGCCTCGCAGCAGCTTCAAGTTGAAGCCGTGCTCGACCCCGCACTGCCACAGGACGTCGTGCCGCAGGTTCTCGTCGAACATGGTGATGTCCAGAAAGAGGCTGGCGGCGGCAAACCCATTCTCCCGCGCGAAGGCGGCAAAGGCGTTGTGCAGCCACCCTGCCTTCTCGCACCCACGGTCGGCCTTGCCCCAGAAGAAACGGTAGTCGTGCTCCGCCTCCCACAGCGCACAGATTGGCTGCCTCAGGCGGCTCCAGATGCGCATGAGCAGCGGGATCAGCGCTATCGGTCGGACTCCACCGTCGGACTTGGGAATGAAGACCATCATGGTGGCCTGGGCGCCCAAGACCTGGGGCTGCTCCTCGTCGGCCTCCAGGAGGTCCAGGCAGCGCAATTCCAGGGCCACTGGGGGCAGCAGCAGCTGCCGCGGGTGGAGCTGGTCAGCCCCCAGGCCCGCCGTCGGCGAGTAGCGCCCCTCAGACAGCCTGCAACATCTGCAGGCTGAGGGGCGGCAACGTCGAACCTTGGACGTCCCAGCTGCCAACTCCAGCTCCTGACTTGAAGCCCTCCTGCTGCCAGAGGGCCTGCCATTTGGCTTCCAGCTGCCCGACAGCCAGCATGCCTGCCAAGGGTCTGCCAGTGTCGGGGCCCACCACCTGCGGGGGCGGCACAGACTTGGCAAACCTGTGGGCCAACCTGCCGCCCTTCTGCGCAGCCTCCTTGGCCCCTGCCCTCCAGGAGGCCGAGCTTTTGCTTCCATCTCGCTTCTGGGAGCTCGCGAGGCGCCGCTGCAGCGCTGCAATCGCCTCTGGGTCTCCATGGAGACCAGCTTGGCTAACGAGGTCGCCCCACTCGCGAGTGTCGAACTCGAGGGCCTCGACTTCGTCTTCCTCGCAAGCTGCGACAGTGGCCGCCTCCACATTGGCGAGGACCCGCTCCACCTGCCGCTGGTGCCAGGTCTCGTGCGCGGGCTGCCAACGCTGCGTCCCGTCCGCTGTGGGCCTCTGGAGTGCCACGTCGAGGGCCTGACAGATGGCGTGAGTGAGGGCCGAGTGCCGGTGGCGGTGCTCGCGCTTGACCACGGCGCTGAGGGGCTTGAGGACAATCTTGGGCCCTTCGGACCGCCCCAGATACCTGTGCAGGTCGCCGTCATCGATGCCGTGGATCCCCACTAAGGTGCTCTCGACGACTTGGATCCACTGCCGAGCGGCCTCGCGGGGGTCACTCGGTCGGGAGCCCACCTCCCAGGTCCAGCTGCAGGGCTCCACCTGCCAGCGAGTGCGCCCCGCGCGGCGGTGCACCTGGACTGCAGCATCTTCGCGGGGTCGGCAAGCAGCTGCGTCGACATCCGGGAAACGACCAGGTCGAACCAGCACTTGCACCAGGGCGTCTGGTCTCACGTCCTGCAGCAGCAGCCTCGCGGGCCTGTGGGGACACAGCCCAAAGCCATCCAGAGCTGAGGCCTCTCTTACCCCATAGGCCAGGCAGAAGGAGCTCACGAACCAGTCGTACACATGCTCAGCACCTTGGGCAACGCATGTGCACTCAGCAGGCCCCAGGTACGTGCCGCGCTGCACTCTAGGCCAGCCTAACTCGTGCAGCGTGCCTGGCTCCATGTTGAAGTCGCCCTGCGCGAGCCAGGGCGTGCCTTCGGAGAGCACCATGTCGCCGAAGGTGGCGAAGATGTCGAGGTTGATGCCCTTGGGCCCCAGGGCGTCCTGCAGATGCAGCGAGCACGCCAGGAGCTGCAGGCCTGACGCGGTGGACACTGTGACCCCAATCATGCGATGCCTCAGGTCGCTCGGTACCATCCAGGCTATCTCCGCTGCCTGCAGGTCGCTGCGCACCAGGGCCGCCACGCCGCCTGAGTTCGCCAGCGGGCCTTCCTTGTCCGTGGGCGCCGCCGCGTGGAGGAAGGCTGTATATCCCAGGCGGCGCGCTGCTCCTCTAGCTGCCTCCAGGCGGTGCGGAGCCAAGCGGGTCTCCTGGAGCATCACCAGGTGCGGCAGGGCACCGTGCCGAGAGGCAAAGGCCTCGATGACCTCCAGGCTCCTCCTCCAGGTGTTGCCGTTGAGCCCGAGCACCTCGAGCCCGCATCGGACGTCCTGAGCTGCCGTTGCCGCTTGCTGGCGCCAGTGGGCCCTGCGCTCTCCCGAGGTCGAGGGGCCGCCTGCCGCCTATGCGGGCCGCGTCGGCGCCACTGCCTGCACGCTGCCTCGGCTCCGTCGCTCTGGCGTGGCTAAATGCACGACTGCCCTGGCCTCGCACCTCCGCTGCAGCTCCTAGCGGCGTGCCCAGCAGGGCGAGAAGCAAGAGGGGCCAGGTCAGCAGCCTCGGCCACCAGCCCCCGCTTGCACGCCTGGGCGACCTTCGGCCACTCGCCGCGGGCGTCGCCGCGACGCTCTGCCAGGCCGCGCTCCGCGGCGCCCTGCGGCTGCCAAGGCTCGGTGCCTCCTGCGTGGTTGCCGCCCCCGCTGCTGACCTCGTCCGCGGGGCATGACTCAGCCCGCGGCGCTCTCCTTGGCGCCGCAGGGGCTTGAACGAGCTGCGCGCGCACAGCCTCCACCTGGGCACGAATGGCCGCCCGCGCCACCTCGAAGTTGCTGGAGCCCCAAGCCTCGGGCAGCTTGTCCAGCTGCAAGAGGATCCCAAGGGCCTGGCTCGACCCTGCCCACTCCGCCGCACGCTGCCGCCGCTGCGCCTCGGCCTCCACTCGGGCATCCTTCTCGAGGGCGCGGGGCGCACGGGAGGCTTCCTCCACCTCCACGTCGAGCTGCGCCAGCTCCTGCTGGGCCTTCTGGAGCTGGGCCTCGGCGAGGTCGCGCGCCGCCTGTTTCTGCTCCAGGCTCTGGCGCGCGGCTCGGGGCCGCTTCTCGCCCTTGCTGATGGCGTTCGCCTCCTTGTGGAGCAGCGTCGACAGCGGCAGGGAGGGCGCCTTCTGCTCCGCTGCTGCTCGATGGGCCTCGACCAGCTCGGCGCGCTTGGCCTCCAGCTGGCTGGTGACGACGTCGGTGAAGCAGCTGTCAACTCCGTCGGGCGGCTCCGCCTGCAGCGCCTCCAGCTGCTCGACTGCTGCCTGCAGCCTCTCGATCGCCGTGGCGCCGCTGCCGCCGGGCGCCCCACTGTCGTCCGGTGCCGAGGTCTGCGACTTAGCGGAGGCCGCACTCGTAGCCGCACTGCGGGCCTGCCGCTGGGCGCGGCGCCCTCGTGGCTGATCCACCCAGCCGCCCTTGTCCGCCCGGGGCCTGGCTCTGGCCGCTGCAGCCTCCAGCGCCCAAGGCGGTGCCGCGTAGCCGCAGCCGAGGCGCGTGGTGCGCCAGTCCCAGTTCCAACCACCGCAGCTGCACATCCAGTACGTCTTGCTGCGCCCGCTGCCACCGCCGCCGCTGCGCGAGGAGCGCGCCATGGCCACTGCCGCGCTGGCCGACTGGTCGCGCCTCCGCGCGGAGGCAACAGGGAGCGAAACAACGAATTGCACTGGCCCAAAGCGAGGATACCCTCGCGCTCGGAACGCCGCGGGCGACTTGCGGTCGACGGGTGCTCGATGGCCTTGAGCCAAAATGGATACGGACACCTGCTCCTGTGTTCCATCGTGCTCCTGTGTGTTCTGCCGTGTTCCTGTGTGTTATGTGTGTTCTGTTGTGTTCCTCATGCTCCGATGTGTTCTGCTGTGGTCCTGCGTGTTCTGCGATGATCCCATGTGTTCTGCCGTGCCCCCGCGAGGTCGTTGGATTCGGCCGCGCCCCTGTGTGCGATGACGCGCTCCTGCGTTGTGCCGCGCTCCCGCGTGTTATGCCGTGCTTCTGCGTGCTGGCATGCCGTGATACTGCCCATGTTTCGAAGATGCCTGAGGCGAAAAGCATATGTTTAACACGCATGGTTGTACATCAGCCTTTCCAATATCTCATTATTTCGAGGGCGTCTCAGGCGTAGCCCCATTTCAATAAGTGCGTTAAATTCGCGACTGTCACTTTCTAGTGGATGTCTGGAGCGAAACGCCTGCTGCTGTAAAAGACGATGTTGCGATCAACCTATTTGGTTGAGGATGTCTCAAGATACATGCGCAGTTTCCAAGAGCGATCCCATTGCGATGTTAGAACAGCAGTTGTCAAAACGATGCTGCTGCATTGTTTCAATGTGTAGAGAATGTCCCCAGCGAAATCATCATTTTCGGCGGTCACCTGGGCGCTCTTGGAGCCAGATTGAAGTCTCTGTTGGGTTGCCATTTCTTCATCATCAAGCACTCCAAGAAACGTGCCGAGACGATGTTGAGAACATATCACTCGTTTGAGAATGTCCCCAACGAAATGCACAATTCTTGCCGTGCGCTCTTTTTTCTGGTCGGCTGTGCTGCCGGTCACTTGCTGAGGACATCCCTAGCGAAAACGTAGTTTCAAACAGAAAAGGTAGAGATGCACCTCCGGCGACACCTCATGCTGGCCAGAATGTCTCAGGCGAAACGTAAAGCTTTACAGATGAATGAATATCGCGGATCGGAACTGTTCGAGAATAGCTCGGTTGAAACGCTTGATTTGTTGAACAAGATGTCGCGGATATCAAATGTTCGAGAGGTTGTCTGAATCGAACTTGTCGCAATGAAGAACCATCCTTGACATGAGCTGGGAGCGCGTGAAAGCGACGAGCTTTGCAAGAACGCGCAACATCATCACGATGCAATGCGATCGCATCTCGGCACTATCCGTCTGCAGACCCCGTCTCCCCACTCGGGTTTCCCCCTGTCCGGTCGGGTGTATTTTTCCGCGCGGGTTCAGAACAAGCGCGCCTCCCACTGGCGCATCTCGGCACGATCCGTCTCCAAACCCCCTATCTTACCACTCGCGTTCCCCTGTGCCAGGTCGAGCTCACTACCCGCGCGAATTCAAACGAGACGCACGCCCCGCTCGCACATCTCGGCGCTATCAATCTACAAACCGCGCTCCCCTATGCCAGGTCGAATTTACTTTCCGCGCGAGTCCAGACGAGGCGCACCTTCCGCTGGCGCACCTACGATGACGACGATGACGACGGCGAACTCCATTTTGGCGCACCCGCCAAACGCTTCGCGACCCCACGGGTAGCTCCACCGAAGGTCCCAGTGGCGGAACTCGCATGGCATCCCCGCTCCATTTTGGCGCACCCCTCACACGCTTCGTGACCCCATGGGCAGCTCCACCTAGAGGTCTCAATGGCGGAACTCGCATGGCATCCCCGCCCCATTTTGGCGCACCCCTCACACGCTTCGTGGCCTCGTGGGGAGCTGCGCCGACGGCTCCAGCGGCAGGGGCGCACCATGCGCGAAGGCGACGGGGCGAGGGAAATACCCTTTGGGGCGGTTTACGGCCAGACTTGCTGGACGCGGGCGGTCCTCTGCCAGACCTCGATCCTGCGGGCTCTCGCACTGGGCCGTCGGCTGCCTGGCGCGCTGCCCATTCGGCCGACGTCGCTCAGGCGTGATCCTGGAGCGCGGCCGCTACGAGGTCGGGAACGGCAAGAAGGAGGACGACGTTTGGTGGCTGGAGCTCTACGCGCTGCTCTCGCGCGCCACGCGCCGCGAGGACCTCCTGCTCACGCGGGCGCCGCGCATCGGGTTCCTCCTAGCAGGGCGGCCGGAGAATTTGCGGAAGCAGCTGGAGCAGTTTGCGGCGCCCGCGACGCGGCGCAGAAGAGAGGCGACGGCCCCCGCCAGGGAGCTGGGCTTCACCGAGTTTATCCGCGAGGCTTGACCTGAGAAGCGGCCCGCCCGAGCCTCGCCGTCTCTCGACGGTCTGATTGTTTGGCCTCGCGCCGCGGGCGACCCGCGCGCATCGTTGGGGCCCTCTCGGGGCGCGCGTCGCGGGAACTCCGCGCCGCGCTCTGCCCGGCGCCTCGCTCGCCCACGTCGTCGCATTGCCCCCGGCGGCCAGAGCCTTGCCCGCTATCGGCGAGCCAGCCAGCTCTCTCTCTCTCTGCTCTGCGCAGCGGACGACCCGCGCGCGTCGCCGGGGCCCCTTCGGGGCGACAGGCGCGCGTCGCGGGGACTCCGCGCGGCGCCGCGCCCGCAGCCTTGGACGTTGGCGCGCGCGGGCTAAATGGCGGATGTGAGCAGGGAGGGAGCGGGCGCGATCCTCTCGCGGCGCGCCGACGCGGGCGTCGACGTTTCTGCGCGCATACTCACGCGCGCGAAGACTTATTCTGACCCACCCGCGATCAGACACATCTGCTCTCAGTCTCTCGCGCAGACCTATCGTCTTCGTCCGCGTTGCGTGTCCCGCCGCGGACGTCGGCGCGCCTCTCGCGCGGTTCGTGGCCCCATAGGAGGCGCGGGCGAAGATGATACTCGCGATTGCGACAGTGGCAATTGCATATGGTTGGGCCCTTCGCCAGGCTATTTTTTTATTGAAAACAACGATTGTTTCAAAAATTCCGCTCAGAAGGATGCGTTTCACTTGATGCAGTATCAACATTTGCTTCGTCGTCGTCGTCGTTGTTGTCGCCGTCGTTGCCATTATCGTCTTCATCGTCGGCGTCGTCGTCCTCTTCCTCGTCATTGCCGTCGTCGTCACTGTCGTCGCTATCGTCACCGTCGTCGTCATCATCGCCGTCGCGGATGCTCTGCGTGTTCCGCCATTGGGACCTTCGGTGAAGCTCCCTATGGGGCCAAGAAGCGTGTGAGGGGTGCGCCAAAATGGGGCGGGGATGCCATGCGAGTTCCGCCACTGGGACCTCAGTTGGAGCTTCCTGTGGGGCCACGAAACGCGTGATGGGGTGTGCCGACAGAAAGACATGCGGAGGGCAGAGGCAAGGAGGGGGAGGAGGGCGGGGAACGCGGGGCGCCGTCGCTTCAAAACGAGGACCCCACACCACAGGATGGTTGGGAAAAAGTGTTTCCCTCTCGGGCCGTCTTGGGGATCCTCCAACGGATGCCTCCAGCATGTCGTGCGACAATTGATTGCGCATCGCATTTGTTGGAGGATGTCTCAGGCGGGAGCTTCACGTTTGAGAATACGCCGAATTCGCACGCTCTCGCTGTTTCGAGGATGTCTGCAGCGAGAGCTTCATGTTTGACATAAAGCGCGTTATAATATACCTTTCTTGACAACAACGGGGAGCGTGTGAAAGCGACGAGTCTTGCACGAACGTGCAACATCATCACGACGCAATGCTATCGCATCTCGGCATGATCCGTCTCCAGACCCCATCTCCCCACTCGAACTTCCCTATGTTAGGTCGAGTGTATTTTCCGCGCGAATTCAGAAGAGGCGCGCCTCCCACTGGCGCATCTCGGCATGATCCGTCTCCAGACCCCCTATCTTACCACTCGCGTTCCCCTGTGTCAGGTAGAGTTTATTTTCCGCGCGAGTTCAGACGAGACGCACCTCCCGCTGGCGCACCTACGATGACGACGATGACGACGGCGACGGCGGCGATGATGACGACAACGGTGACGATGACGACGACAGTGACGACGACGACAATGACGAGGAAGAGGACGACGACACCGACGACGACGATGATTATGACAACGACGACGACAACCACGACGACGACGACAACGACGATGCAAATGTTGATGATGTACCGAGCGAAACGCATACTTCTGAGCGGAACTGTTACGAGCGGCAGTTGTCTTTTAACGATGTCCCCTCTTAGGCCGTTTTGGGGGTCCCCCACGTAATGCCTCCAGATATGTCGTACGACAGCTTATTGCACATCGCATTTGTTGGAGGATGTCTCAGGCGGGAACTCCACGTTTGATAAAACGACGAATTCGCACGCTCCCTGGATATCTCCGTTGATCGAGGATGTCTCGGGCGAGAGCTACATGTTCAACATAAGAGGTCTAATCACAGCACTTTCGGCATCAATGTTTTTCGAGGATGTCTCAGGCGGAACGCATATTTTCGGAGATCGGCGAATTTGGCGAGAGATTTCAAGATCCTTGTTTTCTGGAGATGTCTCAAGCGAAACGTTCATTTTTAATTTTAGCATAAAGTCTTAACCGATAGCCTTCAACATGTTGATTGTGTGACGATGTCTCAGGCGAAATGGCCACTCTGGGTAATCTGCTGGGGTCGAATAAAGGAGGTACCCCAAACCCTTTCCCCCGTCAGACTCTCCCAAATTGGTAATAGTTCCCTCAGGGTCTAAACAAACGTCCATCGCGCGACTCTTTGAGTCTGAGCGCGCTTCCCGTCATCCTCCGAGATCTCCATGTTGTGAAGATGTGTCAGGCGAAATGGCCATTCTGGGTAATCCACGAGGATCGAAACCCGGAGCAAACTCGAGCCCTTCGCCTCCTGCGCCTCCCCAGTTGAACAGTATGTCCCTCCGTCCCGAACCAACGTTCATCGCGCCCGTCGTCGTTAGGCCTGCGTCCCGTGCGATCCGCCACCCCCTACTAGTAAGAGATAATTCGATATGTTGCAGATTCAGCCGCAACGTCCAACTCGCTCCTCGTACCTCGAAGTCGCTCCCCGCCGTCATCCGTTAAGCCTGCGCCCCGTGCGATCCGCCACCCCCTTTTAGTAAGAGATTCATGAATACGCTGCATATTCAGCCACAACGCCCAGCTCGCGTCTCGTACCTTGAAGACGCCTCCCGTCATCCGCTAACGAATGGCGCCGTGCATCCCGCCAGCTTATATTAGTAAGAGGTCACTTTCCGGACAAGAACGGGAAGCGCCGCTTCTCGGAGCTTGCGTGCGCACGCGCGCATGGAATTGCACCCAACACGCATGTGTGCGCATGGGGTGCAGTCGCTGGGATCCCCTGCGTGCCAAGATGTGGTTGCCAGTGGTAGCTTACGTTGAGTGGTTGCCGGCGTTTGCTTCTTTGGTCAGGTCTTGCGCGTGGCGTGCACGTGTATGTGTGTGTGTGTGCGTGTGTGCGTGTGCGTGTGTGTGTGTGTGCGTGTGCGCGTGTGCCTGTGTCTCTGTGCGCCTGTGTGCGGCTGTGCGCGTGTGCGGCTGCGCGTGCACGGCGTGTGCTGGGCGGGCGGGACGAGGGGTGCACGGCGTGCGTTAGGGTGTTCTTTGGGGGGGGACGGGCGGGGGGATGCACGATGGGCGTGCGGGGCGCGTTCTGGGGGCGACGGCCCAGGGGGTGCACGGCGGGTGTGCGGGATGTGTTCTGGGGGGGGGCGGGCGGGGATGTACGGCATGAGTATGGCTGGTGCGTGGCGCGTGTCTCAATATATGGCCACCTGCGTGCTGGGGGCGTGTCAAGTGTTCTGTGTTGCATGCGTCGCGTACTGCGTCGTGTGGCGGTTAAAGTGGCAGCGACACGGACGATGATGATGACGATAGCGATGACGCTGACCATGTCCACAATAATGACGGTGATGATGCTGATGATGCTGATGATGATGATGATGATAATGATGATGAGTATGTTGATGATGGTGTGAATGCTGATGATGATGGTGGTGATGATGGTGGCGATGATGTTGGCAACGTTGATCACCTGACCTGCTTAACGTTTTAACCCGCTTCCCCGTTTTAATCCGTCGAGCTTTTGACTCGCATCGCTGGGAGATTCGCTAGATATCGCGAGCGAGCACAGTAGCTCATTGTTCGAGGATGTCTCGAGCGAGCGCCTCATGTTCAACGAAAGGCGTCTCAAACATACGATTTCAATATCTCCGTTGTTCGATGATGTCTCGAGCATTTGTTTAAACAAAAGAACTATGTTGAGGGGAATCCGAAGAGCAATTAATACTTTGAAGCCCCGGGCCAGGGGTCCCTCGCGTCCAAACACTTTATTCGTTCCGTGTTAAGAAGAGCCTAACAAACTCCACCACCTCCTCGTTCCGAGATGGCGCTTCTCGTCATTAGATATGTTGCAGATTCAGCCACAACGTCCAGTTCGCTTCCTCGAAGACGCTTCCCGTCATCCGCCGTTGTACCAGACCGCTGCCAGTCGAGCTTTGACCTTCTCGACGACTCAATCCTCTGCCAAGTCGCGGGCCTCGA
>CAUYUJ010009779.1:653810-767798 GCA_963575745.1 Prorocentrum cordatum
TATGTTCTGATAATCAACGGTTCATTGTGTCTGTGTGTTTGTTCCTCTCCTGATTGGTGTCCGACGCGGGGCGAGGTTGTGCCAAAACGCGGCGTCGTGAGAGGACACGCCGCTGCGGCCCTCACCCCCAGCTCGTCGCAGGACCCCTCTGGCTGGATAGGCTCGTGAGGGTCCTGGGGCCCGCAACGGCACGACACCCGGATGGGGGGGGGACCTGCTGGCCGTGCAGTCCTCCGCCGCCGCCTCTCCTGCCATACTCTTCCTCGCGCTGCTCGCGGGCCAGCGTGGGCGGCGGATCGGCGGACCTCGCTGCAGCGCAGGGCCGCTCCCTCGGATCGGACAGCGACGACTACGGCGGCGACGGCGACCACGCCGACGATCGACGAGCACGGCAACGGCAATGATGATCAAGGTCGCCGCCGCCGCCGCTGACGCCGACGACGGCGGCGGCGACAACTCCGGCGGCGACGACGCCGACATCGGCTCGGACAGGCGGTCATCCGTGAGATGGCCCGGCGCAGGGGGGCCTGGCCTGAGGGAGTGGGAGGGGCTCGAAGTGTGCACCAAGTCGACTGGTCGGCTCGTTGTATCGACGCCCACAGCTTCCCAAGCTGCGGGACGCTGTAATGCAGATGCACCTGACTCCTCCGCCAAATTCAATGGCTCCCTGGCCGAGCAGACTGGGGAAATGACCAGGCACCGATACCTTAGGAACCTCACCCAGGGCGTGCTCTGACCAGAATCTAGACGAGAATCCAGCCGTGGCGACAGCACGAGCATCGGCACCTTGCCCTCCACTGACCAGACGGCGCGGTGTGCACGTCGAGCCTTAAGAGGAGGAGGAGGAGGAGGAGGAGGAGGAGGAGGAGGAGGAAGAGGAGGGCTAGCATGGGGGAAACGGGTCCTGGACCCCAGGGCCTTCCCCCACGACCGGCTGCTCCTCCCGGGCCATTTTCTGACCAGTCCCAGGGCGTTTGGAGGGCCCCGATGGCACGAGACCGGCGAGCAACCCCTGAAAACCTCCTAGATTCATGTTACTCCCATCGTACGTAAGGGCCACCTCCCAGAAATAATTTCGAGCACCCGAAACAAAATGTCGAACGAGCGTCGAAACAATGTCGAAACAGTGTCGGACGAGTACCTCCCGGGGGGCCGACACGTAGAGACCCTAGAGTTTCGGTATTTGGTTGGTGCTCGAAATTCTTTCTGGTGGTCAAGGCTAAAGTAGGTTGGAACATCATACGTAATCCAAGATCGGGCCCGAGTAGGTGGGGTGGAAGGATCGCGCCGCATCGCCAATGCATCGGCGATGCATCGGCGACGTCGGCGATGCATCTGCGACGTCGGCGTGGGGAATCACGGGCTCCACATCGACCCACATCGTCGATGCATCGGCGATGCGGCGCGAGCCTCCGACCCTATCGAATTACCTGGGGACGCGCGATCCTCCGACCCTGACGAATTGCTTGATGAGGTGCCCTCCCCAAGCTGCAGCCGGTACCGCCTCGTTCGGCGGCGGAAATCTGGATCTTCCCATGGAAACGGGACCCGTCGCTAATCCGTGCCCCCTTGATCCATGTTTGCGATCGCCTGATTTACTCGGACCCCATCAGTGAAGCCTCGAACAACAGGAGCCACTTCTGAGCAGGGACCGACCGTGCGGGCATTCCAAACGTCCTACCACGAAATGTTCTGAGAACCCAAACATGTTCTGATAACGCAAACAGTGTTCTTAGAACATCAACCCGACAGACATGTTTCAGAACATTTCTTGGGAACCACAAAAGGTTCTTAGAACACTGTTTGCTACGGCTCCAGGCGAGCCAGGACGCCTCGCCGTTGCTTGACACTCGCAGCAGGACGCGGTGCACGTGCCGCGCACCTACCTTTATGTCGGGCCTGTCTCCCTACAAGTGGATTTTCGACGAAAAATGAACATACCCCAAAAATAATAAAATAAATAATCCAAAAATAGACCAGGGACATTTGTTTTTAGTATTTGTGTTGCCTTTTTGGGGCATGTTGGGGGTATCTTTTATTTTTCGTCGAAAATCCCCCTGTAGGGGGACAGGCCCGACATAAACCTACCTCCGCGGGCGCGCCCGGGGAGGGGCCCGCCGAGCGGCAGCGGGGCGGGCCGCGGCCTGGTCAGCAGCGACGCGAGGAGGGAGAGGAACGTGTGCGCCGGCTCCTCGCGGGCAAGCGCCGGCGGGTCCCGCGCGGAGGCCCTGCTGGAGCGGGGCGGCACGGCCAGCAGGGCGCCACGGGGCGCGAGGGAGGAGCGTCAGGCCGAGCAGGCACCCCCCGCGGGGGTGCCTGCTCGATTGCGAGGCCGCGCTCTCGCTCGCTCGCTCGCTCGCTCGCTGGCGATGCCTCGAGGCAGCGTTTGCTCGTGCCCTGCGAGGCCGCGCTCGCACCGGGGAACATACAGAATCCCTGTGTTTCTGGCTGCTGCTCGCCGCGAGCATGGGGGGCCAGGGGGGTGGAGGATGAGGAGGTTCGGACAACCTGTAGGAGAAGGAGGAGAAGGAGGAGGAGGAGGAGGAGGAGGAGGAGGAGGAGGAGGAGGAGGAGGAGGAGGAGGAGGAGGAGGAGTAGGAGGAGCAGGAGGAGGGAGGGGGCGAGGACGAGGACGAGGACGAGGAGGAGGAGGAGGAGGAGGAGGAGGAGGACCGCTCCGATGACCAGTGGTCAGATTCCAAAAACCAGAACCTCCCATTTGGGAGGGTGGGGTGCGGGCCTCAAACAAGGCTTTTCATGAATTTCTTATCCAGAAAAATTCGACCTGATGGAGTGCGCGACTGGCACTCTTTCAGCAAGTTCTGACTACTGCGGGTAGCGTGGGACCCGCAACTCAAGCACAGGAAAGTCCCTCTCTGTGTGACCACCAACTCATGCGACGGGTGCAGGAACGAAGCCCCGAGGAACGCCCCTCGCACGGATTTCACGCCGTGGACAGGACCAGCCCAAGGGACGGCGGGCACACAAGGGGTTCTCAGAAATTCCTGTGTGGGCTTAGCCCCGTGTGAGTTAATAGAGACCACCGACATACACTTGACGCATTGAAATCTATTGCCAGCTTCGACAGACTGCACCTCATGACTGCTGTCAGCCATAAAGTTTAGCCATCTTTGGGCCGAGGATAGGCTTGGGACCAGGGGCCTTGGGTCTCGGCTTCGGCGTCGGCCGAGGCCGTCGCGGCATCCTGGGGCCCACTTCCTGAGACTGCTCGGCATATCTACTTAGGAAAACGTCGGTGGCTCTGTTTCTTATATTTAGACAAGGCGAGGCCGAGCTCAACAGCTTCGACCTCTCCTACCTGCTACTTCGTCTGCGAGCTTGTCCGCTAGATAATTACCAGCAAATGCGAAAACGGGCGTGCCTCTCAGAGCGGCTCTCTCAGCAAACATGTGCGATTCTATCTTCAGGACACTGACTGACCGTCGATCGACGGCTGTTCGACCTCTTTTCCACTCGTTGTTGTACGTATCTGGGAACATGCTGCGCTTAACCTTCAAGAAACCTTGGGAAACATACGAACTGTCCGTGACGTAGACCAAGTAGGGGCCTTCAGGGGAGTCCTCCAGGAATCTCAAGAACGCCAACAGCTCCCCGAGATTTATGGTCTGCTCGTTCCAGGCAGCTCCAGAGACTTGTCTGGCCACTTCAAGTCGTGGCTCCTGCTCGGAGATGTCGAACTGCCTGAACACGATGTAGGCCCAGGCAACTCTCCGAAACAGATCAGATGACGTGTGCCTCCCGCCAGACGCGTCACCCGCTCCCACCAAGATGCCCGAGGAGACTGGAAATTCGCCACGTGCGCGAAACTCGGCGTCTTCCTCGAGCGGCGGAGGGGTCACTGATGTCCAAGCAGCAGGCGTGACGCCTCTCAGCCATAAGGACGGCTGAGCCTCGTGCTGTGTGTAAGCTCGAGACAACGACGGCGGGCAGCTCCTTGTTGCAACTACATCCCCAAATCCTGTGAAAGTAATCCTCCTTCTCCTCCCCGCATCTGTCACACAGCTCAGAGTAGTCATCTGGCAATTGACAAACTTGCTTGGTGCGGGTGCGAGGCCGCCGGCCTCCCGTGGAAACAGTGAGCAGAGATCCTGCCCGCGCGTGCTGCTCGGCTGCTCGAGCAGCCTTCAACTGGCTGCGTATATCTTCGAGGTATACTCCTGCTGCTACGTCCTCGCTCGCATGGTGGCCTGCTGCTCTTCTCCAAATCATCCTCCTGACAGAACTGGCTAACTCCTGCTTGAGATCGTCAACGTCGAAAACCTTTGAATCCAATATCTCCCCCGTCGCCAAAAACCGTTCCCCTTGGTCCGACGTCCAGCCCCAAGGCCCCGTGGGAACCCAATTGAGGTCCAAGAGAGTATTGATAATGGCCCTTGTGGGCCCAGTAACTTTCCTCCAACGATGCTGCGGTCGAGCTCGAGCTCGAGCGAGATGGACGCCCCAATCTCGAAGGGATAGAGCACGAGCTCGGGCTCTTGATGTGATGATGGTAAGCCAAGAATCTACTGATCTCCATACATGCGCCACTGCAGGATCCTTGTCGCCCAGCTCGATCTGTAGCAACGTGTCTAAACAGCGGCCTCAAACTGTGCTGGAAAGAGTCTTGCCCAGCGCACGTCGCCAGGCCTGCGCTGAAGACGGTGGCGTGCCATAGACGGTTGCATCGCAATTTACTTTAGCCAAACTACCTTGCTGGATCACTCGACGAACGGCTGAACGACCTCGACGACCAGTAGCTGATAACTTGCCTGCTGCTCTCACTTGTTGCCATGCTTGCCGACGACGCATTGCAGCGTTAGGCCTAGCTCTCACATCTCGACTTCTATCCACCCCCAAATCCACCGCCTTTTGCCCGACAGTGATGAGCATGCTATGTTGCGCTAACTTGCGGGCAACTTCACGGGCCACTTGAGGGTTGCTGCAGACTAAATTTGACTTCGATGCTATGGTCAGGTGAGCTTTATTGCAGAGTCGCCCTAGAGTAGATCCAGCTTTAACTAGCGCCTGGGTCACGAACTTGACTGAACCATAACAACTCCGGGAAATATCGTCAACCCAAGGAGAAACCTCCACAGCAGGCGAGTATTTATTGTAAACAATCTCCAAAACAGAATACACATAAAATCTTCCAAAATCCAAGCCTCGGCGGGCCCCTGCGATGATACTCTTGGCGGGCTGCGCGGGCTCCGAGAAACTGCGGGCCCCTCGGAATATTCTGGAAGTCAGATGGACCAGGCCTTCCAAGACGAGCACCTGCGGGGGGAACTGCTTCTCGAGGCCCTGCTGAAAGAGTCTGTCGAATTCGAACGAGTCGTAAAATGCGTCGATATCCCATGAAAGAGCAGAAGAGATGGTGTGGTCGGGGCCTGTGCCCACTGACTCATCCATGAACGTTCGAAGCAAGCCGACTCTGAGGCAAGAAGATCCTCTGACTGCCCGGCCCCATTTACCTGCTACCTGGCCCACCCACTCTGCCGGATAAACTTCGCGAGCTGCGCTCAACAAGCGAAGGATGTCTGGGGCTCGGCCTATCGACCTGTCTGTCGTGGGCCCTTTGCGCAGCAACGCGATGAACGCTGTCATAATCTGCCGCGGCCAGGTGCCGTGAGATTCGCAAGCGTTGACAAATTGTACAAGGTCCTCCACTCCTCGTGCCGGCAAGTACTTAAAAGCTCCACCGATCTGTTCAACTCCTAAAGCTTTCTTTGAGTTGACACTGTCGAAGGCGAGGGATACGTCCATTGGCGCAAGGAGAGGTAGTGGATCCTCTCGAGCGCGGGTATGCGCCTCCTGTAGCAGGCTAAAAACCCTCGCCTGTGAAAGTCTCGAGGAGGTCCATTTCTTTTGCCAATGGACACGTTTGACTGCGAGCATCTCGCAAAGGAAGGAACGTTCACGTCGTTGTACCTCAGCTCATTATCCGTCCTGGCCTTGGGCTTGACGTGCTTGTGCAAACTGCCGCCGGACAACTCGAGGCTCACTGAAATCCAATCACGAGGCTGACGCTGACTTCCTCTCCAGAGATTGTGCAATCTTGTGCGTGCTGTCCTTTAGAATCTCCAGAGCGTCGTAGGTCAGGTTGTGGATGTTTAGTAGACTGGTCGCCCAAGCTGGGCTATCTTCCAAAAGAACCGTGCCCCAACCAACATTGGGCATGTCCGAAACTGCTTGCTGTAAATGTTTGGTCAGAAAATTGATTCGCTTGTGTGGTGTCGAACGATCTCTGCCCGAAATAATATCCGTTCTTTCCCAAGGCTGTCGTATATTCAACATCTCCCCAACCAACTGTCAACTTGCAACCACCATCTGATAGAGCTGTATGTATGTGATTTGGCGGATCTGGGTGTAGCCACTGCGATTAGCTTGAAAGAAAGTGGTTCAGCTCTACCGCAGTAGTGCCAAGCTGTGGCTTCGGGTATGTCTAAAATCCTGCAGAGGTACTGCTCCATGCAAGAGATAAAATTTCTGTATTTGGTCCTAAGCGTTGTAGACGCAGCTGATTGAGACTTGAAAGCCAGCGACTCGGATATCCAGGTAGGCGGCGACGACCATGCGCTCTTCTCCATAGTATTCTCCGAGATCCTGTCCCACAACTGATTCAAATCGGTAGTCTCCCATTGTCTGTTCCTGATATGTCTCCCATCGGTTCAACTTTCTTCTCCTCAATACATGCTGCGACGGTGGTGCTCCACAAAACCTGCAGAGCTTCCTGGTCGTAGTCGGAAAATTCCTTGATCAAAAACTTCCTAGCTCTCTCAGGGAACGGGGCCCGAATGCCCTGGAGTGGTTCCGAACTCGCAGCTTTCTCGTCCTCGTCTTCTGGAAAATCCAATTCCCCATCTTCCTCCTTTCCCGCCTCCTGAAGACCCGAGTCCGTCCGCATGGCCTTCTTGGACTCCTTCTCCAGCTTCTTCTGACTGCGCTTGCTGTCGGGATTGGCCTTCTGACGCTTCGGCGGCGGGGGCTGGAAAAGGCGGGGGAGGTCCAGAACTCTACGCATGTAGGAGGAGGAGGAGGAGGAGGAGGAGGAGGAGGAGGAGGAGGAGGAGGAGGAGGAGGGGGGGTAAGGAGTAGGGTAAGGAGGAGGAGGAGGGAAGGAGGAGGAGGAGGAGGAGAAGGAGGCGAAGGAAGAGGAAAAGGAGCAGGAGGAGGAGGACGCAGGAGGAGGAGGAGGAGGAGGAGGGGGACGAGCACGAGGGACGAGACGAGGAGGAGGAGGAGGAGGAGAAGGGGAGCAGCGAGGAGGAGGGAGGGGGCCGAGGACGAGAGGAGGAGGAGGAGGAAGGGGGAGGGGGCAGGAGGAGGAGGAGGAGAGGAGGAGGAGGAGGAAGAGGAGCAGGCGGAGAAGGAGGAGGCGGGGGAGGAGGAGGAGGAGGAGGAGGAGGAGGAGGAGGAGGAGGAGGAGGAGGAGGAGAGGAGGAGGAGGGGAGGAGAGGGAAGGAGGAGGAGGAGGAGGAGGAAAGGGGAGCAGGAGGAGGAGGAGGAGGAAGGGCCCCGAGAGAACGAGGAGGAGGAGAAGCAGGAGCAGGAGCAGGAGCAGAAGGAGGAGCAGGGGAGGATGGGGACGAGGACGAGGAAGGGACGAGGAGGAGGAGGAGAGGAGGAGGAGGAGAAGGGGAGCAGGGAGGAGGAAGGAGGGAGGGGGCGGGACGAGGAGGAGGGAGGAGGAGGCAGGGGAGCAGGGGAGGAGGAGGAGGAGAGGAGGAAGAGGAGCAGGAGGAGAAGGAGGAGGAGGAGGAGGAGGGAGGAGAGGAGGGGGAGGAGGAGGAGGAGGAGGAGGAAGGGAGGCAGGAGGAGGGAGGGGAGGAAGGGGGCCGAGAACGAGGAGGAGGAGGAGGAGAAGAGGAGCAGGAGCAGGAGCAGAAGGAGGAGCAGGAGGAGGAGGAGGAGAGGAGAGGAGGGAGGAGGAAGGAGCAGCAAAGGAGGAGGAGGGAGAAGCAGGAGGAGGAGGAGCAGGAGGGGAGGGGACGAGGACAAGGACGAGGACGAGGGACTAGGAGGAGGAGGAGGAGGAGGATGGAGGCGGAGGAGAGGAGGACAGGAGGAAGGGGAGCAGGGAGGAGGAGGGAGGGGGCCCCGAGGAGGGAGGAGGAGGAGGAGGAGGGGCGGAAGGGAGCAGGAGCAAGGAGGAGGAGGAGAAGGAGGGGAGCGAGGAGGAGGAGGAGGAGGAGGAGGAGGAGGAGGAGTGGGGAAAGGGCCCCCCCCGAGCAGCAGCGCCGGCAGCGCGCAGGCCTCCGCGGTCGCGGCCGCGGCGTGCAGCTCCAGCAGCGCCTCGGGGGGGGGGCGGCAGCACGGCCGCCTCTCCGTGCCGCGCCACCGGCGCCCGCTCGCCAGCGTAGGCTTAGGTCGGGCCTGTCCCCCGACAGGCGATTTGAAAGAAACAAGACAACATGAAACAAAAACACAAAAAAACAAAACAAAAAAGTGGAGCAAAAAACAAACGGGCAAAACAATAGGCAGAAAGAGTCAACACATCGTCCCACAAAGCGTGGGGGGGGGATCGCGTGGGGGGTAGGAAACCGCTGTCTTTCGGGGGGCGTGGGGAGGTTGGGGAGCGAGAGGGAGTGAGTTTGGGGCGCGTCAGGGGGCGGGCAAGGGGCGTCGGACAGGTTGGCACGGGGGGGGTACTTATTGAAGAATCTGGAGAGCGTTTCCCACCTCCCACACAACTTGTCCGGCAAGGTCCGCGACAAAACTGTCCTCGCATGGCGCATCTCCTCCCTGCGCCCCACGTCGAAGAGCAAACTACTGCAGAAAAAAACAGAAATTAGCCAGCGTGAACCACACATAGGGCTTGCTTGCAATCTAGGCGGTGAAGTCTAGGTGGCGCAAAACAAGGAAGTGCAACCTAGGTGGTGCAACCCATGCCGACACTGCCGGCGTGTGTAAGGGGCGTGTCCGTTCGAGTCGTCCTCTCCATCATTCCTGAGTCGTCGTCTCTGCCAGCTCCTTTCCCTGCGGCCCCCAATTCCCTGGGCCCGTCGTTGCCACCCCTCTTTCCTGGGCCCTCCGCCGACGCGAAAACGAGGAACGCCGTAATCCAATCGGAAAGATTCCCCTCCCTTTGATCCCTCCCCGTCCTAATTCAATCCGAGGGCCCTCCTTTTGATCCCTCCCTCGGTGGGGGGGTCCCAAAGGGTCCCAGAGGGGGGGACGTCCCGGGGGAGATGCGAATCCCCCGGGGGGAGTCCCCAGGGGGTTCGCCACCCAGATACGCCTCCCTCCTGGGGGGCCCTGGGTCCTCGAAAGCCAAGACGGTGCCTGAAGAGGCTCCCGAGACGGTCCAAGAAGACCCCGAATCGCCGAAAGATGTGTCCAAGACGCCTTGGCGGCCTCCAGATGGCCCATGAGGCCCGCAAAACGCCCCAAGAAGCCTCCAGGACTGTGTGGGCCCCGGAAACGGCAGGGCCGTTTTTTCACCGTTTCCAAAGAAGCGTCCCGTAAAGAAAGAAACGGCAAAAGAACGGCGACCGAAAACGGCAAAAAAAAACGGCTCCAGGAATGGAACCGGAACCGGAACCGGTAAACAAACGGCGACGGAACCGGTAACAAAAACGGCGTCGGAACCAGCAAAAAAAACGGCAAAACGGAACAGGTAACAAAAACGGCCCTGTCGTTTCCAGGGCCCACTAAGCTCCAGGAGCACTCCCAAGAGGCCACAAGACGCAAACATTATAGATTTCCCTTTCAGTGTTTGAAGGATTTTGGCGTTCTCGCCTCTTCGGCTTCCCGACGCTCCAAGACGGCCCAGGATGCCCTCAGGATCGCACCGAGACGGCCCAGCGTCCCCCGAGAGGTTCTGAACATGGCCCGGCCGAGAGGGCCACAACACGGCCTGAGGCGCCGCCAAGGCAGGCCGAGATGCACCCACGACGGCTCCCAAAGCGTGCCCAGACGGGGAGCCAGAACGGACATCTCTCGAGCCCTCGACCCCGGGAAACTCTCGGGAGGCCTCCAAAGAGGCCTCCAAGAGGCCCCCTAAGAGTCTCCCAACACGCTCCCAGACTGCCCACCCCAGAGGCTCCCGAACATGCTCCGAAGAGACCCCGACAAGCAACCTCTTCTCCCCCTGCTCCTCACCCTCCTCCTCCTGCTCCTCCGCCTCGTCTTCATCGTCCTCCACCTGCTCATTGCCCACCTCGACCTTCTTCTGCCCCAACTCCCCCTCCTCATCCTCCTTCGCATGCTCTTCGTCATCCTCCCCCTCCTGCTCCACGGCGTCCTCCTCCTCCTGCTCCTCCTGCTCTTCCTCCTCCTCCTCCGCCTCACACTTTCACCCCTCCTCATCCCCCTCCTTCGCATCCTCCTTAGCATCCTCATCCTCCTGATCATCCTCCTCATCAAACTCCGCCCCTCCCCCGCGTGCTCGTCTCCCGGTGTTCCGCAACCTGTCCTCGACCTCGTCCTTCCCGTCCTCATCCTCCTCTTTCTGCCCCTCCTCCTCCCCCGCCTCCGCGTTCTCAAACTCCTGATCCTCCGACTCTGATTCTCCTCATCCTCCTAATGCTCCTCCCCCCCCGTCCTCCCCCTGCCCCTGCTCCCACTCGTCATCCTTCTCCGCATCCACCTCCTCCTCCCCCTCCTGATGTTCCACCGCATCCTCCGCCTCCGCCTCCTGCTCCTCCCCTCCTCCAACTCCTCGTCGTCCTCGTCTTCTTCAGGGTCGGCGGCACCAGCCGTAAGGCCTTCACAATAGACAACAGGGATTGCTTAGCAATATATGCGGTGTAGTCTCGGTTGTGCAATCAATGATGTGCAATCTAGGTGGTGCAACCCCTATGATGCAGCCTACGTGGCGCAAAACAAAACAAAGCAATGCAATACAAGACATCACAAAGCAATGCAACACAACGAAACGCAATGCACATCAATACAACGCAATGCAACACAATGCAACGCAAAGAAATGCAAAATAATGCGAAACAATACAAAGCAGTGACAAGCAACGCATTGCAATGCAACATGATGGAAAGCAGCGAGAAGCACCGTGAAGCAATGCCATGCAGCGCCAAGCAATGCCAAGCAAACCGATGCAACGCGAGGCCAGGCCATGCAGACCAATGCGAAGCGGTGCAGAGAAAGTCGAACCACTCACTGCAAATCCGTGTGTACTGCACTGCAGAGCAGCGAGAGACGGTGCAGCGCAACGCAGGCCCAGACGGCGACGGCGACCACGCAGCCACCAGACCGACGCACAGACCCCGAAGACGAAGCGGCGACGAGGCGGCGACGAGGCGACCACGCTGCCGCCACGCCGACGGGCAGGCACGGCTCCTCCGAGAAGCAGAACACACAACACCCACTTTAGGAGGCAACTACAGGGATTTAAAACGTATAAGATTTCTAATACATGATTAATATATGAATGAATTTATGAACTCATCGTTGTTTTTATACTAAATCCCTGCATGCTTAATACATGATCCGCACGCGGAGCATATATAAAAACAGCACTGTACTGGGACGGTTCCGGCGGAAGGATTTAAAAGGAGCAACCCCATTGGGGGGCTGTTACGGAGTGGGCCTCGGATTGAGCGGGATTGCACGGGATTCGGCGGGATGAAGCCGGAGTTCGGCCCGGGGCAGAATCAGCAGTGGACCTCCCGGGAGCTGCAAACCGAAGCTACCAGTCAGCGCAGGCGCTGCTTGGGGCACCTCTCCCCGGCTCCGCGCGGACTCCCTCGACATCGGCGCTGACCGCCCTGCCCCGGCGCTCTCGCCATGTGGCGGCGCCTCGGAGAGGCGCCGCCGAGAAGGCCCAGCCCGGATCCTGAAGACATCTGCGCGGGCCTCCGAGCGCGACTTGTGCTTACGCAGCTGCCTGGGGGCTCTTCTCGGGCCGGACGAGAGGGGGGGATGGAAAGGGGGGGCTTTTGAGAATCGGCTCACGTGGCTGATCCTCCCCAGCGCCTCCCGGCGCCGGGAGGCGCCCATGCATCGAGGAGTGGGCCCGGCGGCGGGGCCGAGACCAGCTGCACGCAGCAGATGTCGTACCCCCCCCCTTTCCCAATACCCCCCTCTTCGTCCGGCCCGATAGTCGATCACGCGCGCGCGCTTGCCGCCTGGGGCATCTGCGGCGGCTGCTCGGACAGCGCCTGGTTGATCTCCTCCGCGCGCGCGCATGCGGCGCGGCAGCCGCGGCGGCACCCCGTCGAGGGGCACCTTCCCCCGAGACCAAGTGCGCGTCTGAGGTCGCAGGCTCTGCAAGGGCGAGGGTCGAGGCCTGCACGTGTGCAGGAGCCCCTCCCCCCCCTATATATATATATATATATATATACTAGAACCACGCGCGCGCTTCGCGCGCGCTTAGGTTCTAGCTAGGATCGTCACCGTCGTCATCATGAACATCACAATCGCCATCATTCCCCCCGCCAGGGCTAATGTACATCGTTTCTGGATGCTTCTGGCCGGAATACGAAGGGAGTTTCTGTAGTCAGAGTCTCCGGCGGAAGTCGCGGGGCCCCTCAGGATACTTACGGATGCCTCTGATAGTACTTAAGAAATGATGGACCCATCATTTTGTACCTGTGCCTTGATCAGTGGGACGGGCTTCGCACCGCCGCACATCACAAGACACGCTCGAGCGGATCCAGCCGTGGCGACGTCGGGGACTGCAGAAGGTCGCAAGGACACGGAATCTGAAAGGAAGAGAGAGAGAGAGAGAGAGAGAGAGAAAGAGAGAGAAAGAGAGGGAGAGAGAGACAGACAGACAGACAGAGAGCGAAGGAGAGAGAGAGAGAGAGATGGAGTGAGAGAGAGAGAGAAAGCAAAAAACAACAGAGCGAGAGAGAGAGAGAGGCAGAGAGAGGAAATGGAGAGGAGGCGAGCTTGAGTCAACGAAAGTCGCAGGGAAGGGGGCAAGGGGAAGAAGGCCAGAGAGCGCTGAAGGATACAAATACTGGAACCCTCTTGGGATTTTTTGGGGGGCCTCGTCCGGCCGCTCGCTGGGAGTTTGACGTAGCTTCTCGGGAGCCTCTGAACCTGTCGGGGGCCTCCTGGAAGCAGGTTCGAAGCATTTTGGGGCCGATTTGGGGCTTCTCGGGGCCTCCTTTGGGCCTCTTGGGGGTCTCCTGGGGCCTCTTGAGGGGCCTCCTTGGGGCCTCCTGGCGGCCTCTTGGGGCGGAAGGCTCGAGCTTGCGGTTCGTGGTCCCCCTCTGGGCCCCCTCTTGGGCCCGTCTTGGGGCCCTCTTGGGCCATCTTGGGCGCCTCTTGGGCCGTCTTGGGGCCCTCTTGGGCTGTCCTGGGGCCCTCTTGGAAGCTTCTTGGGCCGTCTTGGGGCGGTCTTGGGCGCCTCTTGGGCCGTCCTGTAACGTCGGAAAGCCCAAAAGACAACTTTGTTGAAAATGTACGTTTTACGAAGGGAATGGGCCAATTTTTTGCGTCTAGGGGCCCTCTTGGGACGCATGTTGGAGGCTTCTTGGGGCCTCTTGGGGGCGTCCTTGGACGTCTGGAGGCCATCTTCAGCATCTCGGAGCCCTCTTGGAGGCCTCTTGGAAGTTTCTTGGGCCGTCTTGGGCGCTTCTTGGGCCGTCTTGTCTGACTGGGGAGGCCTCCGGCAAGCCCCGACGAGCCTCCGGGCCCCCCGGGGCGCACATTTGTGGTCGAGGTCCCGGCCCCAGGCCCCCGGACCCGGTGCGCCGTTATGTATATATATATATATATATATATATATGAATGTATTAAGGAGGAGGAGGAGGAGGAGGAGGAAAAGGAAAAAAAGGAGGAGGAGGAAAAGGAGGAGGAGGAGGAGGAAAAAGGGGAGGTGGAGGAGGAGGAGGAGGAGGAGGAGGAGGAGGGAGGAGGAGGAGGGGGAGGAGCAGGAGGAGGAGGAGGAGGAGGTGGAGGAGGAGGAGGGGGATGAGGAGGAGGAGGAGGAGGAGGAGAGGAGGAGGAGGAGGAGGATATGGTATGACTCCTCGGATGTCCGCGCGGGTGTCCTGGGCGGGCGCTGGACCTCCCGCCCGGGGCGCTGGAGGCCGCCGTGGGGGGCCCCAGGACTGTGTCGGGCGTGTCCCCCTGCAGGGGGACACGCCCGACACAATCCTGGGGCGGGAAGGGAAACGAGGGAGGAGGCGGGAAGGGAACGAGGAGGGAAGGGAACGAGGAGGGGGGGGAGGAGGAGGAGGAGGAGGAGGAGGAGGAGGAGGAGGAGGAGGAGGAGGAGGAGGAGGAGGAGGAGGAGGAGCGAGGAGGAAGAGGAGCGAGGAGGAACAGGATTGTCGGCGAAACAGAAAGAATACCCCAAACATGCCACAACAAGATGGAAAAAACTCAGAAAATAGTCCCCAGGCTATGTTTGGACTAATTGTTTTACTATGGCTGAATTCTTGTTATCTTTCGTCGAGAATCCCCCTGTAGGGGGACAGGCCCGACTTAACCGCAGGGGGTCTGCGCAGCTCTTCCCAGCCCTCCTGCGTTGGGTGTTTGTTTCGACTCGAGCACTGTGGTCCGCAAACCTCCTCCCGCCTCCCCTGTCCTCCCTGCCTCCCCCCTCCTTGAAGGGGCCCTGGGACACACAAATAAATGCACACAAATAACAGGATTCCCCATATCTTCTCATATTTTCTGGGTTTTTGTCTTCCCGCCCAAGACCCATATTTTCCCATCTCTTCTTGGGAATCGGCGACTCATTGTGTCTGTGCGTGTTTTCCCCTTCCTGACTCCTGCCGTCTGCCTCCCGTGTCCTGCCTCCTGCCTCGTCCTGCTGCCTCTCAGTGGGCTCCTGGGAGGCGCGGCGGCGTCAAGGGAGTGAGGAGGAGGAGGAGGAGGAGGAGGAGGAGGAGGAGGAGGAGGAGGAGGAGGAGGAGGAGGGGGAGGGGGAGGAGGAGGAGGAGGAGGAGGAGGAGGAGGAGATCCAGGCGGGACCTCGCAGCTCCCCAGGCGGCTGCGAACTGCGCCACCGTCCCCACTTCGTGGGCTCGTGGGGGGCACGGCGGGGCCGCGGAGCACGCGGAACCAGAAAGGGACCTCGCAGCTCCCTGGGGGGCTGCGAACAAGGGCTCCCAACTTCGCGCTTCGCGCTGCGCGAAGTGCGAAGTGCGAATAACTTCGCGCTCTCGCGCCGCCTCCCAGGAGAAGAGAGGAGGATGAGGGGGAATCGGAGCCGAACCGCGAAGCGCGAAGCGCGAATAACTTCGCGCCCTCGAGGGCGCCCTTGGCGAAGAGCGCAAGTGTCCCCACTCTCGTGGACCTCCTGGGGGTCACGGCTCAGTTGGGGAGCGCGCGGGTCCAGACGGGACATTTCAGCTTCGGGGTCTGCAAAAAGCGCAACGGTCGCCACTTTCGTGGGCCTCCTGGGAGGTCCAGCGGAGTCGGGGAATACGCGGTTCCAGGCGGGACCTCTCAGCTCCCTCTGTGGCTGCGAACCGTGCAATGACTCCACTCTCGTGGGCTCCTGAGAAGCACGGCGGAGTCGGGGAGTACGCCCGCTCAGTCGAGACCTCGCTGCTCCCTGGGTGACTGCGAAGTGCGCAATTGTCGCCACTTTCGGGGGCCTCTGGGAGGCACGGCGGAGTCGGGGAGTGCGCGTATTCAGGCGGGACCTCGCAGCTCCCTGGGTGGCTGCGAACTTCGCATCTGTCGCCACTTTCGCTGGCTCCGGGAGTACGCGGATCCAGGCTGGATCTCGCACCTCCCTGGGCTACTGCGAATCGTGCAATTAACGCCACTTTCGTGGGCCTCTGGGAGGCACAGCGGAGTTGGAAGTACGCGGATCCAGCCTCTGTGCTCCCTGGTGGCTGCGACGTGCGTGTGCGATTGTCGCCACTTTCGTTGGCCCCCGAGGGGCACGGGGGAGCCTGGGAGCACGCGGATCCAGGCAGGATCTTGCAGCTCCTTTGGTGGCTGCAAGCTGCGCAGCTGTCGCCACTTTCGTGGACCTCCCGGGGGGCACGGCGGAGTCGGGGAGTACGTGGATCCAGAGGGGACCTCGCTGCTCCCCGGGTGGCTGCGAACTGCGCAACCGTCGCCACTCTCGTGGGCCCCTGCAGGGCACGGCTGAGCAGGGGGAGCACGCTGATCCAGGTGGGACCTCGCTGCTCCGTGGGTTGCGCACTGTGGAGCTGTCGCCGCTTTTGTTGGCTCCTGGGGGGCACGGTGGAGTCGGGGGCCACGCGCACCCTGGGTGGCTGCGAACTGCGCAACTGTCAACGCTTTTACGAGCTCGTGTGAGGCAAGGCGGGGATGAGGGCAACGCACATCGCGCATATCGCGTGATGCGTTCTGTATTTTGGAGGGTTCATGCAAATATTCGTGTCGCGTGGACAACAAGGTTGGCTACGTCTCGAGTAAGTAATTATCCTTTGACCATTGGCACCAACCACCAACACAGAAGTGTCTCCACCTGGGGAAGATGATCTTCAATTTGAAACTGATACTAATCTCTGAGAGAGCGCGTTTCACGGGCGCTTGCCTTGGGACCATTCGGCGGCGCGTTTCGAACCGGGGGGTGGGCCCCCCCCCAACACTCGGCGCCGTCGATCAGAACCAGGGGGACTCCCGTCCTCCCTAATACCCCCCCCTCCCGAACCTCCCCCCCCCCTCCCAAGGAGGGAGGGGGTTCAAACCCCCCCCCCGGCGCCGGCGGCCGCCAGCAGCGCCGACGGCGGGGACGCAGCGACGATGACCAGAGGCAGCCCAGAAGGGGGGGGGTCCAAACCATCCCCCCCGGCGCCGGCGCCGGCGCCGGCGCTGGCAGCGGCCAGCAGCGCCGACGGCGGGGACGCAGCGACGATTACCAGAGAGGGCCCACAGGCCGCAGAGGGAACACATATATCGCCATATCGAGCCGTCGCCCCCCAGGAAGGTCCACGAGGCTTCACGCATGCTCCTCAGACGCCCCCGAGACCCTTCTCGCGAGACCTCAAGAGGCATCCATTAAAACTCTGACCCACAGCCAAAACACAGTGGCGGGAAGAGCCGAAGGCGACACCGCCACCACCACCAGCACCAGCACCACCCACCACCAGAAACCACAACACCACCACCACCACCACCACCACCACAACCCACCACCACCACAACCCACCACCACAAACCACAACCACCACCACTACCATCACCACCACCCACCACCACAAACCACCACCACCACCAGCACCGCCACCAGCAGCACAACCATCACCACCACAAACCACCACGCCACCACCACCACCGCCACCACCAATACCACCACCACCACCACCTCAACCCACCAACACCACCACCAAATTACCACACAACCACCACCGCCACAATCAACACCACCACCACCATCACAACCCACACCACCACCACCACCACAACAAGCCACAACATCACCACCATCACCACCGCCACCATCACCACCACTAGCACCTCCTCCACAAACCACCGCCGTGACCACCACCGCCACCGACACCACAAACCACCACCACAACCACCACCACCGCCACCACCTCCACCACAACAACCCACCACCACCACCACCGCCACCTCCACCACCACAACAACCCACCACCACCATTACCACCAAAACCACCCAAACCACCACCACCAACCACCACCACAACCACTACCATCACAACAAACCGCAGCACCACCACCACCAGAACCACCGCTACCACCACCACAACCCACCACCACCACCACCACCACAAACCACCAGGCCACCACCACCACGACCACAACCACCAGCAGCACCACCCACCACCACTACAACAAACCACCACCACAACCACCACAGCCACCACCACCGCCACCACCACCTCCACAACCCACCACCACCACCACAACCACTACCACCTCCACAACCACCACGACAAACCACCACACCACCACCAGCACCACCACCAGCACCACCACCACCTGAGCCCACCACCACCACAACTACCTTCACCACCACCCCCAGAAACCACCGCATCACCACCAGCACCGCCACCACCACCACAACCTGCCACCACAACCACCACAACAACCACCACAGCCATCACCACCAACCACCACACCGCCAGCACCACAACCGCCACCACCACCACCGCCACAATCACCACCACCACCACCACCATCACAGCCCAACACCACCACCACCACCTCAGAAAGGCCTCAAGAGATGCCGAAGAGGCGCTCAGGAGGCTTCACAGATGCCCTTCAGAGACCCCCGAGAGCCCTCCGACGAGACCCCAAGAGGCATCCATTAGGACTTTGACCCAAAACCAAGGCACGTTGGCGGAGCGTCGTCGTCGTCGTTATCGTCGTCGACGTCGTCCTCGTCGACGCTCCCCGCCGCCGCCGCCCGCCGCCGCAGGCGCCGCCGCCGGCCAAGAAAACGAAGTCGTCGCCCCCGCCGCCGCCGCCAGCCGCCGCAGGCGCTGGCCCGAGGAAAGGGAGAGAGGAGGAAAAGTAGGGGAGAGGGGGGGGGGTTGAACCCCCCTCCCCCTCCGTCACGGGAAGGGGGGGGGGCTCGAACCCCCCACTTCGATGCAGGGGGGAGGGGGTCCGGTTCCAAATCCCCCCCCCTTCAAGCGACCACAAAACGCGCTCTTTCAAATCTCTTGACTACCCAAGAACTCCGACCATCACCCAAATCGGGATCATCTTCCGTCAGGGGAGACCACCGCCGATATTGGTGCTGGTGCCACCTCTAAGACATGCGAGACGAGACCGGGCGCCGGCGATGGCGAGGGCGGCGGCGGCGGCGACCCGCAAGTATGGCCCAGAGATTCCCCCAGGGCGGCACACGACCGTCCCTACAGAGCCACAGGATGCACGAAAACTTCCCCAGGGAGGCCAAAATGGTTCAAGAGAAGGCCCGGATGGCCACGCAGCGCGTACAATGGGGCACGGGGAGAGGGAAGCTTCTTAGATGGAATCCGCTTCTTCGAAGGCGCCGACCTCACATCTATAGACAAGGCCCGCGCCTTCTAAGAAGCAGGGGTGTTTCTAAGAAGCCCTCCCCCCTCCCCCATACCCCCTTCTGCGCGTGGCCGAACTTCGTCATCTAGCTTACCGATTGTGTGGCCCGCGTGTCACCTGGGGAGCCCCGCGGATCTTCCAGGAAACGTGCAGGCCTTATCTTGGAACTAAGTATGTTGAGCTGGACAAGGAAGAACGTCAAAAGGTTGGCAACAAACATGTGCTGCACGAATCTAGCGTCTCGGATGCGTTCCGTGTGAGTGAGTCCGTCTGAGTGAGTGTGAGTATGACTGAGTGTGGGCATGAGTGAATCAGAGTATGAGCGAGTGATGTGGGCACGATCGAGTCCGACTATGAGAAAGTCTGAGCACGAGTCAGTCTGTGTGATCTGAATCTGAGTACGCATGAGTCTGAGTATGAGTGAGTGACCAGTCGAGAGCCTAAGTATGAGTGACTCTGTATGTGGATGCGTGTGAGAGCCAGTAGGGGTGAGACGGTGGTGGCGGAAGGTGAGGGGGAGGCGGAAATATCAAATCAAAACTTCTCCTGGCGAACGACCCAACCACGTGCAACTGTGAGTACCGCCGTTGTGAGCATCGCCTTCGGTATGTGGGGTGTGTGCCGAAATGGGGCGGGACCGCCACGCAGGCGCTGCCACTGGGGTCTGATGGCGCTGCCACTGGGGCCACGGAGCATGTGAGGGGGTTGCCAAACTCGGTGGCGGGGCCGCCATCGAATCTCCGATGGGGCCACGAAACATGCGCGGGGAGAGTGCGAAAATGGGGCGGGGCCGTCATGCGAACCCTGCCACTGGGGCCTTCGGTGGGGCTCCCCATGCGGCCACGAAGCGTGCGCGGGAAGTGCCGAAATGGGGCGGGGCCCCCATGCGAACCCTGCCGCTTTGGCCGTCGGTGGGGCTCCCCATGGGGCCACGAAGCGTGCGCGGGAGTGCCGAAATGGGACGGGGCCGCCATGCGAACCCTGCCACTGGGGCCTTCGGCTGGGCTCCCCATGGGGCCACGAAACGCGCGCCGGGAGTGCCGAAACGGGACGGGGCCCCCATGCGAACCCTGCCACCGTGGCCTTCGGTGGGGCTCCCCATGGGGCCACGAAGCGTGCGCGAGGAGTTCCGAAATGGGGCGGGGGCGCCATGCGAACCCTGCCACTGGGGCCTTTGGTACTGCTCCCCATGTGGCCACGAAGCGTGCGAGGGGAGTGCCAAAATGGAGCGGGGCCGCCATGCGATCCCTGCCACTGGGGCCTTCGAGAGGGCTCCCCATGGGGCCACGGAACGCGCGCCAGGAGTGCTGACATGGGGCGGTGCCGCCATGCAAACCCTGCCACTGGGGCCTTCGGTTGGGCTCCCCATGGGGCCACGAAACGTGCGCGGGGAGTGCCGAAATGAAGCGGGGCCCCCATGCGAACCCTGCCACTGGGGCCTTCGGTGGGGCTCCCCATGGGGCCACGAAACGCGCGCGGGGAGTGCCGAAATGGGACGGGGCCGCCATGCGAACCCCGCCACTGGGGCCTTCGGTGGGGCTCCTCATACGGCCACGAAGCGTGCGCGGGAAGTGCCGAAATGAGGCGGGGCCGCCATGGCAACCCCGCCACGGGGGCTTTCGGTGGGGCTCCCCGTGGGGCCACGAAGCGCGCGCGGGGAGTGCCGAAATGAGGAGGGGCCGCCATGCGAACCCTGCCACTGGTGCCTTCGTTGGTCCCCATGGGCCACGGAAAGTGCGCGGTGAGAACAGAAATTCGTTGGGGCCGCCATGCGAACCCTGCCACTGGGGCCTTCGGTGGGGCTCCCCATGGGGCCACGAAACGTGCGCGGGGAGTGCCGGAATGTACCGTGGCCGTCATGCGAGCCCTGCCACTGGGGCCTTCGGCTGGGTTCCCCATGAGGCCACGAAGCGTGCGCGGGGAGTGCCGACATGAGGCGGTGCAGCCATGCGAACCCTGCCACTGGGACCGTCGTTGGGGCTCCCCATTGGGACATGAAACGTGCGCGGGGAGTGTCCAAATGGGGCGGGGCCGCCACGCGAACCCCGCCATAGTGGCCTTCCGTGGGACTCCCCATGGGGCCACAGACCGTGCGCGGGGAATGCCGAAATGGAGCGGGGCCGCCATGCGACCCCTGCCACTGAGGCCTTCGAGAAGGCTCCCCATGGGGGGCGCGAAACGTGCGCGGGGAG
Source organism: Prorocentrum cordatum (assembly GCA_963575745.1). Lineage (NCBI taxonomy): Eukaryota > Dinophyceae > Prorocentrales > Prorocentraceae > Prorocentrum > Prorocentrum cordatum. The sequence goes on from CAUYUJ010009779.1 coordinate 674,894, forward strand.
TGTCGAAATGGGGCGGGGCCGCCATGCGAACCCTGCTATTGGGGCCTTCGGTTGGGCTCGCCATGGGGCCACGAAACGTGCGCGGGGAATGCCGAACTTGTGCGGGGCCGCCATGCGAACCCTGCCACTGGGGCCTTCGGTGGGGCCCCCCCATGGGGCCACGAACCGTGCGCGGGGAGTGCCGAGATTGGGCGGGGCCACGATGCGAACCCTGTCTCTGGTGCCTTCGGTGTGGCTCCCCATGGGGCCACGAAGCGTGCGCGGGGATTGCCGACATGAGGCGGGGCCGCCATGCGAACCCTGCCACGGGGGCCTTCGGTAGGGCTCCTCATGGGGCCACGACGCGTGCGCGGGGAGGACGCATGCGAACCCTGCCATGGCGGCCTTCGGTGGGCCTCCCCGTGGGGCCACGAACCGTGTGAGGGGTGTGCCAGAATGGACATGCGGTGGGCGGGGAGGGCGCATGTGGACTCCGGACTGTGCCCCTGGGGCCTTAGGTGGAGCTCCGCATGGGGCCACGAAGCGGGGCTGGAATGGACGTGCGGCGGGGCGGGGGGGACGCATGTGTACGCGCCCACTGGGGCCTTCGGTGGACCTCCCTGTTGGGCCGCGAAGCGTGAGAGGGGTGTGCCGAAATAGACGTGCGGTGGGCGGGGGCAGCGCATGAGGGCCCTGTCATGGCGGCCTTCGGTGGAACTCCCCATGGGGCCACAAACCGTGTGAGGTGTGTTTGCCAGAATGAACATGCGGTGGGCGGGGAAGGCGCGTGCGGACCCTGCCACTGGGGCCTTCGGTAGAGCTCCACATGGGGTCATGAACCGTGTGAGGGGTGTGCCGACATGGGCATGCGGTGAGACGGGAGGACGCATGCGGACGCGGCCACTGGGGCCTTCGGTGGAGCTCCCTGAGGGGCTACGAACCGTGTGAGGGGTGTGAGGAAAGGGCATGCGGTGGGCGGGGAGGACGCATGCGGACGCAGCAACTGGGGCCTTCGGCTCCCTGTGCGGCCACGAACCTTGTGAGAGGTATGCCAGAATGGACATGCGGTGAGCGGGGGAACCGCATGCGGACGCGGCCACTGGGGCCTTCGGTAGAGCTCACCATGGGCCATGGGGCCACGACCCGTGTCAGGGGTGTGCCGAAATGGAAATGCGGAGGGCAGAGGCAAGGAGGGGGAGGAGGGAGGAGGGGGAGGAGGACGAGGAGGAGAGGATGCGGAGGGCGAAGGCGAGGAGGGGGAGAAGGGAGGAGGGGGCGCTGTCTCTTCAAAACGAGGACCCAACACCACAGGAAGGTTGGGAACAAGACCCCATTAAGAAGAAGTACAGGGGAATAACACAACAAACACTCATCATCTCTCGGAGGTCCGCGCGGACTTCTTGGATTGGCGCTTGGTCCCCGCCCTGGCGCGCGGAGCGCGCGAGGGGGGGCGCCGAAGGAACTACGAGGGGGGGGGCCCAGCGCCGATCCAAGAAATCCGCCCGGACCTCCAATAATGTTGATGCAGCTTAGCTATGCCAGAGCAAGAAGCGGCGAGCAAAGGGGGAAGTGAGAAGGAGCGGGCCTTCTCAGAAGGCTCGGAAAACCTGAGGCCGTCTGAGCCGTTTCTATGCCTTCCCTGGAGACGCAGAACACCTCCTGGAAGGCGCGAGGGCTTGTGAGAAGTCCCGCCGCCTTCTGAGAAGGCCTTCTCCTTCTCACTTCCCTCCCAGGCGCGCCGCTGATAACTCGGGTCTCCCGCGGCCGTTCGGGTCGATCCCGGCAACCCCGGAACGCTCTCGGCGAGGCGCAGCCGCTGGAACCCATCCCAAAGGTGGAAAACCGCCGAGACCCGACGCGAATCTCCGAATCGCTCGCTGCCGAAAGAAACGCATGTAACGTGAGCCACCGCTCATCCTGATGGGCCTGTTTTTCACCACTACCATACGTTGGAGGGGGGAAGGAGGAGGAGGAGGAGGAGGACGAGGCGGAGCAGGACAAAGAGGAGGAGGAGGAGGAGGAGGAGGACGAGGAGGAGGAGGGGGAGGAGGAAGAGGAGAAGGAGGAGAAGGAGGGGGCGGGGGAAGAGGAGGCGGCGCGCCCTTTGACGGCTCCCTCTCCGCGCTGCACCCTGCTGGCCCTCGGGTCGGGCGTGTCCTCCTACAGGCAAAAACCCTAAGAAGGACGCGCGACTTTGCTCAGGGTACCCTTGCGTCCTCGCTCTTCCTTGCTCTTGCGTCCTTGAGGTGTTCGTCGTCCGCCGCCTCAGAAATCCCAACTTCGGCTTCCAAGGGTCTTGCGTCCTTACCGCGCGTCATTCTTAGGGTTTTCGACAGGCGGATGTTGGAGGAACAATTGACAATGCTCAAAACATGCTCTCAAAAGTTGGCAAACAGAATCCAGACATCCTCCCCAGACTAAATGTTTTTTACTATTTCTGAATGCTCCTCCTGTGGAGGGACACGCCCGACTGAATGCTAGCCGCAAGGACCAACGTCTGGCACGTCAGCGAATGACCACAGCGGCGGGAGAGCAGGTGTGCCCTACATGTCATAGAGGCCTACCAGATGGAGTCGGAGTATATGGTTTCGGAGGATCGCGCCGCATCGCCGTTGCATCGCCGATGTGTCAGCGATGCATCGGTGATACATCGCCGACGTCGGCGACACATCGCCGACGTCGGCGTGGAGAGCATCGGGCTCCGCATCGAGCTGCATCATCGTTGCATCGCCGATGCATCGGCGATGCGGCGCGATCCTCCGACCCCATCTACTCCGACCCCATCTGGGAGGCCTAGATTTCAAGCAACCACGAACTATCAGAAAACTGCTCCTCGACCTGCGCGCTGGCGCGCGCAGTAGGCGTCGAGCCACAAGGCCAGCGAGGGGAGCGGGCAGAGAACATCGGGTCCGCTGGAGGACGAAACCCATGTCCCCCTACAGCAAGGAATCCGCACGATCCATCCGCGAGCCCCTCCCGGGCTCGGGCCTGACAAATTGTCCGAACCTTCTACAGCCCATGCCCAGAAAGGCCCGCGAGCCTTCAGGGGCACGAGTCGCGCTCGCTCGCAGTCTGGGAGTCCGAGAACCGACGGAGGATGCAGGAAGGTAATCCAACCACCGCACATGCCTCAACAAATTGGAGGGGGAGGGACTAATAGAAACGAGCGGGCAAGATTGGACACAGCTCGGCCAAGTAAGTCGTGAAGCGCAAACAACACAGCAGAGGGTGTGCTGTTTTTTTTCTACGTCCTCAGCGCTCGTCAGCTCGGAGTCAATGTTAGCTATCGCGAGTGGACGAGCAGTGGATAATATTGCGAGCAGTATGATATGGTTTGACTGGTAACGAATGTAACAATATTGAATATGAGAGGATGTCTGGAAGAACCTAGTATGGATGTGTAACGAGGGCGAAGGTTGAAACTTTGAGCGGAGACGCCAGAGGTCCCACGCAACGAGGATACCACGATATATCCTAAACGAAGCGACGCAATTGCATCGTGCCAAAAACTATAACTATAATCACTGGGACGATCCGCCCAAGGGATCCCGTCCCTCAGTCACGTATTGAAAATGCTGGCACAGAGGAGCAAGGATCACACTTCACAAACAAGTGTCTGTAGAAGGCTGTCCGACATTGACCGCCAGCGGTGACCTTCAGATCACAGGGTCTAGGACAATTCGCCAGCAAGTTGAACAAACTGAGTGCCTGCTACCTTAAATATTAACTCGCATTCTTGCGCAGCCAGCCTTACCAGATGAGAGCATGGAGGGAAATGACAGGGAAACAAAGCTGGCATCAGGCTGGGTAATAACTATCCTAGTCTTTTGGTAGAGATATGCGCTGGCGGTGTACGGGAAAAAGAATGGGAACGAAGGCAGCCCGGTACCTCTGACTCCGTGGTTGCCCAGTACCTGCTTGAAGAATGGCTGGAACATCGTGGAATAATGGGATCATGGGGGGCGATACATAATCGGCCGCTCCCAATTCCCACACTAGACTCACGATGCCGTCGCCCGACTGAGACAAGGGGCCGCTAAAGGCTGGCAGACCGCGAGCACTGCCAGCGACCGCCTCTTCGAAGCCCCTCCACCTCCCATCGGAGGGCGTCCACTATACATCTACACCGGTTCTGGCTGCGAGCGCCACTCCTGGCTACGCACGCCCTCCTGGGGACAAGACCGGTGTACGCACCGATCCAAGGCCCTCCCAGCTTGGCCAGGAGGGCAATCTGCACCGAGCTGGGGCCCAGCAGCCGCCCCGGCCAGGATCCATGTCAGTGCGCTTGCCGAAAGCACTGGAAAGCCTCGAGCCCCCTGCCCTCAGGACCCTAGTCGATGGGGCAATTGTCCACCACCACTACCATGGCTAGGACGGGCCAGAAGGACTGATGGGGAAACACTCCAGCTCCTCCTCCTCCTCCTCCTCATCCCCTTCCTACCTATGGTAGTGGTGGTGAAACATCGGCCATCACTATTCAGATGCTGCCGTGACACTGGACTACGGCGGATGCAGCTTCGGAGGCCATGATAGCCGCCAGAATACCCCTCACGAGGCCCAGAGAGCCCCCTGAGGTCCCGAATGGTGCGGGAGGCTGGGGGGCAACTTAGGCCTGGACCGCCTTTGGTAAAGTCCCACTGTTCCGAAGTGGGGACGCGAGAAATGTGGGGACTCAGAAATGGAGATGATGTCAACGCCCGCGGCGACATCGACGGCGAGCCCTGTTTAAAGTTGGCAAGCCCTGCTGCTGGTCGTCTCGGAGCAGGGCGTGTTGAGACAGCGGCAGCTCAAAGACGGTCCCCAGAATCCTCCCAGGGTCCAAACGCACCGGCACCCCGAGCAGCGTCCAGCCGTGGCGACGAGGGGGCCCCCCGCCGAAGGCCAACTACCGTTGTCTCAGCTCTCCCTCCCCTGACCATCGCACCGGGCGAGTGCATAGCGGGCGTTTCTTTTGTTATTCGGCGTTCCGACATTGGGTGGAGGGGGGGAGTTGGGGTTCTCGCTCTGGACCCTTGCTTGGCGCGACTGCTTGCAGCCGTGCGTCCTGTGTGGGAGACCCCACCTGCTCGAGACGGGCGCCAGAAACAACCAATATCGGCTGCAGAGCTATGTTGTTCCCTGTACTTTTTGGCCGCTCGAAATTCTTCCTGGTGGTCAACGCTAAAACAGGTTGGAGCATCATAACTCCAGAGGGGGGGGGGGAGGGCGAGGATCCGTGCCGATCGACAAGACAACGCATAAACAAAAACGCCCGCACAGCCGACGCTCTGCGAGCCCGCCCGCCTCCCCAGAGCCCGCCCCAAACAGCCAAGATCTACTCCAGAGGTTGAGCAGGGACCGGCCGCCCCGGCCTTCCTATAGCCCTACCACGAAGTGTTCTTAGAACCCAAAAAATGTTCTAAGAACAACAGCAATGTCCCTAGAACGTGAACCCGATGTGTTAGAACAAGAAAGGCTCCGCCAGCAATGGTCTAAGAGCATTTCGTGGAAACCACAAAAGGTTCTTGGAACAGTGTTTGGTAGGGCTATAGGCGAGCCAGGACGCTTCACCACTGCTTGAAGACGGGGTGGGGAGGGAGAGGGCGAGGGCCCGTGCCGATCGGCAAAACAACGAATCAAAACGAAGACGCCCGCACAGTCTTAGGTCGGGCATGTCCCCCTACAGGCCGAGCTTGGACGAAACATTCGAACATGCCCAACAAAAATCCCCCTACATAGCCAACAGATGCTCAAAAATCGTCCCCAGCCTATTCCTCGACTATTTTCGAATGCGCCCCCTGTCGAAGGACAGGCCCGACTTAAGTAGAAGTGCCCCTGGCCCAAGGTGCCCCCCGCTTTTCACTCCGTTTTGGAGCCCCTGGGGCCCTTTGGGCCTCGTGAGGGGTGCCCTTGAGGCCGCCTGGGCCACCCTGAGAATCCTGGGGGGTACCTTGGGCCAGGGTTTACTTCTCGCCACGCCCGACGATGCTGCTCCAATCGCACTCGAGGACCGTGCCCCAAACATGACCTCGAGCACCCCTGGAAAAGTGTCGCGACGGCGTCGAAACAGCGTCGAGCGAGCGTCATCATGGCCGACGCTCTCCGAGCCTGGGCATCGCTCGGACGTCCATTCCCTGTGTTTTTTTTATCGGTTTCGTGCGTGGCTTTTTCGCCGAATGATCCAGGATGCTCCTCGATGGTCCTCGCCGAAGGAAAAATGCACACGTCCGAGCGATGCCAAGGAGCGAGCAGGCCCGCCTCCCCGGAGCCCGCCTCGAGCGCGCGCGCGCCCCTAGCCGCCGCGCGGCCGGCGCTCCGGCCGCGCGCGCGGGGCGGCGCGCCGCGGCGGGTCGCCCGCCTGCGCCCAGCCCCTCGCCCGGAGGACGGCGAGGGTGTACTCCTGCAGGAAGCCGCGCGCTACAGGGCAGTTTTTACTACATGGGATTTTTAACTCGCCATCGTTCGGACGTCCATTCCCTGTGTCTTTTTCGGTTTCGTGCGTGGATTTTTCGCCAAATGATCAAGGATGCTCCTCGATGGTCCTCGCCGAAGGAAAAATGCACACGTCCGAGCGATGCAAAGTTAAACATATATGATTTCGAATAAGACATGACTAATTTATGAATACATGTATGCATGAACTCCTCGTTGTTTTGAATTCCAAATCCCTGCATGTTTCATACATGATCCGCACGCGGAGCACGTATGAAAAACGGCACTGTATACTGGAGCAAGGAAAGGCGGCACCAACACCAACGGGGCGAGAGGAGACGCGCGGAGGCAGGGGGGGCCTACCTGGTGGTGTGGTCCCCCCCTCTCGCGCGAGACATCCCCAGTCTTTCGCTCGGGGAGGCATCGTGGACCTCCTCGCTGGAGGTGGGCCCCCTGGTGGTGTTGGTATGGCTTCTCCTCTCTCCGAATATACACCGACGTTTTTGTGCGGCCCTGCACGGACCTTTGCGCAAGAGAGCGGAGCGGGGTGTATACGGGACCCTGGTGTATACATGTTCCAAAATGTTTCCTGGGAAAACGGGGAATCAAGTATACACTACACCACCCCGACGTCGTCCCCGACCCTCAAAAAGTCCGGGGATTGGAAGACGGCCCGCCACTGGTAATGTATGGGCTCCAATTTCCGATCCTGGTCTGGGCTTATGCCGGGTGTTGCTAGAAGTGTTAGGTCGGGCCTGTCCCCCTACAGGGTGATTTGGGGCGAAGAATAAAGAATACCCCCAGGTCCAAGAGTTGCCCAGGAGATCTCCAAGACGGCCCAAGAGGCCTCCGAGAGGTCCTTCAGGAAGGCCCGAAGAAGCTAAAATCATTTAATTGCTCCTGTTCCGCTTTCCGACGACCCCAGACGGCCCAAGAGCCCCCAAAGATCGCCCCCACAGCGCCCAAGAGGCCTTCAAGATGGCCTCAGGACTGCCCAAGAGGCCCCCAAGGGGACACACAGACGACCCAAGAGGCCTCCAAGACGCCCAAGATGGCCTCCAAGACGGCCCTGGAGCATTCCAAAAGGGCCCCAAGTCGGCCCAGAGAGGCGGCTTCGCTCGGCGTCAGACGGGCCAAGAGCCCACCAAGATTGCCGAAATTGGCTCGAAGCTGGCCCAAGACGGCCAAAGAGGCCTCCAAGAGGCCTCCCAGAAGTTCTCCAGGAAGGCCAGAAAAGCAAACAAAAAAAGCATGGTTCTCCTTAGGTTGTTGAAGGATGTTTGCATTTGCTTCTTTTCGGCCTTCCGACGGCCTTCCGACGGCCCAAGAGCCCCCAAAGATCACCCAAGGATCGCCCAAGAAGCTTCCAAGGTGGCCCCAGAACAGCCAAAGAGACCCCCAAGACGGCCCCACGAGGCCCCCTCAGACGGCCCAAGAGGCTTTTAAGGCACCCAGGATGGCCTCCAAGACGGCCCTGGAGCATTCCAAGAAGGCCCCAAGTCGGCCCAGAGATGCCCCCCAAACGGCTTCCGACGGCGTCGGACGGGCCAGGAGCCCACCAAAACGCAAGACGGCCCAAGACTTGGAGGGCCTCCAGAAAGGCCCGAAAAGGCCAAAATCATTGATTTCCTATAGTGCTTGAAGGACTTTGGCATTTGCTTTTTTTCGGCCCTCGAGGCGGCCCAAGTGCCCCAAAGATCGCCGAAGAGACCCAAGACGGCCCCAAGAGGCCCCCAGGACAGCCCTGGAGGCCGCCTGGGCCACCCTGAGAATCCTGGGGGTTACCTTAATCCAGGGGTACTTTTCGCAACACCCGATGATGCTGCTCCCATCGCTCGGACGTCCATTCCCTGTGTTTTTTTCGGTTTCGTGCGTGGATTTTTCGCCAAATGATCAAGGATGCTCCTCGATGGTCCTCGCCGAAGGAACAATGTACACGTCCGAGCGATGCCAGGCTTAAGGATCACGTCCCAGAAATAATCTCGAGCACCCGAAAAAAGGTGTCGAGACGGTGTCGAAACAGCGTCGAGCGAGGGGTCTCCCAAGGCCCCACGTACGAAAACCCTGGAGTTTCGGTACCGTCTTGGTGCTCGAGATTCTTCCTGGCGGTTGAAGCTAAAGTAGACTGGAAAATCAGAAGTCTGGGCTCCCTTTGACTATTTGACAACTCTGGGAGGCCGACTTAGGCCTGCTTGCATGAGGCCGGCGATTGGGGTCGTTGGACATGCGTAAGGAGTGCTCGTTGGCATCCCATGAGCTAATGCTTTCAAGCATGCCTGAGCGAGTCTAGACTTGGTCGCTTTGGGTATGGTAGCTTTTGAGAATGGCAGTGAATCAAGGGGAACCCGACTCCTTAGGAGGCAACTACTGGGAGGTTTTCGTCGGAAGGATTAAGGAGGATTAAGCCCCATTGGGGGGCTGTTACGCCAGAGTGGGCCTCGGATCAAGCGGGATCAAGCAGGATTAGACGGGATTAAACGGGATTGAGCCGGATTCAGCGGGACTAAGCGGGATTTAGCCGGATTGAGCGGGATTTCGGATCAGGGCTAAATCAGAATTTGACCTCCTGGAGTTGCATCCGAAGACTCCTGCCTCAAGCTGCACTCGATGCCGTCGACCAGCTCCCGTGCGGCGCTCTGGCCGCCACCGACTTCGCCGTCCAGCCTCTCCACCAGCCGCCTGCAATGCAGCCTTGTGGCCTTGCTCGGCCGCGGCCTGCGCTGGGTCGCGTGCGGGAAGTGGCAGAAGCCGCACTGCGCGCCGTTCGCGCAGCCCACCCGAGAGCTGAAGTAGTGGCACGGCCTCAGGGGTTAGGTCGGGCGTGTCCTCCCACAGGGGGATTTCGGCAACAAAGAAAACACTAGTCAAAACTATGCAAAACTACTCAAAAAGTTGTCCCCAGATAATCTTAAAGCGTAGCCTTGAACTTCTTCCGGGAAGCAGCCCGTTTGCTGTTTGCAAGGCGTTGGGCTTGCCTCGGGGCATTCGTGTTCTCTTCTTCCGGGAAGACCGATTGAGCGGCCACGGATCGGCCGGCCCTCGCCCAGCTTCCAAATGAACTCTGGGGGGGGGGAGTTTGTGCAGCACGAATAACACCATAGCCCAAGAACGTGTAAGAATACTCGAGCCGTAGTCTCCACACTATTTGCTGCACTCTTTCTGAATCTTCCTCCTGTGGAGGGACACGCCCGACTTAACTCTGGGGGGGAGGCGGCGCGGGCCAGGCCGCCGCCGCGGGGCGACGTGCCCACGCAGAGGCGAGCGCAGGGGCCGCGGCTGCAGCCACGGCGAACGCCAGGGCCAGGATGGCACCCCTGGGTGCCCCGAGGGAGCCCAAGAGGGCGCCTCCAGGATGACCCCCCCTGGGTGTCCCGAGGGGGCCCAGGAGGGCCCCTCTCCAGGGTGCGAGGGCAGGAAGCGTGTCGCGAGAGGCTAGGGCTCAGGAGGCGCTGCAGGATATCTCCACATCTGGCGGCCCTCGCCCCTTTCGGGTGGCCCAAGAGGGGGTCAAGTGATTGTTTAGCATTGTACTGCAAGTCATGCATTGCACGCGAAAATCCAGCAATACATTTGCGCCCCGGAATGTATTGCACGCCCCAAATGTATTGAAACCCCACAAATCTATTGCACCAACCCCTTGTCGCTGGACCTCTTTTGGGTCAACCGGGCTTCTGCGGTCCCCTGTGGAAGGTCGGGGGGAACCCTGGCAGTCCTGGAAATATTGGGGCGCATCCTTCTCAGGGCCACCGTGCTCCTCCGAAGCAGGGCTCCTCTCCGAGGTACCGTCGGGGCTGATTGGAGAGGACGCGCGAGAGGACACGAGACCCTTCCGACCGAGGGACACGTTGCCATGGGAATGTAGAAGGCATGGGTCGCGATACACAGGACACACTAGAAGGCCAAAAATCCACCCCCAGTATGACCACCCCGAAAAGCTCGGCCGTTTCGTAAACGCCCCCCGAAGAAGGATTCGAACAGGGCAGGGCTGTTCAGTAAACGCCCAGAACTGTTTGGTAAACTCTAATGAACAGGTCCGGGTGGTTCTTCTTCCCTTGACACAGGGGTACTCTTGATTTGGCAGGGTCGACCCACTATAGTGGGGCCTGTCCCCTGGAAAAAAGAAATCGCAAAACATGCTTTGAAAATGCGCAAACATGGTCAACAAATATTTCCCGGACAATTTTTGTTACTGGTTTTCAGGGTCCTCCTGTAGAGGGACAGGCCCGACTCAAGGATACCCTTGATCTGGCAGGGTCGACCTACTACTCAGCCTGGACTGTACTCGGGAACGGCCAAGAAGGTGGTGTCCAGGAGGGGGGGTGCAAATCATGGCCGGCGGCATGTGCGCGGCCCAGCGGGGGGGCCAGGGACGTAATGAAACAAGAGGAGGCGCCACGAAATCTGGGCAAATATCATGGCCCCCGCCATGATATCCCCCCCCCTAGTCATCACCCCCTCTTTGCCGCCCCCGGTGCTACTCAGCCTGGACTTTTGGATGCCCGAAATGGGTACGGAAAGAATGGGTACAATGCCCAACAACAAATGTTGTCCCAAAACAACATCGGCCGCTGTTGGGCAGGCGGCCTTCTGTCTCGAATGGACACGGGCCGCGGCGGAGTGGACAGCGAGTCCAGTTCAGAATGAACAGGAACTGGTGTTGGGCATTGTACCCGTTCTTTCCGTACCCACTTCGGGCGTGGGATGGACTGTACGTCTGCTCCGTGGCAAGCCCCCGGGAGGCCCCAAGAATGACCCAAGAAGCTCCCGAGAGGTCTTCTCATCCTTCTCCTCATCCTCCTTGTTCCTTCCTCTCCTCATCCTCAGCACACCCTCCCCCACGTGTTCCCCGACGGGCTTCCACGACGGCTGGGGGAGCGCATGGCGCGTGGCCAAACAGTGCCTGAACGGTTGGCCACATAGGCGTATCCTGGACGGCAGGGGGCGGCGGTGACTCGCCGCAGGCGTCCTCGATAGCTTCTGCGACCGTCGCGACCTTTGACTCCTTCTGGGGGTCGGCGGCGGAACGGCGCAAGCCACACGAATCACGCCATTGGTGAAGGGGCCCTGGGACACACAAATAAATACAGACAAACAAACACGTTCCTATATCTTAGAGGGTTTCTGCCTTCCCCCCCCCACTTCCCATATTTTCCCATATTTTCCTGGGAGTCGACGATGAATTGCGTCTGTGTGTTTCTTTCCCTCCTGACTTGCAGGATCAGAACGCTCCAGGACCACAAACTGTCGCAGGCCCGCGCGGGATTCCGGAAGCCTGCGCTCTCACGACGCCCCTCGCCGGTTGAGCCACAGGGGCGCCCCTCCGAAGCTCTGCCTTACCTTTGGGCCCCCGTCCAGCATTTGAGTAACCCAAGATCGGGGAGACGTAAGACTCGGGTATGGGGGACTCGGGTTGGCCCGACGGGGCCATCACAAAATGACGACGCCCAATCTGAAATTTGACGCGAGCTCTCTCTGCAGACATCCCACCAAAACTGGACCGTCAAAATCCAGGACGCGCTCGTCAAAAAAAGTCGGCAACCCCGAGCTCCGGCTTACTCGGGTCTTGCGTTTCTCTGACAAAAGAAGGGGGTCCAGCTGAAAGGGGGTGGCGCAATAGATGTGGGGCAACTGTATTGCAAAGGCATTGCGCCGGAGAGTCGGAATGCATCGTATTGCAAGTAACGTACTGCACGCGAACATCCAGCAACACACTTGCGCCCTGGAACGCATTGCATGCCCCACATGTATTGCAACCCCACAAACCTAGTGCACTAAATCGAGAACGCCGGCGGCGCATCACCGGCCGCTCCCTGGGAGTTGGACGCAGCGTCTCGGGAGCCGCTTGGAGGAAATTGTGAAGCCTGTCCGGCTTCTCTTAGGAGCCGTTAGGGGGCCTCTTGGGGCTTCTTTAGGGCATCCTTTGGGCTTATTGGGGCCTTCTTGGGGCGCAACCCCACAAACCTATTGCACGAACTCTATTGCACCACCACCTTGTCGGTGGACCCCCTTTTGGGTCAACCCGATGGTCGAGCTACAGGGGCGCCTCCGAAGCTTCGCTGTACTGAACCTTTTGGACCCCCGTGCCAGCTGTGCGCTGGGCACTCCCCTGCGGCCTGCATGTGCCAGCGGCGTGCGGCTCCTTTGGCCCCCTGGACGGCTCCGCGCCCCGCGGATCCACGACCTCGCAGTCGAGCCAGAGGAGGAGGAGGATGAGGCCGAGGAGGAGGAGGAGCAGGAGGAGAAGAAGGAGGAGGAGCAGGAGGCGGAGGAGGAGGAGGAGGAGGAGGAGGAGGAGGACGAGGAGGAGGAGGAGCAGGAGGAGAAGAAGGAGGAGGAGCAGGAGGCGGAGGAGGAGGAGGAGGAGGAGGAGGAGGAGGAGGAGGAGGAGCAGCAGGAGGAGGAGGAGCAGCAGGAGGAGGAGGAGGAGGGCGTCCTGCTCTGCCCAACGGGAGCTGCCGGGCGCCGGGGCGGACCGCGCGCTGCTGCCGAGCGCAGAGAGCGCCCCGCCCTCCGGCCCCGCGCCTGGGCAGAGCTCCCCCCGGGAGCGGCGGTTCCGCGCGCCGCTGGCGAGCGGCCCCGGTCCATGGGGCAGCTCCTGGCTGGTGGCGCTCCCAGTGGCCGGCGGCGCTCCCAGTGATTTAAGAGAAGAGCAAGCGGCGTACACGTCGGACGGAAGAGGCAGGTAGAAACACGAAGCAGGAAGGCGGAGATACAGCCAAAAACCCTGATGAGGACGCGCGGTAAGGGCGCAAGACCCTTGGAGGCCGAAGTTGGGATTCTTGGGGCGGCGGAAGAGGCCAAGGACGAGCCGCAAGAGCGAGGAAGAGCAAGGACGCAAGGGTATCCTGAGCAAAGTCGCGCGTCCTTATTAGGGTTTTTGACTGTAGTAGATTGGGTCCAGGTCCTCCCAGAGAATAGCACACACAGCAAAAGCATGTCGATTCTTCAAGTAGGAAGGCGCTTGAAGCAGATTGGGATCTGAGAATCCAGGAATACCTGCTTCCAACGACAGGCGTGTAAACATAAGCGCTTGGCGCTCCGCGCGGATTTCTTGCCCTCCCTGGCGCGCGGAGCGCGCCAAGGGGGGGGGCGCCGGAGGCACCGACGGGGGGGGGGGCCAGCGCGGATGCAGAAAATCCGCGCGGAGCGCCAAAAGTTTATGCTTATGCCGCTTCTCCGTCTCCCATGGTTGGTGGCGATCCTGGTGGCGCCCCCAGGACTCCCAGGATGCCCGGAGCGACTGGTGGACGGGGGCGCTCCCGAGCTGGGCCTCCTCCATGCGCGCACGGCTTCTCTGAAGGTGGCCGTCGCTCTCGCTGCGGCGGAGTCCGGAGTCGGCGTCCACCACCTCCAAGAAGCAGTTCTTGACAACCAGCATTGTCCCGTCGGCCTGGCACAGGCCCTGCAGCCCGACGCTGCGGCCACTGCGGATGGGGTCCATGAGACCGCCCGTTCGGGGCAGCCAGAGACACGGGGATGCGCAGAGCGATCTGCCCTGGCCTTCCCCCCCCCGCTCTTTCTCATCATACTGCCCTGTTTTCCCCCTCCGCCAGGTGGGCGCGGTCCTGCACACTTGCGCGCCTGCGCGCTCGTGTGCTCACGTGCTCACACGCTTGCACGTTCGCTTGCTCGCGCCCTGGCGTAATCCCACGCTCGCGAGCCCGCATGGTTCCGAGCTGGTTGCTTGGAGAGCATGTCTATCCCTGGCCACAGCAAGCATCATGGGAGAAAGAGGAAGGGGTCTATATATGATCGCGGGTTCCGGGTCCTCGGGCCCCCCCCCCAGATGGGATGGGTCCCAGGGTCCTCGGGCCCACCCCCCCCCAGATGGGATGGGGGGGAGGAGGAGGAGGAGGAGGACGAGGAGGAGGAGGAGGAGGAGGAGGAGGAGGAGGAGGAGGAGGAGGAGGAGGAGGGAGGGGAGGAGGAGGAGGAGGAGGAGGAGGAGGAGAGGAGGAGGAGAGGAGGAGGGGGAGGGGTCTATATGTGGTCGAGGGTTTGGGCCCCCCCCCCAAATCTAATGCCATCCCCCCCCCCCCCCCCGCGCGATGCCCCCCCCCCCTGTGGGCGTGGGCGTGGCGTGGTGGCTCCCCCCCCCTGTGGATGTGGTGTGGGTGTGGTGTGTTGCTGTGGGTGTGTGCGGGGTGACGCCATGGTCCTCCTCCCCCCCTCCCTCCCCCCCTGTGGGTGCGGTGTGGGTGCGGCGTGTGGCTGGGATTGGCGTCATGTTGACAGCTCCGGTGCTCGACGTCGTCGCCGCCGCCGCTGGTGGTGCCGTCGACGTCGTCGTCGTCGTCGTCGTCGTCGTCGTCGTCGTCGTCGTCGTCGTCGTCGTCGTGTCGTGTCGTCGTCGTCGTCGTCGTCATCGTCCTCGTCGTCGTCATCGCCGTCGTCGTCGTCCTTCTCCTCCTCCTCCTCCTCCTCCTCCTCCTCCTCCCCTCCTCCTCCTCCTCCCCCCCCATCCCATCTGGGGGGGGGGGGGGGCCGAGGACCCTGGGAACCATCCCATCTGGGGGGAGGGGGGGGCCCGTGGGCCCTGAGCCCGCGATCATATATGTAAAGATCCCCGCCCCACCCCAATGCGCCGCTGGAGCCGCAGGAGCGCTCGCGCGCACCTCAATTGTGCAGCGATGCGCGGACGAAGCATCCGTGCGCACCGCGAGGTGCCCGCGAACACCACGCATGGGCGCAACCACGCGATAGGGAGGAGAGGAGACTAGGGGAACAAAAAGTGACATACACATAAAAACTCGGAGGTCCGCGCGGAGTTCTCGGATCGGCGCTGAGGCCCCCTGGCGGCGCCTCCGGCGCCTCCGCTGGCGCGCTCCGCGCGCCAGCGAGGTGGGTCCAGCGCCGATCCGAGAAATCCGCGCGGACCTCCGAGTTTTTATGTTTATGTGACTTCTGTTCCCCTAGAGACAGACCCGGACATATCCACATCAGCCTTGCGAGCCCCAGTGTGCGCAACACGCCCTGCGCTATCACGCGAGCAGAACAACCTGCGAGTGCCTTACTGCCTCAGCCTGCGAATGCAAGAATGGACAACATGCCATGGTAGTACATACTATGCGCAATAATATGATGCACCATTGTGGTGCACACTTGTGAATACCAGAACAACATTCGAGCGCCGCAATATAGCTGTGAACGAGACGACTTGCCCGTGAACTTCGCAATAGTCGCGACGCGCCTATGAGACCCGCCGTGCGTTCGCGACGATCACGTGGCGAGGGAAGCCGAACGATAGCCTTGGAGCGCCACATGTGTGCGGACGAGCATGCTAGACCCTGCAAGTATCACAATAGCCTGCGAAAAAAGGAGGACGAGGGGCAGAAACAGGAAGAGGACGACGATGAGCAGGAGGACGAGAAGAAGACGAGCAGGATAAAAGGAGGACGACGGGCAAGGACAACAGGGATGACGACGAGGACCACGACGGCTACGAGGACGACGGGGACGACGGAGGGGACGAGGAAGATGACGCGGACCACGAGGACGACGACAAGGATGATGAGGACGAGCATGAAAAAAGAGCACAGGACGAGGAGGAGGACGAGCAGGAGGAGCAGGAGGGGGAGGATAGGGGGAAGAGGCTGAGAAACATGTTGACCAGGAGATCAGGGGAAGACGTGGACGACGGAGAGGACGGGGCAATGGACGAGGAGGCGGACGAAAAGTACGACGATGACGATGTCGATGTCGACGGCGGCGCTATCCGTGAAAGTGTAGTATTCCCGATCCCCCCGATCGGGGGGGGGGAGGGCTCGAAGCGCTCCTGGCCATCGCTCGGACGTCCATTCCCAGTGTGTTTTTCGGTTTCGGGCGTGTTTTTTTCGCAAAATTATCAAGGATGCTCCTCGATGGCCCTCGCAGAAGGAAAAGCGCACACGTCCGAGCGATACTAAGGCTCTCGGAGGCCGCTGTTGCAAGAAGAGCTCGTGAGACTGGCCGCAGAGGCAGGGCCTCCCCGATTCCTGGACCCCGGGGGCGCCCCCGCCACAGCCTGCGCCGCCGACGCCCACAAGCACCGCAGCAGTGGCGCGCGCGCGCGCCACAACGTGCCTGTGAGCACCGCGGTGTGCTCACGGACCACCATTCGCAGAAGGCATCCACACACCACCGCCGTGCCAAGGCAGGGCCATCCTGGGCCCCAGGATGGTGTCTACGCCCTCCTGGCGGAGGCAACGCCCTCCTGGCGGAGGCAAAAGAGGGTCTACACACCATCCTGGGGCCCAGGATGGCCCTGGCCTGGCACGGTGGTGGTGTATAGATGCCTTCGTCGGACACCAGGACGGCGAAAGAGACCGGACCCTCCTGCCAGGACCGCACGAAACCGCGAGCGCCACACGGGTGCGCAAGGTCACGCCGCATCCGGGCGGTGCCGCGACAACCCCGCAAGCGCCACAGCCCTGAAAAGAGGCAATCGGCCCGGGAGCATCACGGCAACCTGCGGGCACGATCTGGCGTGCCGTGCGAGCACCGAAGCAGCCCGCGAGCACCACGGTGGCCCTCGAACCCTGCGCCAGCGCCGAGAACGCACGCCGCTACGAAGCTGCGGTGCACGCGCTCGCTGCGACAGCAGTAGGGCGGCGCGCTGCGGGGGGCACCATGCTAGGGGGAGAGAAGAACGAAAGAGAGGGGGTGGGGCGTGCCCAGCGGTCGGCCCGGCTGTCGGAGTGCCAGCGTTAGGTCGGGCATGTCCCCCTCTACAGGCGGATGCTGGACGAAGAATTGGAAATACGCAGACAATACTCAAACATAAAACAAAATCGTCTCCAGACAATTGTTTGACTATGCTTGATCTTTCCTCCTGTAGGGGGCTCCTGTAGGGGGACACGCCCGACTTAATGCCAGCACGACGATGCTTCGCATCCCTGCACATGTGGCTGCCCGGAGCTCACGTTGCTCGCTCGCGCCCCGAGGCGGTGTGCAGTCAGCCTGCTCGGAGCGACCAGCACGTCTGCTGGACAACACGGAGCTCGAGCCAAGATGTTGCGCACGATTGGAGATCGGATCCTGCTATTAAACAGGTCAATAGAGCTCGGCTGGGCGATTCACAAAGGCAGTCCGCCCGCGCGCTGACTCGACGGCCCGAAACGCGAGCTGGCCATCCTCCAGTCGAAACAACAAATGCGACGGTAACTTCTGAGAGCGATTCGGGCCACGGGGCGAGCGAGGAACGACGCCCAGGAGACATAGCTAGACGTCATTCCTTTAAAGTGCGGTCCATGCAGTATCTGAGAGGGTGAAGGCGGCCGATGCCTTGATCCCGTGCTCCAGGTGCAGCGATGCCAAGATGCCTCCTCCTGACTGTGGTCGGGCCGTGGCGCTGACCTGTGCCTACCACCTGCGAGCAACCCACACGATGTTAAGATTAAGTCGGGCCTGTCCTCCTACAGGGGGATCTTGGACGAAAAAATAGAATAGTCTAAACATACACCAACATGTTCAAACAATACTCGAAAAATCGCCCCCAGACTATTTTAACATATTTTTGAATATTCCTCCTGTAGAGGGACAGGCCCTTCTTAATGTTAAGAGTTGACTGCGTGAGTGACCGAGGATAAGAACCTTGACGTTCACGCTGTCAAGAGTTCAAAGATGCTGCCAAGGGGCCCTAAGATGGCCCCCAGGTCGGGAAGGGGTGGGCGGGGCAATGACGGCTCAGGGGCTGCCAGAATCATGTAACAAAAACCCAGAATCTTTCAAATGGGCATTGCCTTGTACACCTGCTCGGCACTATGACCTCAAGTCGGCCCCAGAACGGCCCCGAGAACCTGCAGAAGTCTCCTGAATAGTGTCGAGAGGGCTTCCAAGGGTCCTCCCAATAATTCCAACGGCGCCCCCAAAACGGACACAGGCACCCCCGACTCCCCCAGGCATGCCCCAAAACGCCCTTGGAGGAAAGATGCCCGGACAAATCCGAGATGGCCCAAATGAGCGTCCGAAAATGGCAACCGTCGAACAGCAGTGAGCCGCAAACCATGCAAATCATCACACGCAGGCGACGCAGGGCCGCCGGCGACGCGCGCGCCCCCCGAAGAGACGCCGGGCAGACCTCGGCGCATGGGGGGGCACACGAACAACACTACGGCAAGTTCGTGCCACAACAACCCCAGCAAAGGCAACCATGAACGATCGGCGGCTTTTCGATCGCTGGAGTGTTCATGGTTGCCCATTCTGGGCCACTGGCGGCGTTCAGCCTTGAAGGCCCGCGGCCGGGTCGCCGCCGCGTGGGCATGACAAAAACCCACAGAACTTGTCCCACGATTCGTGCCGACAGCTGCTTTTGCGCTGGCGCCAGTGGCCGCTTCCGCGGAGAATAGGCGGGGGGGGGGGGGGAGGGGAAAAAGGAGGACGAGGAGGACGACTACTAACTACTAACTCCTGAACGGGAGTGTTTTCGAAGCTGACCTGAAGCCATCCCAGGAACGACCGATAGCCGAGAGTTTGGGCCTCCGGCCATGAGGAGGACGAGAGGGAGGAGGGGGACGATGTGCCCCCGCACGCACACGAGCGCAGTTCAATGGATTCTGATGTGCCTCTTTGCGGGGTGTGTTTGTTGCCCGCCCCAGGCCGCGTCTAGTTACGGCCGCTCTGGGGGGGGACAAGGACTGGGCTACCCGAAATTTCCTGGCTGGAGCGCATCCCAAGAGATCTATCGTTGCGGACGAGGGCTGCCCTCACAATTATGGGGGGCACTCGGCCAGGGAGGCGAGAGAGTCGTCCAAAGCGGGAGTCAGACGTGAATGGGAGCCGGGCAAGCGGCGGGCGGGGGCCTAGAAGACAAAGAGGACTGGCAACCACTGAATGAAGGAAGCATACCTGCTCCCGGATGGATTCACCCACGAGGATCACCTTATGCTTAACGATCCTGGCATGCCCTAAAGGGCATGCCAGCTGAAATAAATCGAAGTAGCTTTTAAGTAACGATAAATTAACTTTAGGGTTGAGACCACAACTAACGCCCGAAGAGCCATAAAATAAGCAATGAAAATCGCCACGACGAAAAAGTATGCATGTTGATAACACCCTGGCCCACGAACTCCTGGGAACCGACGGCCAATTACGCGCGTTCTGGGGCGCGGTTGTCATGCCGCGCAACGACGTTGCGCGGCATGACAACCGCGGTTGCTGCAAAGCAAACGGGGCAATGACATGGCGGGAAGAGGTCGAGCGGTGGCAGGGCGAGCTCAGAGAGCAGGGAGAAGGAATGGACACAGCGAGACGGGCGGAAAGGGGCAGCATTGGAAGGACATGAAAAGATGGAATGTGCACGGGGCGGACGCTGACAAGAGGAACTGCGGCAACGAGATGAACTGAATCTGCAGAGGAATGGCAGGGCGGGCGGAGCGAGAGCGCAATCGATGAAAGATCAACCGACAAGTGAATGAACTCATCCCGCAACTCGGTCACGCAAGTGCAACTGCAATCCTGGCGGCACGCCTTGCCGCGGCCCAGAGAAACGCAATCCGAAGGGGGCGGCCGACTTCCTGAACTGGCAACTCCCAGAATCAGACTCTGCCCTGGGGCCCACCACGGAAACAAACGCAATCCCCCATCCCCGCGCCCAGTCGGGCGCCGAGCCCGAACTAGCCGCCAAACTACATTCCCTAAATCCTGGTCCCCCTCCCCCACCCCCTCCCCCGATACGTGCCAATCAGGGCCCCCCATTCGAAACCTCAACGTCTACCTCCCTGCCCCCCGCTTTCGCCAACCTTGGCGCGCACCCTTTGGATTAAAAAAAAGCCTCGCGCGGCAGCCAAGCGGGTGGAAGTGGGGGAAGTTCTCTGCCCTGGATGCGTTTGGAGGGGTAGCGGGCTTGGATGCCATGGTGAGGAGGGCCCCTGAGGCCGAGGAGAGGAGGGGCACGGATGGGGGCAGGGAGGGGAGCGAAAAGACGGCCGACGCGCACGAGAAGGAGCCCCATCCAGCGCGCCAAAAAATATGCCGACGACCTCGGCGACAGGAAACAAATCGCTGTCATCGTCAGACCCTGGCCCTGGGCACGAAGCCTGTCAACCTCACTTGTAACGTTTCCCTGGGGATCTTGGCATCGAAACCTCATCATCCATCGCCCCCGCTCCGAAGCGGCCCCGAAACCCGCGGTGCACGGCGAGCCCCCCCCCCCTCGAGGGGGGGGGCTGATTAGCGTGAGCGGAACCCCTCATCCAAAAGACGCGATCAACGCCAACTCTATGGGGCACCCTCCCTCCTGCGCCGCTGCGGGCGCCTACCCACGGCCGATTGGCGACGACCGCGCGCAACGCGTTGGCCAGCGTCGCGTGCATGTCCTTCGAGCTGCCGCCGTGCGTGCGAAAGGCGCGGAGCTCGTCCACGACGGCCGTGCGCATGCGATCTGGGGCCCCGCTGTTGATGTCCACGTGCATGCACACCAAGTTCTCGGTCACTGTCGTGCGGCCCCTGAAGACGGCGGCCTGGGCATCTTTGACGAGGGCCTCCTTAGGCTCCTTGCTCATGAAGCCCGCAGCTGCCGTGTACTTCTCGATCGCTGACTTCGTCTTCTCGTACTGCTCGGAGATCGCCTTGAAAGACGCGCCCTGCGTCCGCACCTTCATGTGAGCGATGATGGCCTTCATGTCGACTCCTGCAGCTAAGCCGTCTGGCCACGGCGTTCCGCTCGCTGTCCCGTGCATGACCTTGGTGAGCTCAGCCAACGGTTGCTGGAGCAGATCCTCGCAGCGCCCGAGCTTCTCCATGCCGCCCTTGTTGATCAACATATCTGCCTCCGCGACCCACCCGAGCAACGTCTTCGCAAAAACCTCGGGCAGCCCGCGCGGCGCCGACTCGGGCTCCGTGAAGAGCGCCTTGGCCTTGCCCACCAGGATGCCGAGCTGGTGCACGAAGCCGTCCCACTCAACCTTCGTGGTGTAGTCGTCCTCGTTGCAGAAGGCCGTAACCTGCCGCAGAAGGTCGCGCAGCTCGAAGCTGACCTTGAAGACGGCAATGATCTTCTCGATGACCGCGTCCTTGTGCCCGAGGGCACTGTGGAAAGCAGACAAGCATCTAAATATATCGCTCTCGTGGTCGGGCTCCTCGTTGGTGGCCAACTCGACGACGAGGCCTTCAAGCGCAGCCTCAGCGAACGACCAATCGGGGTTGCCAGACTTCTTCAGCGGGCCCGCGCGGTAGTTCTGACACACAAGTAGTAAGGCCTTGATCTCATCGAAGCAGTCAGCCTTGAAGCCAGCGTCGCGCGCGGCCGCAGCATCAGCCTCGTCGAAGAGGGCCTTGCACATCTTCATCATGTTATCCTGGTTGGCCGTGGCTTCCATCTCACACAAGAAAGTTGCCACGTGGTTGCTCGCCGAGCTGACGCCCGCATCCAGAGCGAACGTGAGGGACGCCTCCTGAGCCAATGCCGACACTTCCTTGATCCTGTCCGGCGTAAGTAGCTCAGCCTTGGCGTCCGACCGCAAGCCCAAGCAGACTGAACAAATGGTGTGCTTCATAGCTTCCTCGAGCTCGTCGGTCAAGCCCGCTGGGAACCCGTTCTTCCAGACCGCGAGCTTCGGGCACAGCCCGCGCAACAATGCAAGGTCGATGACGTCGGCGACGGCTCCAGCCTGTGAGAGGGAAACGCCGCCACAGGCGGGGCGCGGCAAGAGGCGAGAACAGGCGGGATGGAGTGACAAGGGCGACGAAGTGAGAAGCTAGATGAGGAGAGCAAGGGCGCGGGGGCCGACCGAGGCGAGGTGGGAGGCGACGAAGGACGAACGCGAGGAGCAGGCGCATGACGCCAGGGAGGACGACGGGGACTGCAAGACGACGAAGGGAAAGCATGAAAGAGCGAGCAGGGAGGGCGAGGACGATGCGAATGGGCTGGGGCCTTCGCCACCCCCACCTGGTCAAGAGCGGTGCGGAACGCGTGCATGTTCGCCCGCATGAAGGGCAGCTTCTCCACGAACGCATCGAACCTGGACGCCCAGAAGGTGGTCCTCTTAGTGATGGCCGCCACGAGGTGCAACGGTGACGCGCCAGACGCCCCCATCGCCTTCGAGAAGCGGATGATCGCAACGTAGGCCTCGCACTTCATCTCGAGGCACGGCCCATCGCTCATCGCTGAGTTCCAAACGAGCTGCATCTCGGTGATGTCCGTGATGATTCCAGCGAGGTCCCCTCCCACATCCAGCAAGTCGACGCTCGAGAACTCCTCGGCCAGGCCGTCGATGACGGCGCGCACGAACTCTTGCTGCGCGCCCCCCTTGGAAATCGCAGAGCACAACGAGTTCTTCAGCACGATGTCGGTGAATGCCTTCGCGCGCTCCCCCTCGTCAACGACTGCGGCCGCTAAGACAGGGTCGCTCGGGTCGAAGGAGAGGGCACTCTTGGGGAAGGGAGTCATGATGCGGATGAAGAACGAGACGTTGCTCCGATGGTCGAAGCTCTGCAACCTAGCATTCACCAAGGCGAACTTCGTTCCGCTCGGGAACACGGCGCCTGCATCAACCATGGACTTCACTGACGCCAAGATCTGCTTCCAATCGCACCCCCCGATGTTGGCGGGCTGCAGCTTCTTGGCGATCACGATCTCGTCGGAGAAAGTGGCTAAGATGGCCCCGTCTGCCTTTCCCGCGCTGGTGGCGTTCAGACGGCCGATCTTCTTGGTCAAAGCGGCGATGGTCCTCCCGTCAACCTTGTCAGCCATGATGTCGCCCAAAGGAATGCGCTTCTTCCACCTGGCCAATAGATCATCTCCTGTGGTTCCCTCGTCCCCGTCGTCGCCGAAAGCGGTCGTGGCGGCAACGCTGGCTGCGGTCGGGCTCAAAGGCTCGGCGGGTTCACCTGCGGTCCCTTGGGCCCCGTCGGCTGACTGCTTACCAAAGCGGCGGCGCCTGGCAGCGGACCCTGGGCTGAAGCCAGCGGCAGCGTCCCCAATCATTCGGGGCCTGCGACCCTGCACGGGCGAAAGTACATCACCCGATGGTTTGGGCTGAACAGGGCCAGTGCAGGAAGCCAAGAATTGCTCCAACGTCGGCATCGAGTCGCTGGACGCCTTGCTCAGGAGCGCTTGGAGACCGTTCTGCTGGAATGCAGATCCAGCACAGCGAGCAAGCGCTTCCTCGCCCTGGGCAGCGAAGAGCTGGTTGTCAGCCTCGAGCACCGTCCCATTCAAGGTCCA
This sequence comes from Prorocentrum cordatum, assembly GCA_963575745.1. Lineage (NCBI taxonomy): Eukaryota > Dinophyceae > Prorocentrales > Prorocentraceae > Prorocentrum > Prorocentrum cordatum. The sequence continues at coordinate 698,427 of CAUYUJ010009779.1, forward strand.
CCCGCGCATGACCTGGAGCTCAGCAGTCCGCGCAGGCGTGTCGCCCTCGCTCTTGAAGACGAACAACTGCTCGTCGCCCTTCCCCGACTCGTGCGGCATCGTCACCACGGCTGTCTGGTCGCTGACCCTCTTCGGGATGCGCTCCATCTGCAACGACGCCCTGATGTCGGGCGCTGGGGCGATGGCAACGGGGCGCTTTACTACCAAACGAATGGTGGTAGTCTCCTTCACGTCGCTCGGCAAGAACTGCTGCTTGCCGCTGGATACCGTCGCCACCGCCTCCTCAAGGCGGTCAGAGAGAGCTTGGTCAGTCTCAGTCTTGTCCACAGTGCTGCGGAACGTTTCCCCTGGAGCGACTGCGACAACGCTCTTGTAGCAGTTCTTGCAAGCCTCACCACAAGCAATCATGACACCCTGGCTAGATTCCCTGTAGAGCGCCCAATCGACTTTAGCCTGATGGGCCAATCAGAAACAACAAAGCTCCACGACGCACAACTGATCTCCAACGGTAACGGGGGCCATGTCCAAGCTGGGCTCTGGGGGGGCGGGCGTCGAGAAAGGTCCACGGGGAGAGACGCTTCGAACGTGCATATCGCTATCACAGTTCTCAGACCCCCCGCCCCTAAAAATCCCTGAGGGCGCCCCCGTCGCCATTGTCCTGGTGGGTTCCAGCTCCTCCAAGAGGACCTGCCCCCCTCGTTGCCGCGGACCGCTGGGCCCCTTTTCACACCGCGCCCTCCCCCGTCGCCCCAAGAGGCCCACCCCTAAGAACACGGACGGAAAAAAACGCTGAATGCAATTCCATGCCCATTGCACTGGCGTCTGCTGGCAGCGGTAGCACGACGTGGCGTCCGAGTTCGACAAGCCAGCCGACTTGGCCGCCTCCGCGGCAGACGAGATCTGATGTTTCGTGCGCCTGCAACGTTTCTGGGCCTTCGCCGCGGGGGTGTCCGCAGAAGCGGCGGGCGATGCGGCAGCGGCAGTAGCGGCCTTCTGGGCTGGAGTCAGGGCCCTCTTGCCCGCCATTGCAGTCAGTAAGTAATTACCCGCCAAGGATGGAATGGGGGCTGCTCGCCACACTCAGTTCGCTCGATCACACGGCGGCTGACCGCGGGGCCGCGCTGGGAGTCGCCAGAGAGAGAGAGACCACCCGCCTAGAAGAGCTACACCACACATAGACAACAATATATGTCAGATGGTGCCCCTCTCCCAAAGCAGGCAGAACATGTCAAAAAAACAGACGTCCCAGAACACCTCCCAACTACTGACCCCGAAGTCCTGCGTCCGCGAACCTCTCGGGCAACTCGCGAGTGGGGACGTCGCTACAAGCCTGGACAGCGTGACCAGAACGATTGGGGAGCCAACCCCTGCAGTTCCCCAAGCACCATCTGGCTGGGGATCGTGGCCCCGCTACTCCCCACCAAGCCTCCTCCTGCGTCTCCTCTTCATCCGCTGTGTCCTCTACGTTGTTCTGCTACGGTTGCCTTCTTCTTCCTTCTCCATTGCTAAACAGAAGCACGAGGGAAACCAGTTTCGGAAACTGGTTTCCCTCGTGCCTTGTGGCAGCCACCCAAAACATGAGGGAAACCAATTTCGGAAACTGGTTTCCCTCGTGTTTTGTGGCAGCCACCCAAAACACGTTGTTCTGCTACGGTTGCCTTCTTCGTCCTTCTCCATTGCTAAAAAGAAGCACGAGGGAAACCAGTTTCGGAAACTGGTTTCCCTCGTGTTTTGTGGCAACCACCCAAAACACGAGGGAAGCCAGTTTCGGAAACTGGTTTCCCTTGTGGTTTGTGGCAGCCACCCAAAACACGAGGGAAACCAGAGTGTTTGGGGCGGCTGCCACGACACTGGGGCACGCGACACTCCCATAACCTAAGGTCCTGCTCACGATGAAGCACGCGAAATAAACCCAACCGCAAGGAATACGAGCGTCCCAGAAGAGCATCGGACAGACTGATGTCCAAGGGGGTCCCATGACGGCCACAAGCGTGCACCAGGAAGCCCCTAGACCCAGACGCACTAGCACATTTGAAATTGCCTACGGGGGGTGGCGGCACGCAACAGCTCGACAAAAGCAAGCGCGGGATGTGAAATCCACATCCATTTGTCGGCGCAATTCGTTCGGGTGGCGGCTCTGAGATGAGCAGACAAGGCCAGCGAGCATAACACTTCCTCAGCTGGGGACGGGAAGGGCACCTCGCACGCCCAGGGGCCACGCCCATCAGCACGATGCGCGGCAAGAGCCGCCCGTGAGCCCAGACAAACAACGTTCGAAAAGTTGACGCGGATCCAATCGTTGCACTGAGTCCGATGGTGGCTTCAGGTCGGCCCAAAACGGCTCCAATATTGCTACGTGCGTCGCTCACCTCGTCACTCCCCCCCACCACCACAACCACCCGCGGTGCCGATCTCCGCGGGCCCCCGCCACATCTTCTGAACCCCGCGCCCGAACCCCGACGAATGTTTAACGCATCCAACGCGGAGCCTGCGTCAAGCCTCCGACGGCCGCGCAACAGACTCTACCCCCTGGACCGCCGACTCGGCATCGCCCGCGGCCCGCTCGGCCGCCAGCGCAGCCTCGGTTGTGCATGGGGGTGGCGCCAACTAGCTCGCGGCCTGCGCTGACCGCGCGCCAACGCAACTCCTGGACACGCGGTCGGCGGAGGCCGCGGAATGAATTCGGCGCCATCCCCATCCAACCTAAGCCACAGATTCACCAATACTCCTAAAGTCTCTTTAACGTTACATAAAACCTACATTGTTTTTTTTCTGCCCCACCCTGGTTTTAGGGATGTGAGGATCGTTAAGCCTTGGCCGTCTTGGCCAGTTCATCTAACTCTTGGGTCGACAAACGTGTTCGGCCATGCGGCTGTTCGGCCGACTCCGCGACGAGGGGCTTCAATGACGCCTCTGGCGCCGCGTCGGGCTCGGCTCGGTCGGCGGCGCAGCCGCCCCAGGAGGAGGTTGCAAAATCGAGGTCGAGCAGCCTCAGAATGAGGTTCGGGCTATCGGCTTTGCTTGCGCCTCGGGCGTTTCCGTCTCGACCCCAGCGCACCCATCCAGCTCGTCGGGCGCCGAGGTGCCACCCGAGGCGCCATCGGCTTGGAGGACGGGGGCGGCGCCCCTCGACGGCGCATCCTCCTCGGCGCCCTCCTGGGTCGCGGCCGCCGACGTCGCCGCCAATCCAGCGAATCCGAGGGGGGGGGGGGGGGGGGCGCTGGCGCTCCCACATTCAAGCGCTGCTCGAGGGCACTTGGGTTATCGAGCGGCTCGATAACCCAAGTGCCCTCGAGCAGCGCGGCTACGCGAATGGGAACTTCACGCATCGCAACCTGCTCCACCCATCGGGTTCAAGGGTGGCGGCGGGGTCAGTGAGCCGACCGACCGTCGGCGAAACTGCGATATCATCGCGCCGACGCTTCTCTCGAGCTAGCCCGCGCCACCCCGCGCTCCGACGTGCCCAATCAGATCCTGAAGCGCATCGGTTGCACCACAGTTGCGCCAACATAGAGTGCGCTCGTCCGCGCAGCGAGGCGCGAACGGCGAGGCGCGGGCTGACATCAGGAAGGCGCAGTCTCACAGTTCGCGCCGCCGCCTACGTTGAGAACCGAAGCGCGCTCACCGCTGCTGCCTAGTGACTCGCCCCCCCCCCCCCCCTCTCCCGCGGCACCCCATGGCCCCGTGAGCGTCGAGCAGGGCGCGCAACCGAAAATTGAAGCCGAATCCTTGCGGGCCTCCTGGGGCGCGGAACGCCGCGAGGCAATGACAATACCTTCGCAGGCCGAAGCTCAACTTAACAACAATCCACAAATCGGCGAATATGCAAGACGGGGGTCAAACGACAACCAACCAACGAAAAACGTGCGAATATATATAAGTCGCCTGAAGCCAGCGCGCCGATCCGCTAGCCAGTCCACGGCGAAAAGGATACGCAATCTTCTCTAAGGGTGCTGCAAAGATGTCCACGAGCGAACAACTGCTGCCAAACACAAGGATCGGAACCTACAGAATGGGACTCCCCAAACCCACATCCGCAACAAAATCAGGGGCGGATCTCGCCGAAAGGCATTCCTATTGAAGAAGCCGCAACAGCGGCGCGCGTCTCAAGAGCGTCTGAGAGGACCCAAGGAGGACCGCCAGGAGCCCAAAACGCACCAGGAGGATCGAGCGGAGGAGGTGGGCGATTTTCTCGGCCGCCAAGGCACCCCTCGCCGCCGCAGCTGGATCCGCCTCCGAAAGCATGGCCGCGTCGCGGTGCGCTCAGATTCTGCAAAAAATGAAAGGAGGGCGAGGCTCCCCCTCCCTGCGGCTGCCTGGGGCGAGCCCCTAAGACGGGCAACCGCCTCCTGGGCCCTTTCTGCGCCCTCCGCAGAGGGCGCGGAGGAGGCCCCTCCACTGCCCACCTCCCAGCGGGAGGAAAGCACAGGAGGCGGAGCGGGGGGTGGCGCCTGCTGGTGGCAGCGGCCAATCGCTGGTCGGGCCACGGGGCGCTAACCTCAAGGGCTAGCGTACGGTATGGGCCCTTCCCGTCCTCTTGAAAGGGGAAGAAGGATCCTTACCACAATCCCCGCGGCAGCCAGTACTTACATCGGCTTGCCATCCGTGACCCCCAACGGTGCCCGAGAGGAGGAGAAGGGGGGGAGGACATGCGACGCATGACAACTTCACTCCCAAGAGAACTAGGAATGACGCACCGCGCGGAACCAACAGCGACAGTGAAACATATACATAAACACACATACTAACCGAACGGCACCAACATAACACCGACGAGGCCCCCAAAGGCCCGCCAGGTTGGATCTCAGTCACCAACCAGAGGATCAAATCACCCCCCCCCCCCCCCCCCCCCCCCAAAGACCTCACTCCCCTCCCCTGGGTGCCCACCCTATTCCCCGTGGACCCGCCTGATTGGATCCCCGTCCAGGCCTTTGGCGCACTCGGAGAAGCAGACGGCGCCAACCCCCGAGCCGTTCAAAGTTCAAACTGCTGGCCCAGCACCACAAGATATGGTTAGGGATAAGTGGACCAAGATCTGTGCATTCGAAGGGACGTCGGTTCACTTATTTCTGGCGCCAAGGGCACCAAAATCTGCCAGATCGATCTCCCGCACCCCCCTCGAGATCCTTCAGAGGCGTGTCCAAGTAGCCAAGAAACCCCCGAGCGGCTCCACAGGCCCTCCTGAGCTCCGAAACTTCCAGAGGATCCCAAACTAGGACTCCCGCGTCGGCAACGTCGCCATCGCCGTCGCGGAGCCTCCCCCCCGATCAGCGCACTCAGAAGCGGACGGCGCAGCCCCCCGAGCCGTTCAAACTGCTGGCCCAGCACCACAGGATGGTTGGGGATAAGTGAACCAAGATCTGTGCATTCGAAGGGACGTCGGTTCACTTATTTCTGGCGCCAAGGGCACCAAAATCTGCCAAATCGATCTCCCGCACCCCCCTCTAGATCCTTCAGAGGCGTGCCCAAGTAGCCAAGAGAAACCTCCGAGCGGCTCTACAGGCACGCATGGGCTCCGGAACTTCCAAAGAAGATCCCGAACTAGGACTCCCACATCGGCAACGTCGCCATCGCCGTCGCGGAGCCTCCTATCGGCACCGTCGCCGTCGTCGTCGCCGCCGTCGCCCTCCGTCCCGCCCACCTCCACCCTCGCCTCTGCCGCGCCCGCCGCCGCCGCCGCCGCGCGTCGCCGCTGCCGCCAAGTGCCGAGCCCGCGTCGGGGGCGGGAAGGAAGGGAAAGGGGGGATGGTGGAAGAGGCCAGGGCGAACGGGCGCACGCATGCGCGCCGCCCTGCGGCTACCCCTCCCGCGCAACCCCTGGACCAGGCACGCGCTGTCACCTGCGCGCCGCAGCTATCCCTGGGACCCCCGAGTTTCATGGAGAGTTACTTTCGGCCAGGCCCGACGCCAAAACCTAAAGTTACTTTATATACACATAAAGATATTTTAGGGGGCGACGGCCACCGACTGCCAAAGTTACTTTAAAGTTACATGCGATGTACACCGTAAACAGCTCATAACTACACGTACACGCCGTTTAACTACACTTAAACCATGTTTAAGTGTACTTAAACGATGTTTAAACAACCCGTTGCGGTTGCATGGTATGCTAAACACCGTTTAAGTACACTTAAGATGCGATTAACTACACTTAAACAGTGCTTACGTGTAGTTAACCGCTGTTTAGCTTGCCAAGTTGTTGCGGCCACAAGTAACGTTAAGCTAACTTTGGCATCCGTCGCATAAGTAGTGCGAAAGCAACTTTAAACTAAGTATGCGCCCCTCTGAACGCCATGGCCAAATCCGACGCCAAAGTAACTCTGGAAGTGTGCGCCCGCGCGCCCAAGACCGCCGAGAAACCAATCGGGGTGCGACGCTGACTGCGACTGGCATGGCGATAAGGTGTGAGAGAAGGCAATCTGTGAATGCAGCACAAGCGCGACGCCATCCTGCAACTCGCGCTCGCCGCTCGCCGAGCCGAGAGCGGCGAGCGTGAAACCCTCTCGCGAGGCTTACCGCCAAGACCCCCCGAACGACACCGCACAAACATCTAATCGTGCACGCCTGGGGGCCTCTGCCACAACTGTAAAAGATCAGCCTGCTCCGCGCCCTCGCCGTCCTCAAGCACCCTCTCTGATGCGAAGAGGCCAGCGGACGCCTCAGACATCAAGACTAAGTTCCTGAAATGAGATCGGCGGGCGACGGGCCTCGTAAATTCATACACTGCACGGGCATCCTTATGCTCTGCCCTGGTCCCCGTCGACATTGCAAGGCTCAACCAAGCCACTAGAAAACCGACTGGCCTACCCCCCCGAGGAAAGCCGTCTGGCCCCTGACCCTTCGCCAACGGGGCGCGCCGCATTACGCAACAACCGTGGGCAGGGTTGCTACAGACTGCTTCGAAATTTCTGTACTTCGAATAATATCTGATGGTGCCGCCTGCCACCCGAACGCAGGCATCGGCAGGGACTGGAGCCGCCCTCCCCTCGGGGCCTGGGGGTGGCGGAGGGGGCGGGGCGAGGTCGCCAGGCGGGCCACCATCAGGCCCTGGGTCAGGGCGGTCGCCGTCGTCGAGGGGCGGCGCTGGCGGGCCGCCCTCCCCCGCCTCGGCGGCTCCGACGGCGCCTCCGCCAGGGTCGTCTGGCGGTGCATCACCGACGCCTGCTCCAGCGAGAACTTCGGCGACCTCCCCAAGCCGCGCGGCGCGACACGACAACGCACCACCCCCATCAATCGTCGACGGCGACTCGGCGCGAGGCCCTGGCCCTCGACCCTCGGCGATCGACGTGAAACGACGTCGACTGCGACCGCCATCAGCTACAGACCGACAGCACGAGCTCGGCGACTAATCCACCGCGCTCCTGCACCGTCGATGTCGGCGACGCCGACAGCCATCGATCGGAGGAGGGGGGGGGGAGGAAGAAGAGGAGGAGAGCTTGAAGGGGGGGGTGAAGAATACGATGAGGGTGAGGAAGAGGAAGAGGAAGGGCCGCGACCCGAGGTTCACCACTGACTATGGCGACGGCCGATCGCACGGCGAGAGCGGCGACGATCACGAACCTCCCAATGCTCCTTCCAACGACGCCGACTACGACGGGCGAACATGAGCCACGCACGGCCTTGGGAGACGAATCGACGCGAAGACATCACCTGGCCGCCGCCGACAACAACACTGCACACTGACAAGATCTGAAAGGCTAAGCCTGGCCAGGGCCTCCAGACTCCAGACGGGGCACAACTCACACCATTGGTTTTTCAACGCTCTGAATGCCAGACACGCCGAACTGGCACCTCCCTAGGATTGCGAACGTGGTTTCGAGGCTTGCGTAGGCGCCTGGCGCTCCATCTGAGGCAGAAAAGAGATTGACAATGGTGGAGCGCGCATCCCTCTCTCGCCCTCCCCCCTCCTACCTCGCCTCCCTCTCTGCCGACGCTGGCAACCAATAAAGGCAGCAAGCGAAACTGCAGCAACTCAACAGGGCGCGGGGCGGCAAGCGCCCGCCTCGCCACGTAGGGGGAGGATCGGCTCAATCTTGGCCCAGTCGCTCAATCTGACGAGCTGCTGGAGTCCGTGAACCAGTCGCCGATGCGGTCGCCGTTCGCGTCGCGGTGGACCAGTGGGAGCACCACCTCGCGAGGCTCCGAGCTCAACGGGGCATCCGACGACGTGCTGCTGGACGACGATGCCGCGGCTCCGATGGCGAGGGACTGGTTCGGCGGCAGCCCGCTGAGCGGCGTCGAGCTGGAGTCGCGGATCGCGCCGGTCAGCGGGATCGTGGCGTAGGTCTCGGCGACGGGCTTGATGTCTGGCAGTGGGATGGCCTTGGCGTACTTTGGGCTTAGAACATTGTATTCTGGAGTCCCTGGAACCGAGGCGCTGACCCAGACCGTAGGCTCCCCGAAAGACAACGTGGCGTCAGAGTCGTAGTACGTCGTCTCAGTTTCATCGCCCGTGAGGTCCTCCGCACGTGAGCGATGGGGCACCACAGCGCTGTCGTCGTTGGCCTCCCCCAAAGGACCGAGCCAGTGACCTCTGATGCCGAGCGCCTCTTCGATCCTCTTGAGCCGCTGGTGGAAGCGAAGGTCGCGAGCCTCCAAGGCGTCAAATGCCTGCGGGCCGTCATGTGCCCGTTCGCCCGCTACCTCGCCATCCTGCCACCGCCCTCCCCGCCTCGCGCCCCTGCGCGCACTAATCCCGAGCCAAACGCCGCCGCGCCATCCCTGGCCAGCGCGAAAAGGAAAGCGCTGGCGCGGCGCGGGATTAGCGCGGCGTCGTCGGGCCAGGGCGCAGGAGGGCGCGACGCAAGCGGGCGAGGCAGGAGGCGAACAGACACATGGGGAGGAGGGGTGCGACAGGCGTGGTAAATGCAGACAGGCAGGCACGGGGGCGAGGAGTTATGGCGAAATTGCCATGCCAACCCTGCAGACCCAAGAGAGAAGCCAGGACTTGTAATCCTCGTGCTCCAGCCGCGCACGCTGCGCAGCGCGCTCGCCCTCGCTCGGCACCGCCTCGAGGTCGCTCGGCGGGCGGGCGCGGCGACGGGATGGCGCCGCCAGCGCTGCCATCGCACGCAAGCTGCTTGCTGCGACGCAGGCGGCACGATGCTCAAAGAAAAGCTCCGAGACAATGAAGCCAGAGCCGAATCAGCAACAGACGGCGGGCTCTCGGCTCACACCGAAACAACGCGCGCCTTCCGAAGCCCAGACGACTGTCGACCTCGTGTACGGGGGCCCCCTCCTAACCCCCTCCCCAAACCACCGTAAGCCCCAATCCCAGCCTTGTCCCCCGCTGACCTTCTCCATCTCAAATCTCAAGAAACGTTGCCAAACCGTGGAATGATACCCGCCTTCGCATACATAAGGCTAGCGAAGGACCCAACCACATGCCGCTGAGGATACTGTAAGTGTGAATATATTATTCGGTGGCGCCCCCTATGGGCACGCGGGCCGCATCAGGGGCGCGCCGACATTCGCGGCGGCGCAGACGACGCGAACGAAGGCGATATGTCTGAATATGACAGCTAGGGCGCGAACGAGTCTGACCGCGAGCGAGTCTGATCATGCATGGTGAGCAGACGTCGCTACAAGCGTGAGCAGCGTGACCAGAGCGATTGGGGAGCCAACCCCTGCAGTTCCCCAAACACCGTCTGGCGTCTGGCTGGGGATCGTGGCCCCGCTACTCCCCAACAAGCCTCCTCCTGCTTCTCCTCTTCCTCAGCTGTGTCCTCTACGTTGCCATGCTACTGTTGCCTTCTTCTTCCTTCTCCATGGCTAAAAAGAAACACGAGGGAAACCAATTTCGGAAACTGGTTTCCCTCGCGTTTCGTGGCAGCCGCCCAAAACGCGAAGGAAACCAAATTCGGAAACCGTGTTTTTGTGGCAGCCACCCAAACCGCGTTGTTCTGCTACGGTTGCCTTCTTCGTCCTTCTCCATGGCTAAAAAGAAACACGAGGGAAACCATTGTCGGAGACTGGTTTCCCTCGTGTTTTGTGGCAGCCACCAAAAACACGAGGGAAACCAGTTTCGGAAACTGGTTTCCCTCGTGTTTGATGGCAGCCGCCCAAAACACAAGGGAAACCATAACGTTTGGGTCGGCTGCCGCGAAACTGAAGCCCCCTCCTCTTCCTCCTCCTCGCCGCCCGCGAACGGGCACGGGCAAGCGTTCAAGCTCAACCCCCCAAGGGCAGAGCGAGATCCTAAAGGTGGTTGAGATCGGCGGCGGTCCTCCTCCTCCCACGCCTCCTCATCGACACTCCCCCCTCATTCGTCCTTCTCGCCCCTCCTCTTCGCCCTCAGCCCCCCCCCCCATCCTTCTCGCCGCCGTCATCTCAAGAACCTTGAGCCCCCGCCCGCCTTTCTGGCGCCTGCTGGTTTACGCAACTAGCCCGAACGATGCGTCGGGGCGTCGCCAACTGACCCGCTCCTCGACCGAGGTGCCAACGACGCGCCCGCGTGCGCTTTCGGCGCGCGCGGGGAATCTAGACCTCGGCGGGCTATTACGCTGTCGCAACATTCAACGCCAACAATGTTTGACGCCAGACGCTGCGCTAGATACCGTCGGCAAGATTTCAAGAGCGGGAAACGGCGGAAAGGGGGGGGGGGGGCATGGCGGCAATGCAAGATGGCATCCTCTGGAATGGCGCCTCGAAGATCTCATCTGCCATCAGCAATGCCCCCCCCCCCCCCCCCCCCCCCCCCCCCCACTCACCCCCTAACCCCTAACCAAGATCGCGCTCGGAGAACTGGCAAGCGCCGCGCATGCTGGGCGGCGTCGGCGGGTCCCGACGATCAAACCCCAATGAATTGGTAGAGAAGCCAACTCGCTCGAACGAGCGCGACAACGACAAAAAGCAAACAAACCCTGCCCCTGCCGACCTCTCGGGCCCTCTCGAGCTCGTCAGTCAAGTCCTCGAGCTCATCGGAGACGGCCTCGGACTTCCCGTCGTCGCCGATGACGTCGGCGTCCCCGCCGACGGGCTCGTCGTCAACGACGGCCTCGACGTCGGCCTCGACGACCCCGCCCTCCAATGCTGCGCGAGGTGCAGCGGGCGGGGCCCCAGCAGGACCAGCAGGAGCGGCGCCCTTGCCCCCGGCAGCGGCCGATGGCGGCCAGAAAGGCAAGACGCCATACCCAGCAAGCGGCAGCACAGGCACCGTATGAGGAGCAATATCACCAACAGGCCTGGTGGAATACTCCAGCACGTACCAAGTTGCTGTCCAGCGAGGGCAATCCAACAAAAACGCGAGAGCGTTGAACATTGACTTGAATTCGAAACATGTCTTGATATAAACTCTGTCCTCCCTCGGCGGCAACTCGACCAAAGCGTCGACGGGCTTCGCCGTCATGAAGGTCGGGCGGTACGGCGACCAATGCATCATGCCCACGTGGAGCCACGCGTCGAGGCTGAACCCGAATAGATCATCATCCAGGTCATCACCATCGGGGCGCCCACTAAACTTGACGACAAGCCGCCCCTCGTCCACAAGCGCACGCTCGGATGAACCAGGGCGCGTGAGTATCTTCAGCGACTGCAAGAAAGCTACAATCCGTCTATGTAAATCTTTACCACGGCCTGAACACACACACACACATCTCAACACTGCAACACGCAGGGAACTCCTTAGTCCGTAATCCAGGCTGCTCGGTCGGCGCCGCGTCGTGTCTGATGAAGTCGTGGGCCCACTCGTTGAATGCCTCCAAGGCCTGGCAAATGCCGCTCGTCTTGTACTTGGGTACCGCCCATGATACAGCGCGACCGAGATGTACACCAATGTCGAAATCAGGCTCCACAGCCCGTATCTTTCCAGACGCTGGAACCGCAACGAACTTCAGGACACTGGCAAGTGGCAGTTGGCCCTCCACATCGCTAACTGGGGCCTTGCCCTTGTCTTCGCAGAACTCGCGGATGGCCGTGACGTCGCCCTCCAGGGTGGACTGCGCCTTCTCCCGCCTCCCCCTGACCACGGCGCGGCATGACGTCAGGGCCTCTTCCAACGATGGAATAGAGCCCTCCACACTCTGCAGAACAAGCTCCGCGGGGTTGAGGTCGACCTTCTGGATGGCATCGTGCATGATCTTGTTGCGCTTCGCTTCTCGCGAAGCCTCGGAGGGCGTCGCGCCGAATGAAGAACGATGGGTAGACGCGCCGCTCCTGCCAGCAACCGTGGCTAGTTGGCCAATCTCCGTCAACCTCGCCTTCTCCTCGGGGGGCAGCGTGCAATACTCCACAGACCATAGTGCAAAATCTGCGCGGCCGCCAGACTCCAGCAACTTCTCACGGCAAAATGCCCGCCACGCTCCTCCTGGCCGAGTCTGCTTCTTACAAGGGTGGTCTGGCTGGTCACGCTGAACTGGCTGGGGCCTCAACTCGTCAGTGAATGTCTGACGCGCCGCCCGCGTCCTGCATTGCCCGAACATCCAATCATTTGACATATCTTTGAAAGACATCTGTGGCAGGTGTGCCGATGCAGATTCCACTGTCCTTCTGATTCTGGCGAAAGCCCTCTCCTGCGGCCCGTTGTCGCAGATCCACTTCAATACGAAACTGAATATTTTGGCCTCGCACACGTCACCCTGGAGATCAGGGTGGCCCGAGATAATCCGACCCGCCCCCGGGGGCGCGACTGACCAAACTCGTTCTGGCACCTCCCAGCCCCCCGCCCCCCACAGGGCGCCTAAAGCCCACGCGCCAACTGGCCCCAGGCCCCAGGCTCCAGGATGGCCGCGAAGCTGGGCCCACAGGAGCGCCAGAGGCCTCCGCGGCAAGCCCTGGAAGGAGGGGGATGGGGCGGGGGTGGCCAAGGCGCGCTCAAAGCTCCCCCTGCAGATTCCCTCCACCGCCAAAGTTAGCACATCGGGAACGCGCTATACTACCACGGGAACGCCAAGCGGCTCCAAGACCCCCCCATGGCCTCCACCCCAAGAAGCCCTACACTACACCAAACAAGGCCCGAACTAACCCAGAGCTCCACGGGTCAACGCATGCGAACCAACCAAGACCCTCATTCCTCGGTAGTTGCCCACCGCGCGACGCGGTCAACAACTCCCGAGGGGCGAAGGTCTTCGCCCGACTGGCCGCGTTGGGGGTGGCGGATAGAGGCCCGCGAAGCGAGAATGATTTGAAGTGAGATCGGGTCCATCAAATGTTTTGACATTTTGCTGACCGCCTCCTTCGTCGCAGGCTGCTCCAACGTCCGAAACAAGATCCATGGGAAACCTCGCCGCTCAGCTCTCCAAAGGAATTCAACTGCGCACCCCAACCGCGAAAGAGTCTGAAACACGAGAGCCCTGAACTCGACAGTGTGGCAATCGTCTGGGAGTAACGTCCACATCAACTTCTGGCTGAATAAGGCGTCGATCCTCTCGAAGCACGGGGCGTCGACGTCGCCTCGGGCCAGCGCCAGCGGCGCGAAGTCGCGCGCGAGTAAAGCAGTCGAGCCAGCCTGAATCTCGCGAGCGGCCTTGGCAGTCTCGCGGCGCTCGAACGTTGGCCCGTTGATGTAGGAGCTCAGCTCGCGCATGCCGCGGAGAGGCTCCATGGCGTTCCGCTGCAGCACGAGCAGGCCCAGCGGGTTGCACGACCACCATCTCCGCGCCGCCTTCCTGTACCTGGCGTGCTTGATGGCGCCGTCCTCCGCGTCGCGCCCCTGCGGCCGCGGGGCGGCGTCGGCCTCGTCGCCGCTGCCGACGTCGAGGATCGCTGGGGCGCCAACCTGATGCCGCCGGCCTCGGCCGCCAGCGCGACGTGCGTCCATCCCGCCGCGGCTCTCGGAAAGAGAAGCAACCTTGTGCCCGTGAGCCAGCATGTACCGCCTGAAGGCGTGCGAAAACACTCCGTGGCACGCCTCACCAATCGCTGTCTCGTCCGTGGCGACCTCCCCGCGGCACCACTTCGCCTCCTGGTACCGCGTCGGGACATGCGGCGCCAATGCCGTGGCCAAACCCGACGCCAACACGTGGACGATGGCGCGCCTGTCGACCTCCGCGATGGCGCCGTCGGTGACGTGGTAGATCACGTGCTTCGTGTTCCTCCAGTCCCCGTTGGGAAGCGTGGACAGCAAAAGCTTGGCCATCATGTTCGAGCGTTCAGTCGTGGCGCAAAAAGTCCTGATGCACAACATCCGATGCAAGGCAGCGAACTCATCGCATCGGCCGTCCACGATCAAGCACCTGGCCTCGACGTCGTCGTAGATGCATTGTTGCCAACACATCATATCGCCAGTCATCTGGAAACTAAGCTGGTGATGAAGCATGCCACGAACACTCAGGTGTAGTGGAGCCATCGTTTTCTTGTAAGCAGTCGCAATCAAATGGCTTCCACAACACTCGCGGTGGCGAGGCCACCCTCTCTGTTGACCAACTATCCGCTCTGCCTTCTCGTTCGTGTTTTCACCGTCCGTCATTGCAAACCTCGCCCTGCTTTGAAACTTGCCCGACCAAATGCTCGAGCCCGAAGCCCTGGCCTGACTCCGCGCGACACATTCCCCAGCCCCCCTCTCGAGCAATCCCAAGCTGGAGGCTTTCGCAAAACAAACCACCGTCAACGAGGAACCGACCGTACACAACATCGCATACCTCAATCGAGTTTGCATGGTCTGACAAACTCCCGAATATGATGGCGTCTTGATTGCGATCCTGACTGTCTGTGGCGATTCGAGAGCCGAACTTCTCTGGCTGCAATCTGTGACAGCATCAGCTGGGAGCGCAACCTTGAACGCCAGAAGCGATGAGTTCCCTGATAATGTCGTCACGAAATCTGCGGCGTCATAACAAGCGAACTCCACGTACTGATGCAAATGACCAGCTGGGAGGCTGGATACCAAAGCTCTCTCCAACAGCATTTGAGTCATCGTGTCAAAAACCGCAACTCCTGCCCCGAGAACATCTGTAGCCCTGGCCGCCTTCGTCTTACCAGTTGTCAAAGCCACATTGCGAACCGTTTTGGACTGCAGCCGAGACGAGGAGGAAGAAGCCAAAACATGCTGGGCCATCTTCAGAAAGTCATCGTCCAAATCCGAGGCGCCAGCGGTCGCGCCCAGC
Organism: Prorocentrum cordatum; assembly: GCA_963575745.1. Lineage (NCBI taxonomy): Eukaryota > Dinophyceae > Prorocentrales > Prorocentraceae > Prorocentrum > Prorocentrum cordatum. The sequence goes on from CAUYUJ010009779.1 coordinate 713,468, forward strand.
TGAACGGCGGCGGCTAAGTTCGTGGCCAAACCAGTGGTTGACATGAAACCCTGCATCCTGAACGGGACGATGCGCAACTTGCCACGGGCGTCCCGAGGGACGACGGCCGCGATCTCAGCCGCTGCAGCCTCCTGCGGGCTGAGTCGCGGCCCCTGGGCGGCCCCCACCGCGGCGGCCGCCTCCAAAACCAACGCCTCGATCGGGCCCTCGGCGGCGACCCTCGGGGGCCTGCCGCGCCGCCGTTTCGGCGGCGCCTCCACGACCGCGCCCTCGGCGGCGGCGGGCGAAGCAGCGGCGGGCGGCGCTGCCAGCGCCGCCAGGTCGCCCCAGCCGCGGCGCTGAGCGGCCTCAGCCATCGACACCCCCGAAAACCGATGGCGCGGAGGCGCCGCCAGCTCCGCCAGGTCGCCCCGCCCGTCGCCGGGGGCGGCCATGGCCGCGGGCGGCGGAGCAGGATGGAGGTAGAGGGCGGCGGAAAGGTAAGGAAGATGAAGGGGGGAGGGAGGGGGGAGGAGGAAGGAGGGAACAGCAGGATCAGCAGCGGAAAGGGGAGGGAGGTGCGGGAACATAATTTTCACCATGGAGGCCGAAACCCTGGAGGAGGAAATCTGGCCACACGAGGGGGCCGCAGGACCTGGGGTGGAACGGACGCCGCCCCAAGCAAACGCCCTGGGAAAGGTTGAGGTGGGAAGAGGGAACGCCGCGAGACCGACGGGAAACCCGAGGCCGCCTCCTCGCCACTTTCCGACCCCCGACCCCCCCCCTCACTCCAGGATCCTGCGCCGCAGCCCTGTCCCTCATGTTTGCCGTCGCCCTCTCCTCCCCCCCCTGTCGTCACTCCTGCTCCTGCTCCCCCGCGCCTCCACCCCCGCACTCCTCGATCCGTTTCCCGCCGATCGCGTGTTCCCAAAAGGAAAAAGAAGGAGCGGCGGAGGGCGAGGGCGGCGCGGCCGCGGCGCCCCGCGGCGTCGGAGCCAGCGGCGCCAGACGCACGCGGCGATGGGGGCGACAAGCCGAGGGGGATCGGTGGAACGGAAGAACGTAGGAGAGAAGGACGGGCACTGGGAAGAAGAGTAACGAGAGCGGGCGGGGGGGCATAGGAAGAGGGGGAGAGAAGGACTGGGGCAATGGAGGAACAATTGTGGAATTGTGGCTAGGAGAAGAAGCGAACGAACGTGAAACGTGCATAACGAACGGATACACGCGGCCGCGCGTGGTGGGCCGTAGCGGCACCCTTCCGTCATGTTAATCCGATCGGGCCCCAAAGCCCTGAGCCACTCGTCACTTTTATCACATCCTAAGCCACATATTCACCAATACTACTAAAGTCTCTTTAACGTTACATAAAACCTACATTGTTTTTTTCTGCCCCACCCTGGCTTTAGGGATGTGAGGATCGTTAACCTTATGCTAAGCCTCCCTCTGCGAACAGCCGGTCAGGGGCAGGAGGTTGGCATGAAGGAGTGGGGTTCTGGGGTCCTGGGGGCCCAAACTGTTCCCCGTCCTTGATCGTTTCTGAACGGCCCGCCAAAGTTGGGCAGGGCAGCTGGGGGCCTCGAAACGGCGGAAACCATCTCCAATACCCTCTCCAGGACCCGTTCTCTTGGCGGAGGGGGGGGGGTCACTCGAAATACTGGCCAGAACACGCCCCAGGAAATCGCTGTGGCCGCCAGCGTCGTCGTCCCGCGACCTCGTCGTCGTCGTCGTCGTCGTCGTCGTCGTCGTCGTCGTCGTCGTCGTCGTCGTCGTCGTCGTGGTCGTCGTCGTCGTCTCGCGACGTCGTCGTCGTCCTCGTCGTCGTCGTCGTCGTCGTCGTCGTGGTCGTGGTCGTGGTCGTGGTCGTGGTCGTCGTCACAGCAGCCGTCGAGGACAGAGGGTCCGGGCTCGAGGACTGGAGTCTCCCCAACGTTCTTGGGGCGCATCTCTGGGCGGCCCCCGCATGGGCGGCGCTGTCCGAGGCGTAACGGTGAGGGGGGGACTGGCTCTCATGGAGGGGGGGGGCATCGAGCTGGAAACGGCGATACATCGCGGATAGATTTCAAGGGACCCGAGGACGCACAAACAAATACACACAAATCAAAAGGTTCCCCGGATTTTCCTATGCTTTCTGGGGTTTTGTCTTCCCCCACTTCCCATATTCTCCCACCTTTTCCTGGGGATCGACGATTCATTGTGTCTGTGTTTCTTCTCCTCCTGAAGATTGGGGATCGGACCCGATGGCGAATCCGCATGTTCTCTGGCCAGGTGGGCTGTCAAGCACCCATTGGCGATCATACTGCGATTGGGGATCGATGCGCCCCACCTCTGGGCCTACCCCGGCCCCAACGTTTCCCTGTGAGGTCGAAGCTCGCCTCTCTGGCGGCCGCTCGGGGCGACCTGGGCGTCCCCGAGCGCCTGCCTCTCGGCGAGGCGCAGCTGCTGGAGGGCATCCCGAGGCCGGAAGGCCGCCGAGGACCGACAACAAAAAGTCTAGACCTGGAATCCTGGAGCTGCGTGACCACCACCCCTCCCTGACTGCCTACCATGCCACCCCAACCCAACCCTAAGACCCCGATTTCGGGTTGGGAGGGAGTGCGGGCTTCCTATGCGTTTTTCCCAACCACCCTGCGGTGTTGGGTCCTCGTTTTGAAGAGACGGCGCCCCGCGTTCTCCTCCTCCTCCCGCCTCTTTCCGCCTCCCCCTGCTCCCTCCTCCTCCTTCCCCTCCTCCCTCCCCCCTGCGTTTCATCCACCCTGCACAGCGTTTCGTGGCCCCATAAGGGGGCCCCACCGAAGGCCCCAGTGGCACCGCCCGCATGCGTCAGCCACCACCCGTTACAGCGTTTCGTGGCCCCGTAGGGAGCTCCACGGAAGGTCCCAGGGGCACCGCACGCATGCGTCAGCCACCACCCAGCACAGCGTCTCGTGGCCCCACAAGCAGCTCCACCGACGGCCCCAGTGGCACCGACCGCACGCGTCAGGCACAGCGCTTCGTGGCCCGATAGGGAACTCCACCGACGGTCCCAGTGGGACCGCCCGCATGCGTCAGCCACCACCCAGCACAGCGTTCAGTGGCCCCATAGGGGGCCCCACCGAAGGCCCCAGTGGCACCGCCCGCATGCGTCAGCCACCAGCCAATACAGCGTTTCGTGGCCCCATAGGGAGCTCCACCAAAGGTCCCAATGGGAACGCCCGCATGCATCAGCCTCCCCCCAGTGTAGCGTTTCGTGGACCCCTACGAAGCTCCACCGACGGCCCCAGTGGCACCGCCCACATGCGTCAGCCGGCCCCCAGCACAGCGCTTTGTGGACCCACAGGGAGCTCCACCGACGGCCCCAGTGGCACCGCCCGCATGCGCCAGCCACCACCCACTACAGCGCTTCGTGGCCCAATAGGGAACTCCACCGACGGACCCAGTGGCACCGCCCGCATGCGCCAGCCACCAGCCAGTACAGCGTTTCGTGGACCAAAAGGGAACTCCATCGACGGCCCCAGTGGCACCGCCCGCATGCGTCAGCCACCACCCAGTACAGCGCATCGTGGCCCCATAGGGAGCTCCCCCGAAGGTCCCAGTGGGACCGCCCGCATGCGTCAGCCACCACCCAGTGTAGCGCTCCGTGGTCCCATAGGGAGCTTCACCGAAGGCCCCACTGCACCGCCCGCATGCGCCAGCCACCACCCAGTACAGAGTTTCGTGGGCCCATAGGCAGCTCCACCGAAGGCACTGCCCGCATGCGTCAGCCACTACACTTTACAGCTCTTCGTGGTCCCATAGGGAGCTCCCCCGAAGGTCCCAGTGGGACCGCCCGCATGCGTCAGCCACGACCCAGCACAGCGCTTCGGTGTCCCATGGGGAACTCCACCAAGGGTCCCAGTGGGACCGCACGGATGCGTCAACCACCAGTGGCACCGCCCACATGCGTCGTTCACCACCCAGTACAGCATTTCGCGGTCCATTGATTGAGAGCTCCACCAAGACCCAGTGGCACCGCCCGCATGCGCCCCCCCCACCCGGTACAGCGTTTCGTGACCGCGTAGGGAGCTCCACTGGCCCGCCCGCATGCGACCCCCCACCCAGTACAGCGCTTCGTGGGCCCATAGGGAGCTCCACCGAAGGCCCCAGTGGCACCGTCCGCATGCGCCGCATGCGTCCCCCCCACCCCGTGGTCCCATAGGGAGCTCCCCCGAAGGTCCCAGTGGGACCGACCGCATGCGTCAGCCACCACCCAATACAGCGCATCGTGGCCCCGCAGGGAACTCCACAGAAATACCCCAGCAGCACCGCCCCCATGCGTTTGCCCCAGCCAGTACAGCGCTTCAGGGCCTCATCGGGAGCTCCAGCAAGTGGCACCGCCCGCATGCGTCAGCCACACCCAGTACAGCGTTTCGTGGCCATAACAAGCCCCACCGAAGGCCTCAGTGGCACCGCCCGCATGCATCTTCCCCACCCATTACGGCACGTTCCTCACGCGATTCGTGGCCCCATGGGGAGCTCCACCGACAGCGGCACCTACAACGCGTTACTCACAACTGCATATGGCTGGGCCCTTCGCCAGGATGATGTTTCATGTTCCCCGACCCCCCCCGCCCCCACTTGAAAAAGAGGGCCAATCGGGGCCGTCGGGTTGGGCTCGGGTGGTTTGGTTGAAAGAGGCCCTGGGCCACACAAATAAATACACACAAATAACAGGATTCCCTATATTTTCATATATTTTCTAGGTTTTCGCATATTTTCCCATATTTCTTCACTTCACATATTTTCCCATATTTTCCTGGGAGTGGACGATGAATTGTGTCTGTGTGTTTCTTTCCCTCCTGGTTGGTGGGCGGTGACTCACCCCCCCCCTGACTGTCGCCACATCTTCACGGTCTGAGCCGGCTCGGCCGCCCGGCCGCTGCTTCCTCCCCCCGCGCCCCGCCTCGCTCTCCCCATGGGGCCCCGTTCGCCTCCGATGCGTCGGCCGCGTGTTAGGCTCGAGTGACTCAGGCTGCCGCTGAACGATCGGGGATCTCCTGACCCGGATCCGTGCAAGCCTGGGTCGGCCGGGCTTTGCAGGATCCTGCAAGCTCCTGCAGGATCCTGCACCCAAGCCCGGGTCAATGCACCCCAAGATCTGGCGCTCCGGCTCCTCCTCCTCATCCTCCGTTTCCTCCTCCTCCTCCTCCTCCTCCTCCTCCTCCTCCTCCTCCTCCCACACATCCTTCCCCTCCACTCCTCCTCCTCCTCCTCCTCCTCCTCCTCCTCCTCCTCCTCCTCCTCCTCCTCCTCCTCCTCCTCCTCCTCCCCCTCCTCCTCCTCCTCCCCCTCCCCCTCCTTCCCCTCCACCTCCTCCTCCTCTTCTCCCACCCCCTTGGCATTGACCCCCGTCTCAAGTGCGCGCCAGCTGCCTGGCCGGGCGGCGCCCCCGCCGCGGAAGGCCAAGACGCAGAGGCCGTGGACGAAAAAACACTGCCCGCGCCAGGGCTCCCCCTCAAAAATGAAGCGGCCCTGGGACACACAAATCAATACACACAAATAAAAGTATTCCCGATAGTTTCCCATTTTTTTATTTTTTTTTCCTTACCCCCCCTCCCAAATTTTGCATATTCTCCTGGGAGTCGACGATTAATTGTGTCTGTGTGTTTCTTTCCCCCCTGGAAAAAATGCTGCCGCCACGGCTGGGTGCCCCCCCGAGAGCTCCGGCGCCCCGGCGGGGGGGCCGAGGGGGGCAGCTGGAGGAGGGGAGGCTTCTTAGTTAGAAGGAGATTTCTAGCCATCGCTTGGACGTCCACTTCCTGTGCTCTTGCTGGTTTCGTGCGCGGCTTCTTCGCCAAATGATCAGGGATGCTCCTCGATGGTCCTCGCCGAGGAGAAAAACGCACACGTCCGAGCGATGCCAGGGGCTGCTTCTGAGAAGGCACTGGCCTGATATCTACAGGCAAGGCCCGCGCCCTCTAAGAAGCAGGGGTGCTTCTGAGAAGCCTTCTCCCCACAGGGGGATTTTCGACGAAAAATAAAAAAAAAAAAAACACCCCCAACAAGTACCCCAAAAAGGTCAAAACATACCAAACAATAGTCCCCCGGCTGTTTTTGGACTGTGTTTTGACAATTTTGGGTTTTTTTTTTATGTTTCGTCGAAAATCCCCCTGTAGGGGGACAGGCCCGACTTAAGCCTGCCCCCCGCTGCGCGTGGCCGACTTTCGGGTCGGGCGACAGGGGGGGATAGCAAAAGGGGGGGGTTGAGAATCAGCTCACGTGGCTGATTTTCCCGGCGCCTCCAGGCGCCGGGAGGCCCCCAGGTATCGAGGAACGGGCCCCTCGGTGAGGCCGAAGCCAGCTGCATGCAGCAAATTTCGTGACCCCCCCTCTCCTAATCCCTCCCCTTCGCCCGGCCCGAGACTTGCGTGCTTGCGGGGGGGGGGGGGCGGGGGCCAGCATGCCGCCGTGGCCGCCGGCGCGCGGGCGCCGACCACCCTCGCCGCAGCGTGCGCGCCCCGTTCCCCCCCCCCCTCTGGCGCCCCGCGGGGCGCCCGCGGGGCGCCCCGCGGAGCGCCAGAGGGGGGGGGGGGGCTCCGCCGCCGCTGCGAGAGAGCCGCGCGGACTTTCGACAGCTTGCGTCTATAAGGAGGAGGAGGAGGAGGAGGAGGAGGAGGAGGAGGAGGAGGAGGACCCGCGGGGCCCGGAGGCCGGGCGGGGGGAGGGGGGGCGAGGCCAGTACGAGGATGAAATCACCCGTGGGATCAGCAGCGCTGGGATCCGAGAGCATAGAGGATAGAGTGAGGATAGAGATCATCATCATCATCATCATCATCATCAGCGTCATCATCATCATCATCATCATCATCATCATCATCATCATCATCAGCATCATCATCATCATCATCATCATCATCATCATCATCATCATCATCATCATCATCATCATCATCATCATCATCATCATCCTCATCATCATCATCATCATCAATCGGGTGAGGATAGATCGATCCTCCCTGAGAGCCGGCCGGCTCTTTGGCGAAGGAGCGGAGCCGCGGCCTCCTCACCGTCACGCGAGCCGTCTTCTGCCCCCTCGCCAAAAGGTCAGGTCCTGAGCCGAGCCGCCGCGGACTTGAGCCAAAATGGCAACGGGTCTCCTCCTCCTCCTCCTCCTGCTCCTCCTCCTCCTCCGTCTCCCCCTCCGTCTCCTCCTCCGCCTACTCCGTCTCCTCGGGCGCCGCGGCCTTCTCAGTGCGTTCCGGAACGCACTGGAACGGATCTCTCCTCCCGCCAGCCCCGTCCGAGGGGGGGAAGGGGCGGGTCCTGCTGGAGCTTCCCGCAGGAGTTCGAGAACTGGGTCCACGGGTGGGGCACCTTCTTGGGTCGGACGAGCGAGGGGGCGGCTGGCAGTGGCGAAGTTCGCGGATCGGCTCACGCAGCTGCTGTTCCAGGTGCCGGGGGCGCCAGTGCTCAGAGGAGGACAAGGTACCTATACCGATACCTCTCCTCTTCGCCGAGGCTGGATGCGCCCCGAAGTCCTGGTCAGAGCGCGCCCCAGGGGAGGTCCTCGGAGAGGCGGCATCGGCATCTGTCTGCTCCCCCGAACGCATCGAGAAGAGCGCCCGGTGGCCTGGCCCGAGACCAGCTGCACGCAGTACAGTCAAAAACCCTAAGAAAGACGCGCGGTAAGGACGCAAGACCCTTGGAAGCCGAACCTGGGATTTCTGGGGCGGCGAGAGAGGCCAAGGAAGAGCCGCAAGAGCAAGGGAGAGCAAGGACGCAAGGGTACCCTGAGCAGAGTCGCGCGTCCTCATAAGGGCTTTTGACTGTGGACTTCGCACCCCCTCTCTCCCTAACGATTCCCCCCTGCCGTCCGACCGACCCCAGCAAGTGGCGGCAGGACCGCCCGCACACGCAGTGAGCACCCCTGCGACCCAGGCCCTGCAGCTCCGACGTGCCATCGAGGAGAAGTCGGACAGGAGACACGGCGCAGCGAGGCAGGCGCGCGGGACACCACTTCTCGGGTCGGGCGCAAGGGGGGGATCGCAAGGGGAGGGGTTTGAGCATCAGCGCACGCTGCTGACTTTCCTGGCGCCGCCCGGCGCCATGAGGCGCCCATGTCTCGAGGAGTGGGCCCCTCGGTGAGGCCGCAACCAGCTGCATGCAGCAAGTTTCGTCGCCGCCCCTTTCCCAAGCCCCCCCTGTCGTCCGGCCCGAACTTCGTGGGGGCCGGAGTAGTTGCCCCTCCCCTACGCCGGGACGCGCGCGAGGGCAAGGCGCGCAGGACGAAAACGAGGAGTCGGACGGGACAGAGCCCCGGGCGGGCCCAGCAGGAGCGAGGACGAGGACGACGAAGGCGGCGGCGACGACGCGGAGGGGCCTCCAGCCCCAGCGGCAGCAAAGCCGTCGCCGTCGCCGGCGTCGGCGTCGGCGTCGAGGATCGAGGGTCGAAGAGGGGGACTGGCTCGGGGGGGAACCGTCGGCCCGGGAGCGGCGATGCATCGCACGGGCGGAGCGGCCTGGCGGCAACGCCCCGCTCGCCCCCTGGGCAGGCCCCCGGGCACGCGCGGCGAAGGGGCGATGGTGGTCGGCGACTGCCCAAGGAGACGAGGCCAGGGCGAGGACAAGACCGGGTGTGGATGAATCGGGAATCTTTGAGATCCGGCGGTTCTGGAGGATGGCTCGAGCGCCGCGGTCTTCTCAGAGCGTTCCGAAGAGCTCTGAGAGCGTTCCAGAACGCTCTGGACAGAATTTGTCCTCGCCCTGGTTCCGTCCGATGTCCCCTGGGCAAGTCCCCGCCCCTTCGGCGACCCCTGCGCCGCCGCGCGCGGCTTGTTCCTTTTCCTCGTCCTTCTGCTCTCCGTCCTCGTTGTGCGCCCGAAACTTCCTCCTGGAGCTCGTCGTGGTCGTCGTCGTCGTCGCACTCCTCCTTCTCCTCCTCCTGCCTACACGCAACGAATTACCCGACGCAAGACTGGCCTTTGGTGCACGGGTTTAGGGGGGCGCGGTCCGTCACCGCACTGTTTTAGAGCCTCGGAAGCCCCAGTCGCCCGAGACGTCCTCGGAGGACGATTCGATTCCCAGAACAGCGCGGTGACCCTGAATCCCCATTTACTCCTCCTCCTCCTCGCCCCCCAAGTCCCATGCTTCCCAGGCGACCAGAATAGCCCCATTCAAACTATCGTGGGCGTGACATGCAAAATATAGGGACCATCAGCTCTGCATCAAATCTTGCGCACTGCCGTGCTAGTGACGGCCAGGTCCTGCCTCGACGACGAACATCTTAAAATTTCTGGCACAGCGTAAACCGGTCGATATGAAACGATTCCCGCTCTCGGAAATCCCCGAGAATGTTCGACCGTATCCCTCGTGCGTATTTTGTGCCGCATGTTGTCTTCTGTTGGTCCCATGGCACCAAACGGCCCGCGAAGAGTGCTCAGCCTTGAACGCCCGCACTTGCGTCGCCGCCACGTCGACGCGTCGCGAACCTGGCGAGGGCACTCCCGTAAATCCACTAACGACACACTCCAGGAAACCGTCGTGACCAGTCGTTTGAACTGCGCCCAGCCGTGGCCACGATAAGGGCAGAATGAGCAGGGGAAAAGTGAGAGACTGGAGACTAGAGACTGCGCCTGTGTCGTCCCAGGGGGCCAGCCCTACGTGGGGGGCTAAGCGCTGCATCAATACGCTGTGGTTGTGTCGGAGAGGGGAATTTCGGCTACACGCAAGAGTGCACCAAGGGTCACTCCAGCGACAGGGCAGTCTCATGCCCCAGTCGAGGGTGGAAGGAGGGAGGTCGGGGGCAGCCAAGAGGGGGGCGCCGAAGAGGGGGGTGGCACATCCTGGCCGGCGGCACGTGCGCGGCCAGGCCAAGGGGGGGGGGCCGGGGACGCATGGATGAGGATAGGCGCCATGATATTTCGGGAACTATCGGGAAATAGAATGGGGCAAGACACGACATAAGCACAAGATGTTGACAGTCCGCGCGGATTTGTGTTGGATCTGCGCTTGACCCCCGTCTCTGGCGCGCGGAACGCGCCAAGGGCGACCCCGGAAGCGCCGCCAGAGGGTCCTGGGCGCCGATCCAAAAAGTCCGCGCGGAACTCCAAACAGTTTTATGTTTTCGGGCGTAGCCCGAATTCGTTTCTCGCGAGGTAAACTACACTGAACCAAACTGAACTGAACAGACTGGTCGCACCCGCTATGCGACGGTTTTATTCTCGGCCGCCATGGGCACAACTTATGGCGCAACCGATAAGGGACGGTTTTATTCTCGGCCGCCATGGGCACAACCTATGGCTCAACCAAAAGGAGACGATTTTATTCTCGGCCGCCGCGGGCGCATCCTATGGCACAACCGATCGGAGACAGCTTTATTATCAGCCGCCGAAGGCGCAACCTATGGCGCAACTGATAGGACGCGGTCTTTTTCTCGGCCGCTGACGGCGCTAGCTATGGCGCAACCGTTAGGACACGGCTTTATTCTCAGCCGCCGAGGGCGCAACCTATGGCGCAACCGATAGGAGACAGTTTTATCCCCGGCCGCCGAAGGCGCAACCTATGGCGAATATGATAGGAAACGGTTTTATTCTCAGCCGCCGAGGGCGCAGCCTGCGGCGCAACCGATAGGAGGGGGCTTCATTCTCGGCTGCCGAAGGCGCAACCTATGGCGCAACCGATAGGAGACAATTTTATTCTCGGCTGCCGAAGGCGTAACCTATGGCGCAACACATAGGAGACGGACGTACAGGCGTCTCAATGCTCGGACTGCGATCCTCGACCTGTCGTCACTTTGCAAGGCCGACCGGTGTCGACAGCACAATCGGCAATAGGTACGTATTCAACCGAGCTCGCAGCGAAACCGAAACCGGGCAGGGCGAACGCGGCACCCGAACGAACAGAACCGACCGAGAGCAACTGACTGCGACGCAGCCGATTTGACTGAACCGAGCACACCCTAAAGCGTTCCAAATGAGGCCCGAATAGATGGAGTCAGAGGGTCGCGCCGAATCGCCGGTACATCGCTGATGCATCGGCGATGCATCGAAGACGTCGAATCAAATCGGAACTTCGCCGACGCATCGGCGATGCGGTGCAATCTTCCGGCCCAAAAAACTTCGACCCTACTTTGGGAGGTCTGGACCACGCTAACCTCGTCCTGACCCCTCCCTGGGTGGCGTCCAACAAAGGGGGCGTCCAAGAGGGACGCTGAAAGAGAAATAGGGCGGCCCTGACATCCAACCCTCCCCAATGTGAGTCCATGAACGATGGAACACCGCGTGGGCCAAGAGAGAACAAAAAGCAGCTGAGCGGGCCAAGAAATCGCCGGAGCAACGTGTCTCGCCATCACTGAAGGGGCCCTGCGACACACCTATAGATAGACACAAAGATAAGAGGAGTCCCCATATTTCCCATATGTTTTCTGTGTGTGTGTGTCTTCCCCCCCCAAATATCCATAGTTTCCCATGTCTGCTGGGGAATATTCGACGATTCATTGTGTCTGTGTGTTCTCTCTCCTCCTGAATCACGCGGCACACAGCACGCAACCATCGCTGGAACTGGCACGCCACGGCTTCTCAGCCGCAGCAGCTCGCGGGGGAAGGAAAGACACAAAATCCTTCGTCACCGGGAGCGCTGCCCAGACCCTGAGAGCGGACGGGGGGCCCTCCCTCTGTGCCTCCGGGGCTACAGTCGGGGCGTTGACCTAAGGAACCCTAAATAAGGAACGAGGCCCCTTTTTTCCAAAAGTTACACTTCGATTTCCGATCGAAAACACAAGGACAACCTGAGGCAATCTGCGAAACACTTAAGGAACGCAGAGCCCCTCCCCAACCAAAAGGGTTTCTTCTTCAGGGCCCCGACTGTACCCCTCCTTTTGGGCGCCCCGAACCAAAACGAAGCAGGACAGGCACAGCACCAGACCGAGAGAAATCGGGGGTCTCTGAGATTCGGCAGCCCTGGAAGATGCACCCAGAGCGCTGCGAGAGCGTTCGGGAACGCTTTGGCACGACTCGTCCCTGTCCCAGGGGCTCCCGACTTCGCGCTTCGCGCTGCGCGGAGCGCGAAGTGCGAATAACTTCGCGCTCTCGCGCCGCCTTCCAGGGGAGAAGAGGAGGGTGAAGAGTAGTCGGAGCCGAACCGCGAAGCGCGAATATCTTCGCGCCCTCGAGGGCGCCCTTGCTGTCCTGGCCCCAAACAAGCCTGGGGGGCCCCGACCGTCGGGAGCGCCCGCGAGGGGGGCGTCCAAGATGCGGGGGGAGCGCAGAATCCTGGCCTGCAGCACGTGCGCGGCCCAGGGGGGGGGGGTCGGGGCCGCACCGAGAGAAGACGAGGCGCCATGAACACTGGGTTAGTCGGCGGTGGACAAACCTCCCTTTAGTAAACCTCCCTTCAGTGAAAACGGCCTAGGACCAAAACCAACGGACCTAGACCCGCAAAAACGACGGCCACGACGCCCTCTCGAGAACCGAAAACGGCCAATTCGCTAATCGCCGTGTCAGGGTAGGAGGTCTATCAACCTCCAAATTAGGAGGCAACTACTGGGAGGTTGTCGTCGAAAAGATGAAGGAGGATTGAGCCCAATTTTGGGAGCTGCTACGCCGGAGTGGGCCTCGGACCAAACAGGATTGAGCCGGGTTATGCGGCATGAAGCGGGATTAAGCCGGATTCCGCGGGATTAAGCTGGATTAAGCCAGATTTCGGACCAGGGCGAAAACAGAATTCGACCTCCCAGGAGTTGCATCCGAAACTGGGGAGATCTCATGGCCCCCGCCATGAATTCCCCCCCCCAGCCATCACCCCCTACTTGCACAGAGCGCGTTCCACTACTCGTGGAGTGCCTTCTCGCAGACGCCCGGAACAAAAAACAAGTTTTCCTCGATGTGATGGAGCGTGAATCCCCCGCGGCGGATTTTGCCCATTTGCGAGCAGCTGCTTTGCGAGTAGTGGAAATAGCTTGTCGACTCTTGGCCGCCCCCGAGGCCTCGTGCTAGGTCGGGCGTGTCGCCCTACAGGCGGATTTTGGACGAAAAATAAAAAATGGCCAAAAGATGCAAAAACAACAAAATCGAAAAATGATTGAAAAATCGTCCCCCTACTATTTTTTGACTATTTTTGGATATTCCCCCTGTAAAGGGACGAGCCCGACTTAACATTTGCGAGCAGCTGCTTTGCGAGTAGTGGAAATCGTTTGTCGACTTCTGGTCGGGGGCGCGCAAACATAAATTAGCGATCCATGGATTTGGCGCGCGGTCGCCAAATTCATGGATCGGGGGAGGTGCCCTCCCCAAAATGCGGCCGGTGCCGCCTCGTTCGGCGGATGAAATCCGCGATTCCTCAGGGAAACTGGACCCGTCGCTAATCCACGCCCCCTTGATCCACGTTTGCGATCGCCTGATCGGCAGCTGCTTTGCGAGTAGTGGAAATCGCACGTCAACTCTTGCCGCGCACAAGGGGGTGGAAGGAGGGGGAAGGCTTCTTTAGATAGAGGCCGCTTCTTAGAAGGCGCCGGCCTTACATCTATAGACAAGGCCCGAGCCTTAAGAAGGTGCTTCTAAGAAGCCTTCCCCCCTCCCCCATACCCCCCTCTGCACTTGGTCGAATTTCGTCATCTGGCCTACCGCCTACCGGTTGTGTGACCCGCATGTCACCTGGAGAGCCCCGCGGATCTTCAGGAAGCGTGCAGGCCTTATCTTGGAGCAAAGTATGTTGAGCTGGACAGGGGAGAACATCAAGGGGTTGGCAACAAACATGTGTTGCCAAAGATCTAGCGCCTCGGATGCGTTCCGTGCGAGTGAGTCCGTCTGAATCACAGTGAGTATGACTGAGTCTGGGCACGAGTGGATCCGAGTATGAGTGCTCTGCGCACGAGTGATGTGGGCACGATCGAGTCCGACTGTGAGACTTGAGTTGTGGATGCCACGGCAATGGACACCCTACCAGCCCTATCCTTGAATTTAGAATGTGTTTAAGATGTCGGAAAGATGTTCCAAAAAATGTGTCAAACATGTTTCCACACGTTTAAAACATGTTCAATATATGTTTTAGACATCTGGCAATTATTTGGCAACATGCTTCCTCTCCATTGATGCTCCTCCACAACTCTACGCACGAGTGATGAGGGCACGATCGAGTCCGACTGTGAGACTTGTGGCTGAGCTTGTCGACTCCTGGCCGCCCCCGAGGCCTCTCGGGCTGGGCGAAAGGGGGGGAATAGCAAAGGGGGGGTTTGAGAATCAGCTCACGTAGCTGATTGTCCCGGCGCCTCCCGGCGCTAGGAGGCGGGCATGTATCGAGGAATGGGCCCAGCGGCGGGGCCGAAACCAGCTTCACGCAGCAGATTTCGTACCCCCCCTTTTGCCTATCCCCCCTTTTCGTTCGGCCCGATCTACGCTTAAGTCGGGCCTGTCCCCCTACAGGGGGATTTTAGACGAAACCAAAAAAAGTAAAAAATGCAGCAAACATCTCAAAAATTGTAAAACCATCGTCCACAGGCTATTGTTTTTACTATTTGGGAATTTTCCGCGGCCGACCGTCCCGGCATTCCTATAGCCCTACCACGAAATGTTCTTAGAACCCTGAAATGTTCTAAGAACAAAGACAATGTTCTTAGACCCTAAGCCCGATGTGCCAAAACAGGACAGTCTCAGCCAGAAATATCCTAAGAACATTTCGTGGGAACCACAAAAGGTTCTTAGAACATTGTTCCCTACCTAGGCTCTGCCTAGAAGGGTTCTTACTCGGTATGCTTAAAGGGCCGGGCAGTGCAACTCGCCCCGGGCGGTTCCCCCAGTATCCACCCCGCAGTTCCCCCAGCTACGTCCCCTTAGCTTAGCTTTGCTTATCTCATCTTAGCTTAGCTAACTTCATATTACCTTAGCTTAGCTTCATCTTAGCTTAACTTAGCTTCATATAGATGCTGCTTTCCTAGATCCTCCAACTCCTAGGTAGGATCGCACTGGGATAATTTGTTTAGTAGGGCTATGGGCGAGCCAGGACGCCTCGCCACTGCTTGATCCTGGCCGCCTCCGAGACCTCAGCGCCGCCCCCCCGCCGGTGGCGCGGCCGGCACCGGGCCGAAGGACTGCCACCACGTCTGGCGCGGGGGCCCGCCGCGCCGCCCCGGGCGCGCGGAGGAGGCCACCCCCGAAGAAGAAGAAGAAGAGGCAGAAGAAGAAGAAGAAGAAGCAGCGGAAGAGAGAAGAAGAAGAAGGAGAAAAAGAGAGAAGAAGGAGAAGAGGAGAGAATAAGCAGGAGGATAATGATTATAAGAAGAGTAAGGAGAAGAAGAGAGAGCCAACCCCCAAAAAGAAGAAGAATAAGCAACATAAAAGAGAAGAAGGAGGAAAAGGAGAAGAAGAGAGAAGAAGGAGAAGAAGGAGAAGAAGAAGAGGGGGCCAGCCGATCAGGCCACCCTGAGGTCGGGCACATCTGGGCGGTGGACAAGCCTCCCTTTAGTAAACCTCCCCTCAGTGAAGACGACCTAGGGCCGAAATCGACGGACCTGGGCCCGCAAGAATGACGGCCGCGACGCCCTCTCGCGAACCGAAAACGGCCAATTCCTTAATCGGCGCGTCAG
Organism: Prorocentrum cordatum; assembly: GCA_963575745.1. Lineage (NCBI taxonomy): Eukaryota > Dinophyceae > Prorocentrales > Prorocentraceae > Prorocentrum > Prorocentrum cordatum. The sequence goes on from CAUYUJ010009779.1 coordinate 728,979, forward strand.
GGTAATTAGGAAGTCTGTCCACCTCCGAATATCCCCCTACAGGCGGATTTTGGGGGACAAATAAAACATAGTCCGAAAATATGCCCAAACAGTTACAAATACTAAGAAAGATCGTCCCCAGACTATGTTTTGACTATTCTTGAATATTCCTCCTGTAGAGGGACAGGCCCGACTTAAGGCCACCCTCCTGCGCACATGGCGCCCGACAGTGCGCCGGCGCGGGGTCAACGTGAGCCTAAGGCTCCTGACGAAAAAAAAACCTCCGGGGCCCCAAGTAATGCACGCTCGAGGGGCCCAAGATCGTCAGAGTCGCGTTCCGGGACATCACGCGAATCAGAACAAACAACACAACCAAAAACGCTGGCTGGGGGTCACACCGAGGTTGAGCAGGGACCGACCGTCCCGGCATTCCTGTAGGCCTACCACGAGATGTCCTTAGAACCCTGAAATGTTCTGAGCACAGAAACGCTGTTCTTAGAACATAAACCCGATGTGTTAAACCAAGACTGTCCCAGCCAGCAATGTTCTAAGAACATCTCGTGGAAACCACAAAAGGTTCTTACAATATTCTTTGGTGGGCCTATAGACGAGCCGGGGCGCTGCTCACTCCCTTCCCCGCGAAAGCAGGTGGGGGCCTTCCCTTTGACAATTCTGGGAGCAGAGCCATCTTCCGAGAACACCCGCGCCGAGGTGCTCGGTTGAAACTGGCATGCGCTCCCGTCTCCATCTTCCTCCTCCTCCTCCTCCTCCTCCTCTTCCTCCTCCTCCTCCTCCCCCTCCTCCTCCTCCTCCTCCTCCTCCTCCTCCTCCTCCTCCACTCCATTCCCATCTCTTCCGAAGCCTCGGGCGAAGCCGCGGAGGCTTCGCGCCCTTGCGCGGCCCCACCGGAGGCAGGCCGGCTTGGCGGCCCCAGCCGCGCCGCGCGGAGAGTGCGAATATACCTTCGCGCCAGTGGTGGACAGAACATTTGAGCATCGGTTGTCACGTTCAATACGCCCCGCGCAGGTCCCCACATCCAACGATGGGGTTCTTCTGATTACTCAGGCGCCTCCTACTCCCGCCTTCCTCTCCTCCGTCCCTCCTTCTCCTCTTGCACGCCATGTACTTGGACGGCGCCGACCCCCGCCCAGCCTCCCTCCTCCTCCTCCTCCTCCTGATACACTCAGACTCATAATTAGATTAGAACCACACGCGCACTTCTCGCGCGCTTAGGTCCTAGCAAACACTAGTTGCAGCCCGAAATGTTCGCAATCGGAGGCCATATATTGTCACGGATCGTGCCCCTCCGGGAGCTTCCCCGGCGGCCCCGAAGACAGGCTTGGATTCGCGTCCCCCCGCCCGTGTCGGTACACCCCTCACAGGGATCGCGCCCCGCAAGGAGCTCCACCGACTTCCCTGGAGACAGGGTTGACATAGTGGCACGCCCCTTACGAGGATCGTGCCCCGCAAACAACTGCATCTGCGGCACCAGATGGGAACTTCATAGCGACGCCCAGCTCACGTCGGCACACCTCTCACACGGATCGTGGCCCGCAAGGAGTTCCACAGACGGCCCCAGAGACAATTGTCGCATCCTGCCCCCCGCTTACTTCGGCACAACTCTCACACGGATCGTGGCCCTCAGGAAACTCCACCTGCGGCCCCAGAGTTAGGCTTCGCATGGCCATCGTGTCACACCCCATCACGCGGATCGTGTCCACAAGGAGCTCAGCCCAGGGGCCCAAAGACGAATCTTGAAACCATGTTAAGCCCTCTTTGAGCGCTCTTTGGCCGTCTTCGGGCCCTCTTGGACCTCTCCGACGCTGTCTTGGAGGTAGCTTGGGCGCTCTTGGGGCTGCCTTGTGCCGTCTTGGGGGCCTCTGAGGCGCTCTTGGGGCTGACTTGGGCCGTCTTGGGCCGAAAGTTGCAAACAATAGGGCCATTGGATCTGCGCCCCGTTTTGCGTACCCCCCCCACCCACCTCTCATTATTCCTCCCGACCAGTGGATCGCGACGCAAGCGCGCTTTCCGTCATCCGCCGCCCCCTGTGTTCTTGACAGGGTGCCTGGAGTACTGGACCCTATACGACTTGAGACTGGTTTTTGTCTCAGAAGAGCTCCCCCCTGGGGCGTCGGCCGATCCCGCCGTCCACCTGAAGGCTGCCAAAAATGCCCGGGCGGTTGCCCAAGTCGCCTCCCAGACGGACAAGATGACCCAAGATGGCCTCCAAGACAGCCAAGATGGGCTACAAATTCGCCCAAGATGATTCAAGATGGCCTCCAAGACGGCCCGAGAGGGTCCAAGATGCCTCAGAGTCTGCCCAAGAAACCTCCAAGACGACCCAAGACGGCCCAAGAGGCCTCCAAGACGCCTCCAAGAGACCTCCAAGTCGGCCCAAGAGGCCTCCAAGAGGTCCTCCAGGAGGGCATGAGGAGGCCAAACTCATTGATTGTCCTTAGATGCTTGAAGGAATTTGGCATTTCCTTCTTTTCGGCCTTCCGACGGCCCAAGCCAGCCCAAGAGGCCCGCAAGATTGTCCTCAGAGCGCCCAGGAGGCCTCCAAGATGGCCCCAGGACGGCCCAAGAAGCCCCCCTAGACGGCGAAGAGGGAGCCCAAGAAAGCCCGAGAGGCCCCTATGACGGCTAAGATTCCCCCCCAAGGCGGCCCCGAAGCATCCCAAGAGGGCCCTACGACGGTCCAGAGAGGCCCCCCCAAGACGGCTCGCGGCGGCGTTAGACGGCCCGGGAACGCCCTAAGACTGCCAAAGAGGCCATGAACAAGCCCCCAAAGGCCCCCGGAAGGCCGAAGGTGACCCCAAAAAGGCCTCCAAGAGACTCCAAGGAAGCTCCCAGGAGACCCCAAGAGTGCTCCAAGAGGCTCCCAAGAGGTCTACTCCTCCTCCTCCTCCTCCTCCTCCTCCTCCTTTTTCTTCTCCTCCTGTTCCTCCTGCTCCTCCTTCTCCCTGTGCCTTCCGCTCCTCATTATCCTATTCCCCACGTGTTCCCCGAAGGGTTTCAACGACTGCTGGTGGAAAACATGATCCGATAGCTTGACCAAGCTCCAAAAACAGCCACACAGGCACTTGCAAAAAGGCAGGTGGCGGCGGTGATTCGTCAAATAAACATAAACCCCAAGGTTCCCCATGTTTGTCCGTATCTCCTGGATGTTCGTGTTCCCCCTGCTTCGTATCTTGATTATATAGTTTCCGGGTGTGTGTCTGTGTGTTCCCCCCTCCTGAAATCAGCATCGCAAAACAATGACAACCACGGCACGTTCTGAATAGGCTGGCGGAAACATAGCGCAGGGAGGCGTTCGAAGTAGGTCGAGCTTCGGGTCAGCCCTGCAAGAGGAGAGTTCTCCATTTCTGAAGTAAGATGAAACGTTCACCACATTGGGATCTGGAAAAACGAGCAAACGTTATTTCAGCGTTCGGCCTGTATGTTCAACCGAGGCTGGCCGAGGTAATCCTCGCGTCAGTGAGCGAGCGTAGGAAGGCGTTTGAAGTAGGTTGAACTTCGGCTTCCCCGAAAGAGGAAAGCAAAAGGAATGTCCTGACGCGATCACTTGGGAGCGCGCAAACATGGATCAGCGATCCATGGATTCGGCGCGCAGTCGCCAAATCCATGGATCGGGGGGGGGGAGCAAGCTTCGGGCCAGAGAGAAGCAGCATGGCGGACAGGGATCGGGAACACAGAGGTGGGATAACGTCCCGCGAGAAAAAGTTGAGAGACCTCCAGAATGGAGGAAAAAACTTGTTTTTGGTCGGCGGGTCGAGAGCGGGCCTCTTCTGGTTAAGAGCTAGGCGGGGCGCGCGAAGCACTAATTGGGGAGACAGGGCGCGGGCGGGCGGGGCCTCAGGCGGCCGGAGGGTGCGGAGTACAGGCGGTGCCGAAGAGCTTGCACAGGAAAAGGTACGCCTTGATGGAGGGAAAAAACACCCACACCCTGAAAGATGACCTCCGTGCCGCGACACGGACATCTCATGGAATAGGAACGGTGCAACACGGACAGGACACTCAGAGTCTTCATCCTGGGAAGCTGGGCTGGCTGCGTGATCCACAGCCCCTGCAGCCAAACAAGGATATTTGAGCTCCCTCGCGGCAACTGCCCCATGCAAAAAGCCCTCCGGAGCGTGTGGAAGAGGGCTGTCACACGATGCGGCCTTGTAGCTTCGTTTTCGTTCTGCTTTCGTTCTCCCTCGTTGTTTGTCTTCGATCCACCTCTACCGCACAACGAAGTCGAAACGAAGAAACAGCCCACGAGATCGTCGAAACACCGTTGAGGTTCAGCCCTGGCATCACATGCTGTGCCCATCGGGGGCTGCATGCTATGAGATGCGGTACCTGGCCATCGCTCGGACGTCCATTCCCTGTGCTTCTTTCGGTTTCGTGCGTGGTTTTCTCGCCACATGATCAAGGATGCTCCTCGATGGTCCTCGCCGAAAGGAAAATGCACACGTCCGAGCGATGCCAAGGGCTGTGCCCATCGGGGGCTGCATGCTGTGAGATGCGGTGCTCCGATCGTGTCTCGCGCGGTCGCCACACTGAGAGTGCACCGCCGGCACGGTATGCGGAGGCATCCGCAGGTCCCCGGGGGGAAGCGAGACAGGGCATGCGTGAAGCTCCTCCTCCTCCTCCTCGTCCTCCTCCTCCTCCTCCATCGCGTGACCACTGCAGTCGGGCCGCTGAACGAAAGAACGCCAAATAAGGAACGAAGCCCCTCCTTGGCCCTGTAAGCGCCTCCGTGCCTCAGGAGGGCAGGAGGAACAGCACCGGAGGAACCTGAGGAACATCGAACCCCTTCCGAACCCAAACGGTTCATTATGTCAGCGTCTTGACTGTACACAGCCTGAAGCAGGCATGAGATGTGCTCAGCGACTCGACAACTTTCGGAGAACATTCCTTGTCCTTCACACTTGTGGCAAGGAGATCACCAGCTGCAAGAACCCTGATAGCTTGCTGCGGACTCTTCTGGCGCCACGTCTTCATGATGAAATCCAGGCTGATATACTCCATTCCTTCTGCCGACTGTCTCCCATGGACATGCACTCTGAGTCGGTCCTCTGCTGCCGGCTGCAGCCCCTCTGCTGTAGGCATCTGAGTGGCAATCCAACAAGTCCACATTGGGCCAAAAACGCTGTTTGTACATGCGCTCGTACAAGATAATGACAGTGGACCCGAGGAAAATGAATGGCAAAACGTTATCCAAAATGAGCCTCAACTCAGCTTCCTCCGCAGAGCTGCGCCCGCCACCGTGTCACTGAGGTGCGCATTCCCAATCGATCCAGAGAAATTTGATCCACGGTTTATTCCGCAACACCTCCTGCAACTTCATAACCTTTGAACCATCCGGGTCAAAATGATCTGGGACGGGCCACCGGTGGAAATTGCCGCCATGTCGGCAGCGAACTTTCCGTTCACGACGTCTTGAATGTCCATCTTGCGCTTGACCAGCAGGCCCTTGTCACGCCACACCTGATGACGTGGGAAGGGATCACCCGCCGGCACGCGCATGATCTCGCACAGAGGGAGGAGCCAGAACTGCTTGCTGCGGAACACAGAACGTCCGACCTCGTCGATCACCTCGTCTCATTCTTCATGCGCGATAAGGATGCAAGGGCCTTGGACGCCCGTTTCGAAGCTTTTCGAGCGGGGCGCGGCCAGCGAAAGCGGCGAAGCATGGACCGAGGAGGCAAGGATGCAAGGGTACCCTTGGGAAGGCTGCCCATCCTTCCTGTGCGGGTTGACTGTGGTGTTTTCCGAAAATGGTGGTCGGTAGTAAGCTTAGGTCGGGCATGTCCCCCTGCAGGCAGCTTGTGGACGGAGAATCTAGAAACATATCCAAAAACTGATCAAACACGTTCCAAACAAATCGTACAACAAATCGTCCCCAGACTATTTTTGGCCTGTTTTTTTTTAATTCCCTCTGTAGGGTTAGGTCGGGCATGTCCCCCTACAGGGGGATGTTCGACGAAAAATAAAAAATACACCAACACACATCCGAAAAAGGTCAAAAAATACTCAAAACAATTGTCTCCAGATTATTTTTGGGCTATTCTTGGACTATGTTTGGGGTATCTTGTATTTGTCGTCGAAAATCCCCCTGTAGGGGGACAGGCCCGACTTAACTGTAGAGGGACGGGCCGGCTCGACTTCACATGCAAACGCTGCACGTGGGATCCTGCTGCACAGAAACGCCCCCCGGAGCACCGCCTCGCGGGATTCCGGGGCGCTTCGGCGCGTCCGCGGGTCGACTGCACTCAAGAGCGACCCTGGGCAAGAGAGACCTTTAGTGCGCGGCTTGTTGGGCGCCGCAGGGGGGCCAAACACAGGCACGCGAGACGCTATCACCGCATCGCGTTCGGCGGTCGGGGGACCCCATTTGGCCCGCACCAAAGGTCACTCCGGCGAAAGGTCATTCTTACGTCTAGTCGAACGGGGCCCGTCGCGCGAGTTGCCCGGGGCATCCGAGAGGTCGGGAATGTGTGCAGTCGGCCAACACTGGACAGGACACGCGAGAGGACGCAAGACCCTCCCGGGGGCCACGTCGCCATAGGAGTGTAGGAGAGCACGGGCTCGCGAGACACAGGACACAAGGGTACCCTTGATTTGGCAGGGCCGACCTACTAATCCGGGCCGACTGCACCGACAATTTCAACATGCGCCCAAACGACCCAGGGGCCCATCTTGCTCCCAATATCATCCCAGGATTGTCCTAGAGGCTGCCAAGGGGGGGCAAAGACGGCGCAGTGGGGGCCCAAGATGAACACCAAAAAACGATCCCAAAGACCCTGAGGATTGCCCACAGACGTCCCAACATGGCCTCTGAAGGCCCGAGATGGCCCAAGAACGCCCTAAGAAGTTCCAATAAGGCCCTGAGATTATCCCAGGGACGGCCCCAAAGGTTACAAAAAAGCCCCCAAACGGCTCAAGACAGCCCCAGAAGGCTCCCTCTCGATTGTTCCCCCAGCTGTTTCCTGACATTTCGGGTAACGCGTGGTCCACTTGCATTGCCATGCTGAAGCCGACCTCTCCACCAACAAGAATCGTTTCGAAATAAAGGGTGTGGCGGTGATTCACCGGAAGCGCCTTCTACTGGATACATACACGTATTGAAAACACATATCCCCTACATGACCACCCTTCGGGTAATAAGGAGCTTAGGTAGGATGGGGACAACTGAAGGTTTGCGAATATAGCAAAATCGGACTCGCAATATCTGAACGCAACGGTATCGCTGTCTATCGGTCGATGGAACAATTTATCAATCGGTATCGCTGCCTATCGATCTCACGAACCACATACTAATCGCAAAACAACCACGGTCCGACCACGGAACAACAACCGGACAACTGCGGACTAACCACGGGACAAACACAACATAAACACGTGACAACTACGGAACAACCACGGGACAATCGCAGAACAACCAAGGAATCAGCAACGGACAACCATGAGACAACCTGCACGCTCGTCACGGGCCGAACCCGAAACCGACGTGCCGCTTGGGCGGCCCCGTTTCACTTTGGTCTCAACCCCCAACCTCCGATGTATCTTCATTCCTCCCTACGTTGGGAGCCACTGCTGCTACAGTCCCTCCGTCCCCCAAGCAAGGCGGCTGGGCGCACCAGAATGACGCTCGCCAAGGCCCAAATATCTCCAGGCAAGCCTCGAAATGCAAGAGCGGGAGGGGCGGAACCGACGTGGACAATTCAAATGATGGAGATTCATCGTCGTGCGGCAAGATGCTCAACGCACATGGTATAAAACACAAATGCCGACTGTGCATTGCTTGGGGGACATGGACAGCAGAGGGAACGGACAGACATACACCACGAAATGGAGCCATTGTGTTTAAGATGCGCGCGAAGCGTTGATGCTGCTCCCACCCACCACAAATACTCATCCCGGACCTCTAAAAATACCCCACGGGAATTACTCGGAGAGACCGAAAGAACACCATGTGAAAGTAACTTCCAAATGGCGCATCCATGGACACCGTCGCCGCGCGAACCGTTGAACCTTAAAGTATCTCTGCTACGGGGGTCCCCAGAGACCGCCAAAGGCCGCCAATCTTGAATGCCCGCGCCCGAACTAAAGCTACGCCGAGACATAGCGACCCTACCGCAAGGCCGAGACCACCGACCCCCAGAAGTGTCCTGGGGCGCCTGCTGATGAGGGCTGCGAGGCAGCTCGAGCGGTGGCGACGAGAGCCATCCCGAGAGAAAAAAAAACTCTTCGCCTCCAGGCTGGTGTCATTGACGCCGCTGGCGTTGCCCCCCAGGGCCTGCCCGAGACAAGGCTCGGGTCATGTGCCCTTTGAAGTAGCAACATGTTGCCAAGTTGAGCGCAATGCAAGCATCGCATCCATTGGCACGCGGCCTTGCGACAGGTCGTGAGAGTGTATAGCATTTTCGAACACTTTTCTTGGTGACTCCTCCTCGCCGACACGCCCGACACCTCCTCGCCTAGGCACAACCCATTCCTGCCTTGACGACGCTTGCCCTGGTGTCTGGCACCATGTCCCCGGCGCCTAGGCGACAGCAACATGTTTCATCAGAGACGTGGCCGGCGCCAAGGCGAGAACGACATGCTCGATGAAGGCTGTCGCCGGCGCCTGGGCGACAACATTTTCAATCAGAGATGCGGCACCTGCACAAGCTTGACCACCATTCCGAGAGAACTCTCGTCAGAGTGCAGGTGTCGCGCCCACTTTACGTGGGCCTGGCTTGGTGTCACCGAGGTCTGGGCGACGGTCGGTGGGTAGTCCACGTTGGGGGTGGGCTTGTAACGATCGCAGCTCGCCGTCGCTCCGATGCGGCTCTGGTCCGCGCGGCGGCGGCGGAGGCAAGCCGAAGCTGCCACAGGGCCCGCAGGGAGCGAAAACACCTTCCACGACAAGAAAACGCAGACGCGCAGCAACCCTGAAGTCCACACTCGGGTCGGGCGAAAGGGGGGGATAGCAAAGGGGGGGTTTGAGAAACAGCTCACGTAGCTGATTTCCCCGGCGCCTCCCGGCGCCGGAGGCGGCCAGGTATCGAGGAATGGGCCACTCGGTGAGGCCGAAACCAGCTGCATGCAGCAAATTTCGTAACCCCCCCTTTCCCAATCCCCCCCTTTCGTCCGGCCCGACACACGTGCGAGCAACGCGAAACTCGGCCCCCGGCCCCTGGAAACCGCCGGGGCTCCATCTTTTGCGTGGCCTCCGCGACCTCGAGCCCCTCTCCGCGGGCAGCGGGGCCCGGGAGCGGGAGCCGGGAGGGCGCTGGACACTGAGCGCCAGCGCGGGCGCCGACGTCGCGGCGATCGGCTACGCGCACAAGTGGTACTAGAGGCAGCAGGGCCCGTGGCGCGCGGTGTGCAGCTCTTCGCATGCGATGCGACAGCAGCGGCCTGCGTCCTGGGATTCGGCCCCCTCGTGAGTCACGCGCCAAAGCTCCCTCTGGCAACGGGGTGACACCGAGTCGAGACGGCGAGCCCCACGTCTGCTCACAACTGGCCCCTGGCCCACTCCCTGACAACGTCATGACCAGCTGTGCGGACTCCGCCCGGCTGTGGCCGCGAAAGCCCCCGCCCCCTGGAGCCCAACAGAAGGCCCGAGGCTCGGACAGACAGACAAACAGAAGCCTTGCGTCCAGGTGGACGCGTTGGCAGGAAAAATACAAGTGACCAAACGTCACTCGAAACGCTCGAAGCACAGAAGTGTGGCCAAACGCCACACGAAGCACTCGTCGTCTTCATCCGTCGTCATCTTCTGAGGCTCGGATCAAGGCGAATTGAGACAACGCCAGCTCGAAATCCGTCACCGGACCACTCCCGGGGGCCCGAACGCACCGGTCTCTCGAGCCGCGCCCAACCGTGGCGACGAGGCCCCCTCTCAGAAGGCATCCCACCGCTGGCGCAAATCGATCCCTCCTCGGAGAGGCGCCGCCGCCCCGCACAGCCGCGGGCCCAGGCCCAGGCGAGCCCGAGAGCTGGGCCCGAGCTCGAGACCACGCCCGGGCCCGATCCGAGGAGGAGGGGGAGGAGGAGGAGGAGGAGGAGGAGGAGGAGGAGGAGGAGGAGGAGGGAGGAGGAGGAGGGAGGAGGAGGGAGGGAGGAGGAGGAGGAGGAGAGGAGGAGGAGGAGGAGGAGGGGGAGGAGGAGGAGGAGGAGGAGGGGGAGGAGGAGGAGCAGGAGGAGGAGGAGGAGGAGGAGGAGGAGCTGGAGCCGCGGCGCGAGCCCGCCGCACATCGCCCCGCCCCGCGCCCAGCGCCCCGCCGCGCCTGCGACCCGCTCCGGCGCGCGGAAGCCGATGGTGGCGAGCGTCCGCCTGGCGCGCCCGGGCGGCGCGAGGCAGCAGCGGGCGCATCCCGCCTGCGACGACCCCCGCCATGTTGAATATTACGTCGCCCGGGCCTTCTCCATCCAGGATCGGACGCGTTTTCGGCTCTTTCGCGTGAGCGAATCGGTGGTGCAATTTCCTGACTGCTGTATTGGATGGCCGCTGGGTCGGTGCTCCTGAGCGCCTTGAGACTGGATTGGATGTTGAATCAATACTTGCCTGGGAATGTGCCCGGGCCTGTGCCCTGGTCAGAGGACCGAGGTCCCGGGCGGCCAAGGCGACGGCGCAGGCGACGGCCAAAACGATGGCGGAGGCGGCGGCGGCGGCGATAGCGAAGGCGAAGGCGGCCTGCTGCTCACGAGGGACGACATCCACACCTGTGCCATCGCGGTCTTCGAATGCCTTCGGGGGCCTCTCTGAAAGCTCTCGGAGGGGTCTCGGAGACCTTAGGAGGGTTTCCGGAAACCTTTTTTGGAGTCCCAAAACGGTGCGGTGACGGACCGTGCGGTGACCTCGAAATCCCCCAAGACCTCACCGCACGGTCCGTCACCGCACGGTCTTGGGACCCTGGAGGCCCCTGTCGCCCGAGACGTCCTCGGAGAACGACCCGAGTCCCAACACCGCGCGGTGACCCCGAATCCACACCGACTCACCGCACGGTGTGGTCACCGCACCGTTTGGGGGCCCCCGAAAACCTTTGGGGACCCCGCGGGGCCCCCGGAAACATTCAGAGCCCTCGCGGTCCGGACACGACGACACGGTCCGACGGATGCGCGATCCCACGGACGCGTTCCGCGCGGCCGCCTCCGCACCAAGCCGCCGCGAGTCCGTGGGGTCGCAGCCGAGGCCCGTGGTGTCGCAGCCAAGGGGTGCAGACCGCCAGGCCGCGAATACGGATATGTTTCCCGCCCGTGACCTGCGACGACCGTTCCCGCCGTCCGCTGACCTGGCGGCGCGCAGCAATCGCGTGCGACATGCACAATGGCCCAGAGGCCTCTACGAAGGCTGCCAGGAACCTTCGAAGGCGGGAGCGATGGATCCCGAGAAGCCCCCTCCCTCCTGACAAGACGCCCCCCTCGCGCCCTCCCCGCCCATTCTTTACGCCCCGCCGAACTCCCCGCCGTCCCCAGACGCATCCTCTGGCTCCTACGGGGTTCCCAAAAAGGCCTCGAAGTCCCCGACACGACCTCAAGTGACCACCAAGATTACTCCAAGAAGCCCCTAGACATCTTTGAGTTGTAAGCTTTGTCATTTCCGGCGTTTCGACATTGGGCGATGGAGGGAGGGGGAGGTCCAGCTCCAGAATTCTGCTTAGTGCGACTGTTTGTAACAGTGCGTCCTATGTGGGAGACTCCACCTGCTAGAATCAGGCGCCCAAAACAGCCAAGATCTACTCCATTGAGGGGGTGGTGCGAGGGACAGCGCCGATCGGCAAAACAATGAATCAGAATACGAGATCGTTCGACATTGGTGGCCATCTTGTTTCACGCGTTGCTTGTCGTGCCGTGCCGTTCCCCGTGCTTGCTTTCGAACGCTTGCAAGAGAGATGCCGTGCCGTGCCGTGCCGTGCCCATATCAGCCGTGGGGTGCCGTGCTCGGCCTCGAGAGAGCGACACGATGTCTGGGTTCCGAAACTGCAAGAAAATGGGCGTGCCGTGCTTGGCCCGCGTACCGTGAGGTGTCTTCAGGATGCAAGCAAATTGCCCTGCCATGTCGTAGTTTGCCTGGTTTAGGGGGCAAACAAACCTACCTCGCTTTTGACCACCCTCGCTTCCAAGAGATACCAAGCGATGCCAAACTACGGCCTGTACTGGTCAGGCCGCTTCACGAGGAGGCGCGTGGTATGACTTGGTTTTGTCTGGAAGCGAAAGCGAGGTAGGTAATTCACGCTCTGATGGTTGTCAGAATGCACGAGAATGCCGTGCCGACTCTGCGTCGTATCGTGCGGCGTTGGGGGTTAAAGCCTCTGTGCCGGTGTAGCTCTCCACCCGCGGTGCGACAGCACAAACGCAATGCTAGACGCACGAAGGAGCGAACACGTCGATGGCACTGCGTCTTGAGAGTGGAAGCCTGCATTGCGACGCCAACACAAACAGGCACGTACACGCAAACACACACACACACACTCAGGGGACACCCACCAGGATGTCAGTGAATCCCGCCCCTCCGCCTCAAAAGCCTGGCCAGGACGCGCGGTCTAGCAATCGAACATCTAGCACAACCTGGCTGCGGTCGCTGTCCAGAGGTCGCACGCGCCACTCGTCGGGAGCGGCCAAGAGGGGGGTGTCCAAGAAGGGGGGGTGCAAATCATGACCGGCGGCATGTGCGCGGCCCAGCGGGGGGGGGCCAGGGACGTAATGAAATAAGAAGAGGCGCCATGAAACCTGGGGAAATATCATGGCCCCCGCCATGATATCCACCCCCCCCTACTCATCACCCCCCTCTTTTCCGCCCCCGAACTCGGGCGCTCGGGCTCATGCACCGTCATCCACCAGGCAGGAGCCTCCGCCCCTCTCATTATTCTCATGACTGTTGCCTGCACGACCGCCCCCCCGACGCCGAAGACTGCGGCAAACATGCCGGCTCACCCGCCGTGCGTGCGGCGCTGGCCCGGCGTCCACGCCAGCCGCACCTGTTATGTCGGGGCAAGCGCGCATCCTCCGACTCCGCCTCCGTCTCCTCCTCCCGGTCGTGTTCCTTCCCATTGCCCGCGACTCCCCCTTCGTCGATCGTCTCTTCCTTCTTCTCCTCCTCCTCCTCCTCCTCGTCCTCCTTCTCCGCCTCCTCGTCCTCCTCCTGCCCCTAAAAGATGAGCAGATAGATTGCTGCATCTCATGCACGCAAAGCCAAGCTCGCAGAAGCAATGATGAAGTCATTGCTCTGCGGAGCCTACGACCGGACCATACGCAACCTGGCCATGCACATCCGAGTGACGGCGTGGCGGAAGGAGAGCATCATCGACGAGCATGCGCGAGGAGACTCCTTCACCTCAGGCAAACCAAAGACCCCAGAGCGGTGCTGAGGTACAACGACAAGCACGCCCAACTGCGCAGACAGATCAGGGCAGAAGAAATACGACGGAGGAACATGCCAACCGAGCCCAGAGGAGGGAAGACCTGCACCACATGCATCACTTGCTGGACCGAATCCTAAGGAGGACGACAACTTCGGCCAGACACTAGGATTAAATCGGGCGTGTCCCCCTACAAGGGGATTTTTGACGAAAGATAGAAAATACTTATAACATGCAGCGAAATGGCTAACAAATGCTCAAAGAATAGTCCCCAGATTATCTTGTGACTATTTTTGAATATTCCCCTGTAGAGGGACGGGCCCGACTTCGCAATAGGAGGGAGGCGCTCAGGCGCCGCAAGCAGTTTTGGACGCCCGAAATGGGCACGCAAACAATGGGCACAATGCCCAACAGCAAATGTTGTCCCGAAACACCAGCGGCCGCTGTTGGGCAGGCGGCCTCTTGTCTCACGTGGACACAGGCCGCGGCGGCGTGGACAGCGAGTCCTGCTCAAAATGAGCAATTGAGCATTGTACCCGTTCTTTCCGTGCCCATTTCGGGCGTCCAAAGCAGCGGGCGCTGGCGCGGCCGACGAGGAGGGCCCGGCTGGAAGAGCGCCCGGCCTCCGGGCGGACGCCGGGCGTGTGCAGAGGACGTGGGCATCAACGGGCAGCCGAGCGCAAGGAACACTGTGGATGCCACGACAGTGGACACCCTAGCAGTCCTACCATCGAATGAAACAGGTGTTTCAAATGTGGGAAGATTGCCCTGGAAATGTTTAAAACATTGTGGGTGCCACGACAATGGACACCCTAACAGTTCTACCATCGAATGAACAAGCTGTTTACAATGTAGGAAGATGGCCCTTTTAAACCAACATCAGTTTTAACACATGTTCTAGACATCTGGAAATTATCTGGCAACATGTTTCCTCTCCACTGATCGTCCTCCACAAAAGTAACCTTGGAGAAAGTAGTGACGGCAACAGAGGCCCGCCGCAAGCGCCCAATCGGGGAGGGCACCCTAGCACAGAAGCGGGCAGGAGGGCCCAGAATCGAATCGACAAATCGGATCGGCGACCGAAATGAATCGGATCGGTGGCAATCGGCAGTCGAATCGGGAAAAGTCGAATCGGCAGAAATCGGCAGCGTAGTACGCCTCCATTAAGAAATCGGAACCAAAATCGGATTCCGAAATCGAATCGAATCCGAATCGGAAATAATCGAAATCGAATCGAATCGAATCGGGGGAATCGAAACGAGCACAGAAGCGGGCGTACATACCATGCAACTCAACTTGGCGATAGCAGGCCTCGGACTCCAACAGCAAGACCGAGAGCGACACGGCGGACGTCGGCAGCCCCACCGTGAGCAGCACGGCGGAAGCCACAGGAGCACGACCGAAGAACGCAAGCCGTCCTCCGCCTCCTCCTCCTCCTCGTCGTCCTCCTCCTCCTCCTCCTCCTCCTCCTCCTCCTCCTCCTCCTCCTCCTCTTCTTAGTTTCAATTTCTTGTTTTCTCCACCAGCACCATGGTGAGCAGCACGACGGACTCCATCGGCACCCTCGCGAGCAGGACGGCGGACCCCAACAGCACGAAGATGGGCAACATGACGGCCCACGTCTTGAATACGGTGAACAACACGCTGGTCTCCAGCAGCACAGCCGTGAGCAGCATGCCCGACTCCAGCAATCACATGGTGTGCAACACGGCGGAAGCAAGCAGCACGACCGTGATCAAAATGACGGACCCCAGCAGCAACACCATGAGCAGCATGGTAGACATCTGGAGCACGACGGAGAACAGCGTGCCAGACTTCAACAGAACCTTCGCGCGCAACACGACGGACTTCAACAGCACGACCGTGAGTAGCATGACGGACTCCAGCAACATCACAACGAGCAGCACGACGGACTCCAGCAGCACGACTGTGCGCAGCACGACGGACCCCAGCAGCACAACCGAGAACAGCACGGTGGCCCCCAGCAGCACGATCCTGTGCAGCATGACGGACCCCAGCAACGCAATCATGAGAGGCACGACGAACTCCAGCAGACACGGCCGCGAGAAGCATGGCGAACTCCAGAAGCACCAACATGGGCAGCACGACGGATTCCAAAACCATGAACGATAACAGCCAGACGGACTTCCGCAACATCATCGTGAGCAACACGAAGGACCCCAACTGCACGGCCGAGAGCCGCAAGACAGACTCCAATATCACAAGCGTGAGCAGAGGAAATTACACAACGGAACCCAGCAGTGCCAGTATGAACAACACAACGGAATCCAGCGCCACCACCATGCGCAACGTAGCCCAGCAACACCACCACAGTCACCGACAAGTTAGCAAGAGTATCGAGAGAGTTAGAACGCAAAGACCTGAGGAACACCCGCACGGCGTCGCAGCCCGGAGCTGGGTAGAGCCCCGAGGAACCCTACGAAGAGGGCAGCACCTCAGGCACACAGCCGCCGCGTGCAGGATGCAGACCAACGATGGGGAGGCTACTCGAGTAAGGCCCACTCGTCACAGCCGAGGAGCACCGCAGGAATGGCAGGCAAGCAATCTAGCCAGACACCCGTATGTATTCGCGGGACCGTCGTTCAAATTGAACAGGCGAATGGCGCTGCTGTGAGGCCCCCTTCGAGTGCGAGCGAGGCCCCCCCCTCCTCCACACACAGCACGAGGAGGCAAAGAGAACGAGCACGACTGGAAGCTGGACCCAGCACCAGACGCAGCGCTCGAGGCGGCCCAGGGCATCACCAGGGACATCCAGGAAGCGATGGAGGACCTGGCGAGGTGGTAAATCCCCGCCGACGGCAAACGCGCGCTGAAGAGCTGGATGACAGCCTGCATCCCAAATGTGATGCGAGTGTTGCAAACTCAGTGATGCAGCATCATCGCGGAGCACTTCCGCAGAGAGGACGAACCAGCAGACTGTGCAGATTGACAGAGGAGACATGAAAGAATGGCATGGCATCAAAGCGCGGAGCCGCAGGGCAACCAGAGCCCAGGCAGCTGAAGGCGGCGACGCTGGTGGCAACAGCAGGGCAGCGGAAGCGCACCAACTCGTGGCAGAAGTCCTCGGATCGCCAGAACCCAGTGGCGCAGCAGCCGCGCGAGACGATGACGAAGACGAAGCAGCAGCTCCAGCAGGCCCAGCAGCACAGCCACCGCCAGCAGCCCCAGCAGCACAATCCCTGAGGGCAGCTCGCCCCGAGCTGCAGGACGACCTGATGCAAGACGAGGCGCGCGGGGGGCGCGGCGCAAGCGCTGTGCGACGAGGAGGCCAGTGCTGCAGACCAGACGGAGAGTGAAGGTCCAGCGGTTCATGGGGGACACCGCCATCGACACGGATAGAGGCCTCCCAGATGGGGTCGGAGCAGATGGGGTCGGAAGAACGCGATGCATCGCCGATGCATCGCCGATATCGGCGATGCATCGGCGACGTGGGTGATGAATCGGCGACGTCGACGAGAAGCAAAGCAGGCTCCGCATCGAGCCGCATCGGCGACGCATCGGCGATGTGGCGCGATCCTCCGACCACATCTACTCCGACCCCATCTAGGAGGCTTAGAACGGAGGAGAAGATCGTGAAGGTCCCGGTCGAGAGGCAGATCGAGGTCCCCCAGCCGCAGGTGCAGACGGCCCAGCAGCAGACGACCAACCTTCCCCGGGTCGAGCTCGTGGACGAGGACGCGCACCCGGAAGAGATGCCGTAGCCTACCAGCCTGGAACATATCCCTATCCCTATGCTGGGCACCTCCTCATCACGATGCCAATCTTAGGGATTCCCTTATTTTTTGAGGGCGAATCCCTAAGATTGTCATCGCCTTCTGGCGTGTCAATCTTAGGGATAGGGATACGTTCGAGGCTGGTAAGCAGCACCCGCTGCCGAGGACTCCTGCTGCGCAGGGCCCGCGGCCCCCGGCGAGAGCCGCCGGCGGCCCCGGCGAGGCGGCGAGTGCGTCGAGGCGGCGCGAGGCGGCGCGGCCCGACGAGCAGGGCAAGCAGCCCAGCGGGCCCGGCAGGCTCTGCCGACGGCGGGCGGCGCGGGGCGCCTCGGCGGCCGCGGGCGGCGGCCGCGGGCGGCGGCCCGCCGCCAGCGAGGACGCAGCGTCCCAAGCATCGTCCCTCCTCCTCCTCCTCCTCATCCTCCTCCTCCTCCTCCTAATCCTCCTCCGCCTCCTCCTCCTCCTCCTCCTAATCATCATCCTCATCCTCATCCTCACCCTCATCCTCCTCCTCATCCTCATCCTAATCCCCATCCTCATCCACATCATTTTCCTCTTCTCTCCTCCTCCTCCTCCTCCTCCTCCTCCTCCTCCTCCTCCTCAGCAGCAGCAGCAGCAGCAGCAGCATCATAATCAGCATCGGCATCAGCATCAACATCAACACCAGCATCAGCATCAGCGTCAGCATCAGCAGCAGCAGCAGCAACATCATCATCAGCATCAGCATCAGCATCATCCTCCTCCTCCTCCTCGTTCTCCTCCTCCCCATTTTCCTCCTCCTCCTCCTTCCCCTCCTTCTCATTATCATCGCCATCACCATCACCATCACCATCACCATCACCATCACCATCACCATCAACATCATCATCATCATCATCATCACCATCATCATCACTATCATCATCATACTCATCATCATCATCACCATCATCATCATCATCATCATCATCATCACCATCACCATCACCATCACCATCACCATCACCATCACCATCACCATCACCATCATCATCATCATCATCATCATCATCATCATCATCATCATCAGCATCATCATCAGCATCAACATCAACATCATCATCAACATCATCACCATCCGCATCATCATCATCATCATCATCATCATCATCATCATCATCATCAATATCACCATCATCGTCCCGACATGGCCACGGAATAAGCATCGACACCACTACCACCATCGCGAGGAGCCAGCAAGGGGCCCCCTGGTATTGGCCCCCGTGGTTTGCGGCCTCCCGCTTGAGACACCTCAAATCTCCAGATCGCGGAGGCATAGTGAGCCTCTTCGCCAGAAGGGACCCGCTGGTGGTGATGGCGGGGGACGCCAGCCATGCACCGACACATGCTCCGGCTATGCCGCTCCTGGGCCGAGGATTCTTGGCGGCGCACAGAAGGGGGCAGGGGGAGGGGGGAAGGCTTCTTAGAAGGATGCTGCTCCTTAGAAGGCGCTGGCCTTACATCTGTAGAGAAGGCCCGCGCCTTCAAAAGAAGCAGGGGTGCTTTTAAGAAGCCTTCCCCCCATCCCCCATACCACCCCCCGCGCGTGGCTGACATTGGCCTGGCGGGGGGCGGTGATGTTCTACGCCTGGCGTTCTCCAATTCCCCATCCCTCGTCCAGTAGTGGATGTGCGCAGGCCAGTGCCAGCCTTCACCAGCCAGGAAGCACGCCGGGCTCTGGCACCTCGACTGCGCCGTGCCCGCCGCCAGGGCCGGCGGGTCATGCAGAAAAGGCGGGAAATACAGACCTGGCCAGGACACAACGCGCACTGGCGTCAAATGCGTTGGCTTCGAGACGCGTTGCGCCCAACGCGCACGGGAGCCACGGCACCACGCGCACCGGCGCCCCCTTTCCTCCTCTCCTGCCCCCGAAGGCGGCAGCGTCCTGTGGCCCCAACGGGGTCTCGTCGATGAGGAAGCTCTCCTGGCGGCGGTGCGATCGCCGCGGGCCGTGGGTCGATCACGCGGGAACGGCACGACTTCTTCGATTGCGAGCGGCGCAGGCAGCTGCGCGTCGTCTAAGAAGTCGTGAGAGTGCAGGCCAGGCGAAGGCAACACGCGGCAAAAGGGGGCCACAACAGTAGCGAAAAAGAGGCAACAACGGGAACGGCACACATTTTTGGTCTGCGGGTCGGGAGCGGGCCCCTTCCGGTCAAGGGCTAAACGGGGCGCGGGTGGCCATAATTGGGGAGACAGGGCGCGGGCGGGCGGGGCCCCGGGCGGCCGGAGGGCTCAGAGTACAGGCGGTGCCGAAGATCTTGCACAGGACAAGGTACGCCATGGACTGGGGCAGGGGGCGAAGCCAAAGGGGAAGTGGGAACGGCACGCACGCAGCCGAGGATCCAAGAGGAAGGGAGGGGATCGTCAACTGCTCTGGCCCTGTGCGGGCGGCCCGGGCCCGAAAACCTCGCGCCGCGGGCCCCACGGGCCGCAGACGCCGCGCGCGCCGTGGACGCGGCACGCCCTTTTCTGGCACAGGGGAAGCAGTAGAGGGGGGGAGGAGGAGGAGGAGTAGACGGAGGAGGATGAGGATGAAGGGATGAGGATGAAGGGATGATGATGATGATGATGAGGAGGAGGAGGAGGAGGCGGAGGAGGAGGAGGAGGAGGAGGAGGAGGAGGAGGAGGAGGAAGAGGAGGAGGAGGAAGAGGATGAGGAGGACACGGATCAGATTTTCAACAGGCGCGGCGGCTAGCGCGCGGGCGCGGCTCAGCGACGCGGGCGCGGCTCAGCGACGCGGGAGCGAGCCCGAAAAGGAGAAAGATGCCCGAACACCTCCCGATGGGAGCGCCAGCAGGCGCGGCCAGGGACCACCAGGGCGTCGAGACGAAGTCCGCGAACAGCTGTGGCCGAACCGGGCCGCTAGCCGAGAGCATCAACGGCAGGCCAGTGCGCCCCAGTCGGGGACGCGTCTGCGGGGGGACGGCCCTAATGCAAGGTCGCGCGAAAAGCTGGACGTTCGCGCTCGACTGCGCCCCGCACATCGCGCAGAAAAAGAACAGGCCCGCGCTCCACACGCGGTGACCCCCTCCGGGGGCACGCACCGCGGGGGAAAAGGAGAAGGCGTCGCGTGCCCTGGCGACGCGGTAGCAGCGAGCGCATCGGAAGCCCTTGCCGCGCGGCACAGGCTCGCGGGAGCAGTCGGGTGGCGACGTGTCCGCCGCCAGCTCGGGGATGCACCCTCGCTGCTGCGCGCGCCGAAGGAGGCCGTGCCGCGGCGAATCCTGCTGGCTCGGGCCCCTTGCCCTGGCCCGAGCCAGGAACTTCGCAGCGAAAGTCACGAGACGGACGGTGCGCTTCGCTTCGCGCGTTTCGTCGCCGCCTCGTCGGCAGGGTGGAGGGAAACGCCCTCTCGAGCAGCACGGTCGGCAAGGTGATTGTCCCAGCGCTTGACCACGCATCGCTCGACGTCGCCGTCTTGGCTGCGGCGAACATGGCCTTTGACCTTGAGCACCCCCCAAAGTCGCCCACCCGATCCCGCGCACGAGACTAGAGACGCGTTGCCTCAGACAGTGCGCCCGTCGTCTCGGCGCGCCCAGGGAGGCGACCAGGGAGCCAGCGGCGACCAGGGAGGCGACCAGGGCCGCGCAGGGAGGCGTCCAGGGAGCCAGCGGCGACAGCCTGGACCGCAGACCAGCCCGCTCCAGCGAGTGGGGGGGCCCCCTGCACCAGCGACGCGCGCCGCCACCGAAAGCCTCGCCATCGAGGCTGCCCCGCGAAAGACTGAAGAGGCCCTGGGACACACACAAATATATACACACAAACCAAAATAATCCCACTATTTTCCTATATGTTCTAAGCTCCCCCCCCAACTCCCCATATGTTCCCATATTTTCTGGGGGATCGACGATTAATCGTGTCTGTGGTTTTCCCCTCCTCAAAGACGCTCGAACAACTTGGCGAGGAGGGGGGGGGCGGGGCTCGGCACGGAGGGCAAGGATCGGGGACCAGGGCGCGCCTCCAGAGGACCCAAGCAGAGCATGCCGTAAGGTCAGCCCGAAGGGAGGGGGGGGGGGGGGGGAGGTCGCAATCTCGCGCGAAGGCCCAGGTGGCCGAACACTGCCCCGACACCCAGGCCGAAAAGAGTCCCCGGGCAGGACTCGACGCCGCAACGGGGGCAGGTCGGGCCGGTCGCAGGGCCGTGGCGATGTTTCCGAGCCCAATCCCACATGCCGTTGGCCGCGATCGCACGAAAGGTCGCCCCATGCCGCGAGGCCCAATCTGGCCCGCGCTGCGTTGCACCGGCGGCGGAAGGCGCCGAGCTCGATCCAGCGGCCAACCCTCGGCGCGCAACCGCGCGAAATGGAGAGCGGTTCGAGGGCCAGTGGCCGCGAGGTCAACCATGCACCAGGGCCGAGCCTCCACCCACGACGTTTACAGTAGGCCAGGGCAACAGAAATCGGCCCACGAACCAAAGCCCACTCGCCGTTCAAACCTGCGCGGGCATCGCAGGCCGCATCCGCAGCAGACGAAAGCCGGGCGACCGCGCCCCATGGAAACCGCGAATCCCAAATAGCCTGCGCCAGCATGTGGACAAGGCCAACGGTGCTCGCATACGCTGGGTCGACCGACCTCGGCGCCGAGGGGGAGACGCGGGGGTCCAGATCGAGAGAACGGCGAGCTGTGCGAACGAAATGGGCCGAGTGCACAGCGCGTCGCATCGGTTCGATCCCACTCCACGACCTCCCAGTCACGCGACCCCCCCAAGTACCGGCAGGCCTGAGGCCGAGCGAGACGAATTGCTATGTTTTGCCCCTCGCGGCTCGGATCATTCGGATACGCGCTGCGCGCCGCGCCGCCGCGGCCATCCTCTTCGCCCGCGCGGCGCCTCCTGGGCGTCGGCCGCAGCCGTAGTCCACGTCCAGGTTCCTGGCGGACGCGCGGCGCTTTCCTCGCAGCGCCGCGCAGCGCCGCATGGCCTCGCGGCCGCGGTCGGCGTCGTTGGCCAGCGCCGCGCCCTTGCCGCCGTTGACCGCCAGGCCGTCCGCGAGGGGCCCGCGGCGCAGCCGGGCGTGGGCGTCGCTCGCGCGCGGCCGCGCGCATGGCCAGGCCCGCCCGGGCAAGCTGGACGTCGTCGGCCACGTCTGGCCGCCGCAGCTCGGAGCGCGACGATGGCGTCGAGGCGCGGCACCAGAACCATTCCCACGCAGAGGTCGGCGAAGCTGCAGCCTGCCACCGCGCCGCGCCGAGGGGCGCAGGCGGGCGCGGCCGCGCCCTGGGAGCAGACGACGCGCGGCATGCCGCGCAGCTGGAAGAGGAGGCGCAGCAGCGCGAGGCTGAAGTTCATGAGGGCCGTGCGCGCTGCCTGGCCGCGGTGAGACGCCATCTCCGCCGTCGCGGCCTGCGCCCGCGCGCAGGTTTCGCAGCTCTGGCCAGCTGCTCCGAAAACGTAGCTGCGGCGGCGCCGCGTGGCCCACTGCGCACCAGCGGCGCCTCTGGCCCAGCGGGCGAATGGCTGCAGGGGCCCAGGAAAGAGGCCGATGGCGCGGACGCCGCCCTCAGACAGGAGCACCACCTGCACGGCCGCCAGCGTGGGCGGCACGTGGCCCAGGGCCAGCATCAAACGCCGCGCCCCAATGCAAGCGGTCGGACAAAAGTGCCGCGTGCCGCGGGCGGAGCGCGTCGCAGCACAGCCCCGTCACGCGCGGGCAGGCGAGGCCCTCCTCGACGGTCCGAAGGGTGGGCGACGCGCCCGGCTCAGCAGGCCACGCCGCAGCCTCGGTCGCAGCGCCATCGTCCCAGAGCGCGCGCCACGGGCGGGCGGCAGCCTCGGCGACGAGCTGCGCCGACTGGATGCCCAGCTGCCAGCGCGCCGCGGCCCAGGGCGCGGCCTCGCGTATCCAGCAAACCCCCTTGCGAAGGCCGTCAGTGGATGCGGCGTCGCGTGCCCAGTCTAGCAAGGCATTGCAGCGTCGGTGGGGCGCACGCCCCTCCGCTGCCGTCGCCACGCGGTGGAGGTCGGTCAGCGGCTGCTCGAGATCCTCCGCGCCCAGGTGCTGGAGGCGACGTGCTAGGTTACGCCGGGCTTGCCCAAATTGCGGGTCAGCGCCAGCGACTGGCGGCTTGAAGCGGAGGCGCCTCACCTGCAGGCGCCGCGCGTGGGTCACGCTGCCGGCATGCTGGAGGACGCGCCACTCGCGGACTCGCTCCGCCAGCTAACTCCAGTGCTGCTCGGAGGGGGCAGGCTCGGCAGAAGGCTGCCTGTGGGCGCGCTGGCGGCAGCTGCACCTGTGCCAAGCGGGCGCCCCCGCTCAGGCCTGCTGCGGTAGCGATCGGCCCCCTCCCCTTCCACGAGGCCGGGGCGCGGCGCCAGCTTGTTCTAGACGCGGCGGCAGGCCGCATCGAGGGCGGGCGCAGTCTCGACGGCCCCGAGGTCGTCGAGCACATCCCGCCAGTCGGGGGCAGGCAACTGCGGCCGCACCAGCGCCCGAGAAGGGCGGGGTCGCGGGCGACGCAGGCGCGTGACCTGCGCGCTTGGGGGGCTGCGAGGCCCGGCGGGGGACGATGGCTTTGTGCGCGCACTGAGAAGAGTTCGCAGCGTCGCGCCTTCTGCACCGCCGAGCCCTGGTCGACGCAGAAGTAAGTCAAGCTTCCTGGCAGAGGTGGGCGTCGCGCAGGTGGCCTGGCCAGAGCAGGCGAGCCTCGCGCCGATGGGAGCAGCAGCCGCGCCTCTTCCAACGCGGCGGGGGCCATGTTCCAGTCGGCGCCCGCGACGAAGAGCCGCCGCGTAGCCCTGATCACGGAGACCAAGTTCATCAGCTGGACGAGGATTCTGTCGCCGAGGTACTGGCCCGTGAGCAGGTAGGCCGAGGCCAGCATCATGCCCTATTCGGACCCGGGGATGTCATCCATAAGCCAAGGCGCGCGAAGCAGCGCACCGGGATGCGGTCACCATCGAACTCGACGCGCTGGAGGTGGGCCCAGGGGCGGGCCAGGATGCCACCGCAGCGATGAGGTATGCCACCCATCCTACGCGGCGAGATCCACGCAGGGCAGCCGCCAGCTGCCCATCCGCAGGGAGGTAGTGCTCCTGGATCAGAATGGCCCGCGCCGAGTCGCCCGCGTGGCCGTCGTCCAGCGGGGCGAGGCAGGAACTCCAGCTGGTGGCGTTGACCGTCAGGGTGTCGAAGTGCGCTGCTCGCCGGCGCCCCGGGCGGCGCTAGGCGCGGCCCTAGTGGGGGGCGAGGCGGGGCCCGCGCGCCGCAGGGCCGCTCCCCAGCAAATGCCACCCACGACCCAGCACTGGAGCAGCTCGGGGAGGGTGCCTCGCCGTGGCGGGGGGCCCGCGCGCCGCAAAACCGCGCCCCAGCCGGGCCACCTGCCTGGCCCCCGTCTGCAGCGCCTCGCGGGGGACCATGGCGCGACGCGGGCGGCTTCGCCTCGGCGGGGGCCGCTTTGGGGCGGGGGCTTCGCGAGTTCCTTTCGGAGCGCCCGCGACTATGGCCCTCGCCCCGTCGCAGCTCGACCCTCGGCTCGGCCGCCGCGCGCAGGCAAAGCGCCGCCACGCGCCGAGGCATCGGTGGGGGCCCGCGAGCCGCAGGGCCGCTCCCCAGCAAGCGCCTCTCGAAACCAATTTGCCGGTGCACCTCGGCGTAGACGCGCCGCCCTTGCGGGGGGGGCCGCGCGCCGCTGGGCCGCCCCGCGGCCGCGACGCCAGCTCCGCCGCAGCACGCAGCGTCGAGACTCTGGCCGAATGCGATCGCGAAGTGGCGCAGCAAGTCCAGGCGGCGGCAGAGGTCGGACCGAAGACGCCGACGAGCCCCGCGACGAAGCTGGAGATGAAGTCCGGGGTCCGCGCCCAGCGCCTCGCGGGGGGGCCGTCGCGCGACGCGGGCGGCTGCGCCTCTGCGAGAGCCGCTTCTGGGGCGGGGGCTTCGCGAGTTCCTTTCGGAGCGCCCGCGTCGCCCCGCCCCCCGCGGATCGACCCTCGGCTCGGCCGCCGCGCGCAGGCGCGGCGCAGCCACTCGATGGATTAAGGGGCACCTTGACGCCGCGGAGGCCCAGGCACGAGGTGTGTCGCCAGAGGCCCGCCCCGGCAACGCCGCGGCCGACCGCTTTGCCGGGGCGGCAGCCGAGGCCCCGCTGCCTCCGTTGGCGCTGCGCCAGGAGCGCGAGCTGCAGCCGGTCGCGCTCGTGGCCGTGCAACGCGTTCTCGCCGCGGTGGAGCTCGCGGCGCTCAAGGCCAACCACGGGCACGGCCCTGGAGGCCCGCGCGTGCGGCGGCGCTGGGCGCAGGCGGGGCGTCGCCGCCGCCGCGCGCCCCGCGTGGCGGGCGGCGCTGCGGTTGCGGCCGCGGTGGCCCCAGAGGCGGGGCAGGGGCAGGCGCGCGCGGCGCCAGGCCCAGGGGCGGCCGCCGCGGCGAGGGCGCCGTTCGCCTGCAGCGCTTGGCGGGGGCGCGTCGCCCTCCAAAGGCCCGCTTAGGTGGCCTGCACGGCGCGCGGGCCCCCTGCGGGGAGCGCCTCGCGAGCCGCCCGCGCAGCGGATGGGCGCCGCACCTGCCCCCGCGGGCGGCCGGCCTGCTGCTCCTGGGTGCCCCGCGCGCCGGGGGCAGCGAGGCGGCGCGGCGGGCGGCTGCGCGACGGCGCCTGCTGGAGCGCCCGGGCGCGCCAGGCTAATTAGTTAATCAATTGCGCGGCGGCCGTTTTGGGCTGCCGCCGGCCCCTCGCGCTCGCCGGGGCGCGCTGCTGTGCTTTCTTGTTCCCCCGCCTCCTCCTCCTCCTCCTTCCTCGATCCCGGCTTCTCTGCGCTCCGTTGTCGCCCGTTCTCGCCGCTGGGCCCCCCTGCGGATGGCAAGAAGTGGCGCAGCCACTCGGCGAGGCAGCGCGGGGGGCCCGCGAGCCGCAGGGCCGCTCCCCAGCGAGCGCCTCTCGAGGCCAATCTGCCGGCGCACCTCGGCGTAGACGCGCCGCCCAGCGGAGGGGCCGCGCGCCGCTGGGCCCGTCCCCGGCCGCGCCGCGAGCTCGCGAGCATCGCGGGCCTCTGGCAGAAGGGGATCGCGAGGTGGCGCAGCAAATCCAAGCGGCGCCCATCTCGGACCGACGTCGCCGAGGAGCCCCGCGCCGAACCTGACGATGGAGCCCATGGCCCGCGCCCACTTCGCTGCCCCCCCCCCCGGCGCCCGCCCGGGGGGTGGCACGGGGGGGGGGGCGCGGTCTCATCGGGGTGGGCCAGGCCAGCGGCCGCCCCCCATCCTGCATGCTGCAGGTGGGCAAACATCCCGCCGCAGCGCCAAGAGGTGCTCGAGGATCTCGTGGAGACGCGCCTCAGGGTCGCCCACGCGCGCGCGCTGCTGCCATTGAATGCGCATAGCACGCGCTGCGCGACGACGGCGGAAGGCGGCCGCGCAGATGTCGATGGCAAGGTCGACGAGCGCCGCGCCTGTGCCGGCGCGCCCGTCGCGTTGGGCCCTCTGCCAGACCAGCGCTTTGAAGCGCGGGTGCTCGCGGCGGCGCGCGACGCGCGGAGCGCGGCGCCGGCGCCTGCGGCGGCCGTCGAGTTCCTCGTTTTGCGCGGGGGGGGATTCGTGATCCAGTGACCCGCGTCAGTACCGCAGCGTTCGCGAGACTCTCTGCATTGTCTCACGCGCAGCGCGTCTAGCAGGGCCCGCATCCTTGAACTTAGACTCAGCCGCTGAGTGCGCCGAGCCCATTCGCCGATGGATGCCGCGACCCGCCAACGCCCCCTCGTCGCGCGCGCGCCTCCGCCGCTGGGCAGCGGGCGCGGGCGACAGCGCGCCAGCCTGGGCCGTCAGGGGGGCCTTGCGAGCCAAGGACAGGAGAAAGCCAAACTTGCGCCAACAAAAAAAACGGCCGCAACCATCAAAACTGCCAAGGCCCAAGCTCTGGCCAAGGGCTCGACTCGGCAGCGCCCGCGCCCGCTGGGGCGGCGCCAGCGGCTCGGCTGGCGCCGCGCCCCCCTTCGCGGCGCGGCCCTCGCCGGCAGCGGCGCCCTTGCTCGCGGCGGCGGCGGCGGCCGGGCGCTGGCGACCAGCCCCCGGGACGTCGACTGCGACGGCCGCCGCGCCAGGGGCCCCTGCCCCATCGCGCGCGCTAGCAGCGGCGGCGTCGCCCAGACGCGCAGCGGGGGCCGCGGGCGCCGCGGGGGGGCGCCTTCGGGCCAGCAGCGGGAGCGGCGCCTGCCAGAGGAACAAGTGCCGCCTGTGGAGCCGCAGCGGCGGTGGCGCCCGCGGGCCCAGCAGCGACCCGCCGCCAAGGAGGGGGCCCCAGGCTGCTCCTCCTCGGCGTCTTTGGCGGCCGGGGGCGCGCTCGCTGCGCCGCGCGCCTCTTCTTGGACTTGAGACGCTCCCGCTGCTCGCGGTGCGCCTTCTCCAGCGCCAGCGCCTCCGACTGGAACTGGCCGAACGCTTCCATGGCCATGGTGGCGAACTTGGCGTGGAGCTCCTCGCGTCGCCGCTGCGCCCCCTGGCGGTCGCTCTCCTCGACGACATAGTCTTCCAGCGCCCACGTCGCCTTGCCCTCCAGGACCGCCGAGGTGCTGAGGGCGGGGGCCGCGGCGGCGCCGTCGAGGGCCGCGGCGCACTTGGCGACGTGCCCAGTGGCCTGGGCGAGGCGCTGCTGGAGCCCGTCGGCGACTGCCACGGCTGCGTCGAGGGCTGGAGCAACCGCGTCCCGCACAGCGCCAGCCTCGGCGACGGACAGCGGCTTGGCCAAGCGATTGGCCATGTGCTCGTCCAGCTGCCGCTAGTGTTTGGCCTCGCTTTGCCCGTGGCCTGACAGGCGGAGGAGCCCCACCAACTGGGCCAGCTTGGCCTCCTCGGGGTCCGCGTCAGCCTGCTGGACCTGCGCCTCGCCAGCGATGCGGACGCCCAGGCAGCTGCTGCGTGGGCGCCCCCACGTGCCGTGCGCGCCGCACGGTGCAGCCCATGCAGCGGCCGCACCTGGAGAGGGCTGGCCTCTGGGCGCAGGCTGCTGGGCGGCGTCGGCGCCGTCGGGGCCGGCCGCCGCGGTGCGCCAGGGCGGCGCGCGGGCCGCGCGGCCACGGCTGGAGGCCCTGCGAGCGCTACCCAAGCGCCGCCAGCGCCAGCGCCGCCAGGCCGGCCCACAACCAGCGGCCTCTTGCAGTGGCCCCACCAGCTCCACCCCGTTTCATTTTCGCGGCAACCACAGCGCATGCAGGCCAGGCGCGCGCCTCCGCCCGCGGCGGCCATGCCGTGTTGCGCGAGGAGCGGGTCCGCCGAGCCGTGGTGGCTGTCCAGCAGCGCGGCAGCGGCCTCCAGGCGGCAGCGCTGGCGGGGCGAAAGCGACCCCCGCCACGCGCGCAGCAAGGCGCGAGCAGAGGCGCGCTGGCGGCGGAGGCGCCTGTGCCACGCCGCCTCCGATGGCAGCGCGATGGTCCCCGCCCGAGGGGAGAGCCCGCGGCGGCCTGTCCGCCCCCAGGCCCCCGGGCAGAAACTGATCAGGAGGAGGAGAATCAGGAGGAAAAGGAGGAGGAGAAGGAGGAGGAGGAAGAGGTGGAGGAGGACGGGGAGGAGGAGAAGAGGAGGAGGAGGAGGAGGAAGATGAGGACGAGGAGGGAGAGGAGGAATTTCGCCGCGCAGACGAGGCAGAACCTGGGGGGGGGGCACGGCAACATGCCGATACCGCCGCTCACGGGACCCCCCCCCGGGTGCGAGGCGGCGCGGGCGGCGCCCCGATGGCCAGAGCAGCGCGGGCGCAGAACGAGGCGCAGGAGGCCAAGGATGACCGTCTTCGGCCTCCGAGAGCCAGCCCTCGCTGAGCCCGAAGGACCGTCGAGAAACGGCCCCGAGTGCAAATCTGGCCCCGGGGAAAGCAGGTCCAGACCTCCGATGGCCCCCGCTAGGGGGCCACATGCGAATCCTACCCCTGCCCCCCACGATTTCTGAGGGGGAGGGTGGGGTTCACTCGCTCGGGAGGCCCGAACGAACTGAACCCCACCCTCCCCTCTCAGAAATCGTGGGGGGTAGGGGTAGGGTTCGCATGTGGCCCCCTACCCGCTGCAAACAAAAACGCTGCGTCGGAATGCTGGGATCTCCTCGTCGCCCCGAGGCGAACGCCCGCCACGGCACCAGCGCCTTCTCTGAGGGCCCGCGCGGCGAACCGGCAGGGCCAACGCGCGGAGCACCAGCTGACGGGAACCAGCTGCTGGCGGCGCGCTCAAGGGAGGGGGAGGGGGAGGTCCTCTTAGAAGCAGGCTGCTTCTGTAGAAGAAGAAACATCAGCACAAACTTCCGGCGTTTCGCGAAGATTTCTTGGATCTGCGCTGAACCCCACTCCCTGGCGCGCGACAGGAGCGGCGCCGGAGGCGCCGCCGGTTGGACCCAACGCGGATCCAAAAAATCCGCACGGAACGTTTCCGTCTCCGAAGGATGTCTGAAGGCGCGGGCCTTACATCTATAGATTAAGCTTGCGCCTCCTAAGAAGCAGAGGGCGTTTCTAAGAAGACTGTCTCCCCTCTCCCGACCCGTTTGTGCGCACGCCGTGGACGCGGCACGCCCTTTTTGGCACAGGGGAAGCAGTAAAGGGGGGACGGGGTAGGGAGGGGGATGGTGAGGAGGAACAAATGGAGGAGGAGAAGAAGAAGAAAAAACGCACAAACATTGACTTTTGGCGCTCTGTGTGGGTTTCTTGGATCTGCGCTGGGTCCCCCTGGCGGCGCCTCCGGAGCCGCCCCTGGCGCGCGGAGGGGGGTCCAGCGCGGATCCGAGAAATCTGCGCGAAGCGCCAAACGTTTCTTTTTACCTAACAGCTCTTGCTGATAGGTTTCTAATGGACTCAAAAGAGAGCATCTGATGACTCCACAGGGGGGTCTGGGCGGGTGCCGGGGAAAAGAACCGGGAACAGAGCCGGGCTCGTTTTAAGCCAACAGTCACACACTTCGTGCTCTTCGACCTCCCAAGACTCCATTCCCGGGCCACATTTTGAATAACCGGAGCCAGCCGTCATACACTTCGTGCTCTTCGAGTTCCCAGAACTCAACTCCCGGGCCACATTTTGGATGCCCGGAGCCAACTGTAGGCCACTTCGTGCTCTCCGACTTCCCAAAACTCCATTCCCGGGCCACATTCTGGATGCCCGGAGCCAACTGTAGGCCACTTCGTGGTCTTCGAGTTACCAGAACTCCATTCCTGGGCATGATTTTGAATGCCAGGAGGCAACTGTAGGCCACTTCGTGTTCTTCGAGTTCCCAAAACTCAATTCCCGGGCAACATTTTGAATGCTGAAGCAGGCTGAGGCTGAGGCTGAGGCAGGCTGAGGATGAGGCAGGCTGAGGCTGAGGCTGAGGCAGGCTGATGGTGAGGCAGGCTGAGGCTGAGGCTGAGGCTGATGCAGGCTGAGGCTGAGGCAGCCTGAGGCTGACGCCGAGGCTGAAGGCAGACTGAGGCTGAGGCTGAAGCAGGCTGAGGCTGAGGCTGAGGCAGGCTGCTGAGGCTGAGGCTGAGGCTGAGGCAGGCTGAGGCTGAGGCTGCGACTGTGACTGCCGTTGCCACTGCGACTGTCATCGCGAATGCGACTACGACTGCGAGAACAGCAGAATTCTACAACTGGATTCTCATCTGAATCTTAAAGGGAATGCTTCCAGATATGCTCCTACACATCGCTGTTAGGTTGCTTTGCCGGAATAATTATGACGTTATTTCGGGGGCGCGCAATCGGATTTCCCACGGAAGCGGGGCCCGTCGCTAATCCACGCCCCCTTGATCCATGTTTGCGATCGCCTGATTTTTACCTAACAGCTTTTGCTGATCGGTTTCTAGTGGATTCAAAAGAGAGCATCTGATGACTCCACAGGGGGGTCTGGGCGGGTGCCGGGGAAAATAACCGGGAACAGAGCCGGGCTCGTTTTAACCAAACAGTCACACACACATCGTGCTCTTCGACCTCCCAAAACTCAATTCCCGGGCCACATTTTGAATAACCGGAGCCAACAGTCACACACTTCGTGCTCTCCGAGTTCCCAGAACTCCATTCCCGGGCCACATTTTGGATGCCCGGAGCCAACTGTAGGCCACTTCGTGTTCTTCGACTTCCCAAAACTCCATTCCCGGGCCACATTTTGGATGCCAGGAGGCAACTGTGCGCCACTTCGTGCTCTTCGAGTTCCCAGAACTCCATTCCCGGGCCACATTTTGGATGCCAGGAGGCCAACTGTAGGCCACTTCGTGTTCTTCAAGTTCCCAGAACTCCATTCCTGGGCATGATTTTGAATGCCCGGAGCCAACTGTAGGCCACTTCGTGTTCTTCGAGTTCCCAGAACTCCATTCCCGGGCCACATTTTGAATGCTGAGGCAGGCTGATGCTGAGGCTGAGGCAGGCTGAGGCTGAGGCAGGCTGAGGCTGAGGCCGAGGCTGAAGGCAGACTGAGGCTGAGGCTGAAGCAGGCTGAGGCTGAGGCTGAGGCAGGCTGAGGCTGAGGCTGAGGCAGGCTGATGCTGAGGCAGGCTGAGGCTGAGGCTGAGGCTGATGCAGGCTGAGGCTGAGGCAGGCTGAGGCTGAGGCCGAGGCTGAAGGCAGACTGAGGCTGAGGCTGAAGCAGGCTGAGGCTGAGGCTGAGGCAGGCTGAGGCTGAGGCAGGCTGAGGCTGAGGCTGAGGCAGGCTGAGGCTGAGGCTGCGACTGTGACTGCCGTTGCCACTGCGACTGTCATCGCGAATGCGACTACGACTGCGAGAACAGCAGAATTCTACAACTGGATTCTCATCTGAATCTTAAAGGGAATGCTTCCAGATATGCTCCTACACGTCGCTGTTAGGTTGCTTTGCCGGGATAGTTTGTCCTTGAGAGGAGGAGGAGGATCCTCGGAGGCGGACGAGTGAAGGGGCCCTGGGACACACAATCAAATACACACAAATATAACGATTCCTCATATTTCTTCATATTTTCTAAGTTTCTGTCTTCCCCCCCACTGCCCATATTTCCCCATAGTTTCTGAAGGGTCGACGATTAATTGTGTTTGTGTGTTTCTTTCCCTCCTGACTAAAAATGAATCATGTCCCCGTCCCCCGACCCCCCTCTGCGCGTGGCCGACTGCGGCCGCCTGGCCCCCCTCGCCGAGGGTGCGCGCGGGGGCCGAGGGGCGCGGCGAGGGGCCGCGGCGGCGGCGAGAGGCTGGGGGCGCGCGCGGCTGCCGGGCACCGCCAGGGGAGCCCAGTCCTCGCTGGCCCTCGTCGAGCACGCGCTTTTGTTGGGTCGGGCGAAAGGGGGGGATTGCAAAGGGGGGGTTTGAGAATCAGCTCACGTAGCTGTTTTTCCCGGCGCCTCCCGGCGCCGGAGGCGCCCATGTATCGAGGAATGGGCCCCTTGGTAGAGCCGAAACCAGCTGCATGCAGCAGATTTCGTAACACCCCCTTTCACGATCAACCCCTTTTCGTCCGGCCCGATTTAGGGTGACCCAAAAGGAGGTCAAGCTGAAAGGAGATGTAATAGATTCGTGGCAAGTGTATTGCAAGTGTCTTGTGCCGGAGAAGTGTGTTGCACTGCATTGCAAGTGATGTATATTGCACGCGGAAGTACACCGATACACTTGCGCCCCAAAATGCATTGCACGCCCCAGATGTATTACAACCCCATTGAGATATTGCATCAAATCTATTGCACCACCCCCTTTTCGCTGGACCCCTTTTTGGGTCAACCCGAGCGCCGGCGTCGAGTCGGTTGTGTCCCTCTACAGGGGCAATGTTCAATAGGCAATAGCATGGCGGCGAGGTCTCGTGCTCTTCTGACGATGTTTGGCAGTGTTTGATCGTTTGTTCGGCTATGTGTTCGTCTTCTTTTCAAAATCCGCCCGTGGGAGAATATGCCAAACCTAACGTTAAGTCGGGCCTGTCCCCCTACAGGGGGATTTTCGACGAAAACTAAAAAAAATACATTGAAAATTGCCAGAACATAATCCAAATATAGTCTGGGGACAATTTTTTCAGAATGTTTTGACTTTTAGGGGTCGTTTTGGGGTACTTCTTACTTTTCCTCGAAAATCCCCCTGTAGGGGGACACGCCCGACATAATGCTAGGGGGAGGAGGGAAGCCTTCTTGGAAGCACCCCTGCTTCTTAGAAGGCGCGGGCCTTCTCTATAGATGCAAGGCGGGCGCCTTCCAAGAAGTAGCCTCTTAAGAAGCCTTCCCCCCTGCCCCTTCCCCCTTTTGCGCGCCGCCAAGGGGAGGACACGCCCGACATAAACCTCACGCAGGAGGGCGGCGACGAGGCCGAAGGGCGTCAATTGCAAGACCCCCCCCCGGCCCTCTCGAAGGATAGGCGGGCCCCGCCGCCCTTTGCCCCCCTCCTCCTCCTCCTCCTCCTCCTCCTCCTCCTCCTCCTCCTCCTCCTCCTCCTCCTCCTCCGCCCCGCCTCCCCAGCGATCCCCCCACGACGGCGGCAGGCAGGACGGCGGCGGCGGCGGGCCCCTGCCATGGCGACTGGCCACCTACCAGACCACCCCAACCCAACCCGAAGGCCCGAATTTGACCCGACTTTCGGGTCGGGGGGGGGTACGGGTTCCATGTGTTTTTTCAATGTTCCTCGACCCCCCCCACTGGAAACGGAGGGCAAATTGAAGCCTTCGGGTTGGGTTAGGGTCGTTTGGTGGGTGGTGAGCGACGGCGACGGAGGACCGCGACGACGACGGCGGTGGCGGCGGAGCACGTCGATTGGGCGGCGGGGATCTCCTGGCCCGGGTCGAGCCAGACCCGGGTCAGCAGGAGACCACAAGAAAGACTGCAACGCAGGAGAACAAAAAAAAGAAAAGAACTGCAACTCAGGTCGTCGCAAACCCGGGTCAGCCAGTATGCGCGGCCGCCTCGCGGCCTCGAGCGGCTCGCTAACCCGGGTCAGCCAGAGGGGGTCTTCGCAGGATCCTGCAGGATCTGGTGCCCTGGCTGACCCCCGTTTGCCTTGACCCCCGTCTCTTGAGCCCCGAGGGTGGCGGCCAGGGGGATCTCCGGGGACAGGTGCCCGTGGGCGTGCGACTGCTGGTGGAGGTGCTGCAGCGCCTCAATTCGCGCGCGGCCGTCGCCGTCGCTGCCATCGCCGTCGTTGCCGTTGCTGTCGCCGTCGCTGCCGCCGTCGCCGTCACCGTCACCGTCGCCGTCGCTCATGTCGGTCATCATTCTTTGTCGTCGTCGTCGACGTCGCCGTCGCCGTCATCGTCGTCGTCGTCGTCGTCATCGTCGTCCGCCATCGCCGTCGTCCTGCTCTTCCTCCTCCCCCTCCCCGTCGCCCTCCCCCCTCCTCGTGCTTAGCCTACGGTCTCCCGTCTTGGCTGCCAGGGTGTTGTCGGGCCCAGCATCATCAGCACAACATGGACTCGCGGCTGTTCACGACGTCGCGGGACTCCGAGCCAGTGACCTCTGTGGGGTCGTCAGAGATAGAAAGCAGAACAACCTCAATCGTAATATGTACCTCGACAGGAAAGGCGTTTAGTAAACGCACCCAAGGAAGGAATCGAACAGGGCAGGGCTGTTTAGTAAACGCCCAGGGCTGTTCGGCCAACGCCGATTATGGGGGTCGGGGTGGTCTGCCCTCGCTTCAAAGAAGCCTCGGTACTAGCGGTCACCGTCGCTCGGCTCAGATTGCGACCACCATGGGCATGATCCACTCGTTCACCTCCACACGCACTACGAATCCCCTCATGCTGGGCACCATCAGCGACATGGACTGCTGCGGCGAGCTCCACCGCCGCGGCCTCGACCGCATGCACCTCGGCCCCCTGTCCACGCCATGGCAGCTGCCCCGAGGCGCAGCCTGAGCAGCGACAGGCGCCCCCCGCCCTCTCGACGAAGACCGGCCCCACCGCCAGTGGTGGGCCCCCCCGCTGGCGATGGCGCTCTCCTGGCACTCAGGCCACGCACTGGAAGGGAGGCCCGCAGGTCTTGGGTTCCAGCAGACCCCACTCGGATTCCCCTCCCGCGGCCCTCGCAGCGCCCGCTCCCCTGGCGCGGGTGATGGCCGGTCATCCGACCAGGCACTGCGAGGGAAGGGCTCCTCACTCGGGCCGGCGTGGATTAGTGGAGGTCTCCTAAATGAGGTCCGAGTAGATGGGGTCGGAGGATTGTACCGCATCGCCGATGTATCGCCGATGCATCGGCGATGCATCGGCGACGTGGGCGATGCATCGGCGACGTCGACATGAAACAAATCGGGCTCCACATCGAGCCGCATCGCCGATGCATCGGCGATGCGGCGCGATCCTCCGACCGCCTAAACCCCGACCCCATCAAGGAGGCCTAGAATTAGGCCCAGGGTAACTATGGGGCGAATAAATCTATAATGATCCACTGCTCAATGGACAGGCCCATCCTGACCTCAGCAGCGGTGTATACGCCACGCCCTCCTGGCCAAGCCAGGAGGGCGTATAGCCCAGGAAAGGCAAGGCCAGGGGGCAGTGGAAATGTATAGATTTCGTCGCCTGAGGGTAAAGGGCAGCAATCAAGGCGCCCCGTCCGCAGAAGCTCCATCATCCCGATGGCCTGGTGAGCGTTGACTCTCCGTCGATCTTGCCACCAACGCCTAATCCTCAGCGTCGCCGTCACTATGACGTGCAGCCTCGGAAATATTCATCTGTGCGTAAGCAATGCATGGCGTCATATAGTGAAGAAAAAATGGAGCAAGCCAGCTACACGTGTGGCCGTCATCTCCTGGACCAGCTTACCCCGAAAATTCACAAACACGTAACTGACTGCCTACCGGACCACCCCAACCCAACCCGAAGACCCGAATTTCGGGTTGGGGGGGGGGGTTGGGGGGGGGGGTATGGGTTCCATATGTGCTTTTTCGATGTTCCTGGACCCCCCCCAGGGTAAATCTGAGCCTTCGGGTTGTCGCGGCTACCACCCAACCTGCACTGGGCCTCCTCTGCGCTGAAAAGGGGCCGCCTCATCACGTACCTTGTCGTAGCGGTTAGCAAGCTCCTGCAGAACTCCACTGAGATCCCATGCGTGCTGTGCTGTCGCATCATCGTGTGCCGCACCAATAGCCAGCACGCTCTCGTCCCAGCACATGGGGCACCCAGAGCAACCAACATTCGGTCCTGCACGTAAGGCTCGAGGCTCCACAGCGTCCTATAGTACTACATTATCATGCTTGCCTTGACACGTCATCGCTACAAGCGCATTGGTAAGAAGGCCGTACGCGGACATTGCCCCCAGAGAGCCTAGCCTCGCAGCAAGAGTAGAGTGCGCAGGAAAATAATACTAGACATGCCCCTCGGCTGTGTTGATCGTTCTACAGGTCACCGTGGAGGAGGTGGCAAGCATAGCCTGCACCTGGTAAAGCCACCGTTGGTCTTCACGCGCTTCTGACTCCATATGGAAATCTCGACCCACCAACCAGGTGGCTGCCCGCCGCGCTGAGTCGACCGACAAACAGGGCAAGTCGATGCAATACGTTGCTGGTGTATGCGTTGATACTGACACTATCTTTCTGATGAACGGAAGCAGCCACATAATCAGATCGCGCACCTTACGAGACCTGAGCTGCAACATTTTTCCACGGCCAGAGACACTCGGAGCAGCAGCGAAGAACGCGCGCCCGCGAGAGCTCCCTGCACCAAATTAGAAGGAGGAGGAGGAGGAGGAGGAGGAGGAGGAGCACCTGAGCTGCAACAAACCTGGCTGGCTCGATGTCAGCACCAGCGAGGCATGGGGCCGCGGTGATGGGCACGAGCGTGGGCAACATAAGTCTAACTCTGGCTGAGAGACCATCTGCGGGTCCAGCAGGAAGGAGGAAGGAGGAAAGAGAAGGGAGGAGAAAGAGAAGGTTTGAGAAGGGAGGAAAAGATAGAAGAGGAAGAGAAGGTTTGAGGAGGGAGGAGAAGATAGAAGAGAACAAAAGAGCAACATATCATGACAATCCGGATGGACAGACCAGAGGACGGAAGAACAACTGGGCGGAAGCAGGAGTGAGGAGATAATAAGGAAGAGGGGAGAGGAGAGACAGAGGGAAGAGAATGAAGAAGATGAGGGATGCGGCAAGGGTGAAAGAGGACAGAGAGAAACGACGAGGGAAACGACGAGGGATCGAGGAGTAACGCAAGAGGGAGCAGGAAATGGAGATGAATGGGAATGAAACGACACATGTTCTTCATCACGTGTTGCTTCACCATCGCAATCTTGATGTGTTGCAGCCGTGCTCTCGCGCTACACGGTGCGCGCGCGGGAGTGTCGCATCGGGACCTGGAGTCCACAACGCGCCGCCGCCAGAGCAGTGGCTGAGATCCGGAATGCACCAGGAGCAAGAAGATCAGATGCTCAAACACCTACAACCAAGGCTGAACCTAAACGGTGTTTTTCGTTTTCGTTTTGGCTCCGTTGTCCCTCGTCTTGTCTTCGAATCGCCTCTACCGCAGAGCGAAATCGAAACGGAAACGGCCCACGAGATCGCCAAAAAACACCGTTTCGGTCCAGCCCTGACTACAGCATCGTGATTTGCAGCGTTGCAGCTGTGGCTGCCACGGCAATGGACACTCGAACACTCCTGTCATCGAAGTACAGTCGGAGCGTTGACCCAAGGAACCCTAAATAAGGAACGAGGCCCCTTTCATCCACAAGTTGAACTTCGATTTCCCATCGAAAACCAAAGGACAACCCAAGGCAAACTGTGAAGCAATCAAGGAACACGGAGCCCCTCCCCAACGAAAAGGTTTCCTTCTTCAGGGCCCCAACAATAAAGATGTGTTGAACATGTGTCAAAACATGTTCTAAACATGTTTCAAACATGCTTTACATCTGCAAAACATGTTTGGGCCATCTTGTAGACATCTGGAGATCATTTGGCAGCCTGCTTCCGCTCCATGAATCGACTTCCACAGTATTGCAGTGAGCCCGCAGAAGGAAGACGCGCGATGAAGATGCGAGGGCCTCGGAAGGCCATGTCGACGCTCTGCGACCAGGGCGCGGACAGCGAACGCGGCCAAGGATGGGTCGAAGGGGAACGATGCAAGGGTACAGTCGGGCCGCTGAAAGAAGGAACGCTGAATGAGGAACGCAGCCCCTTTGTCTGCCCCCAAAGGGCTTCCGTGCCCGAGAGGAGGGCGAAAGGGACAGCAATGGAGGAACCTGGGGCACATCGAGCCCCTGCCGAACCCAAACTGTTCCTTACTTCAGCGTCTGGACTGTAACCTTGGGAAGTTGCTCATCATTGCTATGCGGGTTGACTGTAAGATGGCACACCAGGAGCGGGTAGAGGCGGGGCCTTCAGGGCCTGGCCAACGACGCAGTGGCACCTCCGCTCCGATGGGGGGCGCTTTCATCGTCGTCCCCGCTACCGCCGTCAGCGCCGCGGTCGTTGCCGTCAACGACTTCTGCGACGCCGACCTCGGCGCCGTCGTCAGCGCTGTCGCCGCCGTCGTCGCAGTAGCCAACATCGTCAACGTCGCCGCCGCCGCCGCTGTCGCCGCCGCCGCCGCTGTCGCCGCCGCCGCCGCCGTCGCCGCCGCCGTCGCCGCCGTTGTCAACGTCGTCGCCGCTGTCATTGTCGTCGTCGTCGTCGTTGCCGCCAATGTCAACGTCAACGGCTTGTCGTCGTCGCTGTCGTCGTCGCGGGTCTCCAGGAGCTGGCGGAGGTCCCATGCCGCGGATGCCTCGCACTTGTCCTCGTCGCCGTCGTCATCGTCGTCGTCTGCGGACCCATCGCAATCGTCACTGCCACCTTTGGCAGCGTCGCTGTCGTCGCCGTGGCCTGTGACCACGGCGGCGGGGCGAAGGGTGACGGACTACTCGTTCTCTGGAGGGACAACCCCGACCCAAGCTTCGCACGGGGGAAGCGGGTCCCGACAGAACCAG
>CAUYUJ010009779.1:767898-801869 GCA_963575745.1 Prorocentrum cordatum
CTGCACCATAAGCATCATAACCAGCATCAGCATCAGCATCATCATCAGCATCATCAGCATCACCATCATCATCACCATCACCATCACCATCACCATCACCATCACCATCATCATCATCATCATCATCATCATCATCATCATCATCATCGTCATCAGCATCAGCATCAGCATCATCATCATCAGCATCAACATCATCATCATCATCACCATCCACCCTCCCCATCCTCCTCCCCATCCTCCTCCCCCTCCTCCTCCCGCCCCCTTCGGAAGAGCGGGAGGCCTTCGAAGAGGCGGGAGGGGGTCCTCTCGACGGGCCCGCGCCCCCCATCCACCCCACCCCCACTCCTCGCCCTTACCTTCGTGGGCACGCCCCGCGCCCAAGAGGGGCACCGACCATACGCTCAGGTCGGGCGTGTCCCTCTACAGGAGGAACATTCAAGCATAGTAAAACAAAATAGTCTGGGGACGATGTCTCGGCGATTCTGGACTATTTGGGGGCATTGTTTTACTATGTTCCATGTTTCGCCCAAACTCTGGCCATCGCTCGGACGTCCATTCCCCGTTTTTTGTTCGGTTTCGTGCGTGTTTTTTTGTTCGCCAGATGATCAAGGGTGCTCCTCGATGGTCCTCGCCCAAAGAAAAATGCACACGTCCGAGCGATGCCAAGAACTCCGCCTGTAGGAGGTCATGCCCGACCTCACCATACGCCTGCACCGTTCCCGGCCAGGCTCACATCCAGGGCCCGGGATCGGCGCTGCGTGGCCTCTTGGCCCGGGCGGGTGGGCGTGCACACCGATCCCGGGGCAAGGCCTGGCCAGGATCGGCAAGTGCATACAGTCGAGGCGTTGACCTAAGGAACCCTAAATAAGGAACGAAGCCCCTTTTCTCCATAAGTTAAACTTCGACTTCCCTTCGAAAACCTAAGGAAAACGTGGGGCAAGCTGTGAAACAATTAAGGCACACGGAGCCCCTCCCCAACGAAAAGGGTTCCTTCTTAAGCGACCCGACTGTATGCTCGGTGCCACCCGGACTCCCACCAGGGCCCACCCCTGGCCAACTCTTCGCACTCCGTCCAACCGTGGCGGCGAGTCGTCCAGGAACGTCCGGGCAGCCTCCCGAGCGAGGGCGTCGACGTCGGCGGAGCACGCGCGCTTTTGCGATGTCGTCTGGCCACGCCTTCGGATGGCCACTGCACTCCAATGACGGTGCGCCGCTGGCGCGCCTCGCGCCCACAAGAGGGCGAATGAGGGCCCAGGCCTCGTTTTCCCTCATCCTGCGTCCCCATCCCCCTTAGCCCCTGCCTCATCATCGTCCTTGCTCCTCCTGCTCCCCTCCTCCTCCGCCCTCCGTTCCACCCGCTCTCTTCACCCCGCCTCTCTTGCACTCGCAGCAACCTCCTCCTGCTCCTGCTGCTGCTCCTCGTCCTCCTCCTCCTCCTGCTCCTCCTCCTCTTCCTTCTCCTCCTCCTCATTCCTGCTTGTCCCCCTCCTCCTCTTCGTAGTCCTACTCCTCATCCTCCTCCTCCTCCTCGTCATCTTCCTACTCCTCTTCCTCATCCTCCTCCTTTTCCTCTCCATCTTCCTACTCTTCCTCTTCCTCTGCCTCCTCCTCCTGCTCCACATCCTCTCCCTCCTCTCCCTGCTCATGCTTTCCCTCCATTATCCTCTTTCTCCGTTCACCCTCCTCCTCATTCTTCGCATCCCGACCGCAACGAACACAGAAGCGGAGGCGACGTGAACCGCAATACCACAGTACGCCAGGGATCACCATCCCCAAGCAAAGATCAGACATGAGCAACCAAGGTCGTCCAAGCAACAAGGGAACGAGTTCAAATGTCCTGCGCGCGAGGAGAGCGTGTCGCCTTTGGAAGCCGATCCAGACCTCCAGTGGCCGCCACGATATTAAACTTTTGCCCGAGGTCGCGCCATCCTCCGGGGCCGTCCTCGAGCCTCGGGACCAGGCAGCGCCAGGGGGGGTCACCACCAGGGTGGTCACCACGTCCTCGAGGAAGCCCGACTTGCCCGAGGCAGCGGGAGCCCCAACACGCTCCTCGAGGAGGCCCGATGCCATCGACGTTGAGGCCCGATCTCCTCGGGAAAGTCAGATTTCCTCGAGGGAGCACACTTTCCTCGAGGAAGCTCGGCTCCCTCGAGGCAGCGGACCTCCCCCCACCCCCCAACGACGCCAAGCGTTCAAGCATCTCTTCGAACCTCGATCCTGGTGGCCTCCTGGTGGTGAACCCCCTCGGCACAGCCCGATCAGACCAGCCACCAACGACCTGCGAGACGAGAACTACCTCCAGGGTGGGTCGAGAGGTCTGGGGTCAGGTCGGGCGTGCCCCCCTGCAGGCGGATTCGGGAGGAAACATGACACACACTCCACAAATGCCCCCAAAATATTCAAAACATCAGGGTCGAAAAAGCGTCTCCAGACTGTTTTCACACTTTTGTAACTATCTGTGGATACTCCCCCTGCAGAGGGACAGGCCCGACCCGAGCTGGGGGCCACGCCGTGAGCAGGCGCACGACCCTTGAGGTCTGGCAGCGCGGGGCGCGCACGTGCAGCAGCCCTGCGCGCAGCGCTGCGGCCCCGTGGCCCCGGGCTGGGCCACAGAGGCCCTCCGGGGTGCGCACGTGCCGCCACGAGCGAGAAGCAGGCCGGGCGAAAGGGGGGGACAGCAAAGGGGAGAACATGTTCAACATATGTTCTAGACATCTGGAAAGTATCTGGCAACACGCTTCCTCTCCATGGATCCTCCTCTACAACTCTACGCACGAGGTGATGAGGGCACGATCGAGTCCGACTGTGAGACTTGTGGCTGAGCTTGTCGACTCCTGGCCGCCCCCGAGGCCTCTCGGGCTGGGCGAAAGGGGGGGATAGCAAAGGGAGGGTTTGAGAATCAGTTCACGTAGCTGACTTTCCCGGCGCCTCCCGGCGCTATGAGGCGCCCATGTCCCTTTCCCTATCCCTCTCCCTTTCGTTCGGCCCGAGGGAACACTTAGGAGAAGAACAAGAACACACACAAGCAGAAACTCTTGGCGCTCCGCGCGGATTTCTTGGACTCGCGCTGCACCCCCCTGCCTGGCGCGCGGAGCGCGGCGCCAGAGGCGCCGCGGGGGGGGTCAGGCGCGAATCCCAGAAATCCGCGCGGAACGCCCAAAAATTATGTGTACTCCAGATTTCGTAATAAAAGAGAGGAGAGAGGGGGTCTGGACCCTCCAAGACAAGCCATTTCAGACCCCCCCCCGTGGGAGAACCCTCCAAAACATCGTCCCCAGACCCCCCCAGGCCCTCCAAGATAGCCTGGAAGAGACCCCCCCGAAATGAGACCCCCCTCCCTTTATTACGAAATCTGGAGTACCCACTTGTCGGAAGAAGCACGTAGACACATGAAGCAGGAAGGCGTTGGAAGTAGACTGGGTGCCCGCCCGCTCCACGTAGAGGAGCGGGAAGGGAAAAGACCACCCGGCCACCGAAGCGGGAAGGCGCTCAAGATAGATCTGGCATCTGGGAGCCCAGAAATACCTACTCCAGATTTCGTAATAAAAGTGAGGGGGTCTGGACCCTCCAAGACAAGCCATTTCAGACCCCCCCCGTGGGAGAGCCCTCCAACACATCGTCCCCAGACCCCCCCCAGGCCCTCCAAGATAGCCTGGAAGAGACCCCCCCCGAAATGAGACCCCCCTCCCTGTACTACGAAATCTGGAGCACCTTCAACGACCGATGGGTACGTGTGTCCTGTCTTCTTCGAGGCATGCCGTGCGTGGGGGGGGTGGCATGGCAGGCGGGCGGAGGCCACACACACACACACACACAACCAGCGTCGGAGTAGGAGGAGGAGGAGGAGAAGGAGGAGGAGGAGGAGGAGGAGGAGGGAGGAGGGAGGAGGATGATGAGGAGGAGGAGGAGGAGGAAGAGGAGGAGGAGGAGGCGACGAAGCGTCGGACGTGCTGCGGGCGCAACTCCTCCGTGCGCCACATAAACGGCACCGAGTGCAAGCGCTGAGGCCAGGTCGAATTCCGCCGAAGGTATCCGCAGCGCTTGCGCGATCGTTGAACGTTGGAACGCCTGCTGCAAGCTGTCTGGGAAGCCACCTCCCTCCTTGTGGCAGACTTGGGCCAAAGCCGCCCCCCCAAGTAATATTGCTGCGGGGCGCCCCGTAGGCCTCTAGATTCTAGATTCTAGACGGCTCCAAGGCAGCCAAAGACCGCCAGGAAACGGCTGCAAGGCGCCCAATGGCGCAACGAGCCCCTGCCCAAGATCTCGCAACAATGCTCAAGAAAACGCCAAGACGCCTCCGAGAGACGCCCAAAAAGAAAGGAACATCGAAACACCAACATTCTTTGCGTACGAGGCTTCCCAAGCGAAGGCCGCATTGAAATTTCTTCATACAGCCCCAACGCGCCCGCAAAGCGGCTCGAGGGAGCCCCCGAAAAAGCCCCAAGACGGGCCCGAACTGACTCGGGATCACCCAAAAACAGCCGAAGACTGCATCAAGAAAGTTCCAAGACAACCTCACGACCCACCTAGAAGTCCCGATGATGGATCGACCGAGTCTCATGGATGTCGATCCTAGCCTGGACCACGTAGATTGCACCACATATACGACGTGCAATTGATTCTCCTTTCCAAAAAGAGAATAGACTCTACCCCACCCCCCCGGCGTTATCGGCCCCCCTTTCGGGTATGTTAATCAAATATGATTCCGACCACATGTCCATCCTAAAAATGAATTTACAAATTCCTAGGGGAACTGGTATCGGCCCCC
Source organism: Prorocentrum cordatum (assembly GCA_963575745.1). NCBI lineage: Eukaryota > Dinophyceae > Prorocentrales > Prorocentraceae > Prorocentrum > Prorocentrum cordatum. The sequence goes on from CAUYUJ010009779.1 coordinate 772,667, forward strand.
CTGAGGTCCCCTGGTAAAAAAAAACGATACGCAGGGACATCTGTTGTTCTAACATAAGACTTGTTCGCGAATCCGTTGTAAAAGAAACGAAGTGCACACGCGCGCGCCGTCGCGCGCGCATGCCGAAATCCTCCAAAAACCTCCAGTGTCGGAGGGATTGCGCAGTTCCCCCCCCAACAAAAATATACAAAAACACAGGGTTTCGCAACACTGATTTGCTAAAAAAGATTACGCGCGAGCTCTTGCGACTTTTTTGTTATAAAAAATAGCAGCAAAAAACAATGGTTTTTCGAGATTATCACAAAGTGCTACCAAACGGGCTTCGCGCGCGCGCATGTCGTCGAAATCTGTCGAACGCCCTTGCGCGTGTGCCGGCGCGAAAATCCTCTGCAAAAACCGGACGAAGTGCAGACGCGCGCGTCGTCGCGCGCGTATGTCGAAATCTTTCAAAACCCATCGGCTTCGGAAAGATTCCAACATCGTGTGTCCAAAAAACCTACAAAAACACAAGGTTTCGCAACACGGATTTTCAACAAAGGAGTGTGCGCGCGCTCTTGCGTCGCCGTCGTCGTCGTCGTCGTCGTCGCCGTCCTCCCTCCTCCCGCGTCGTCGTCGTTGTCGTCGCCTACGTCGTCCTCTGTCTTTCCTCATGTTCGTCGTCGTCGTCCTCTTTGGCGTCGTGGTCGTTTCCGTCGTCGTTGTCGCCGTGGTCGTCCTTCCTCCTCCTCCACCCTCGTCGTCGTCGTCGTCCGTCGTCGGTGTCTCGTCGTCGTCCCTCCTATTTCGTCGCCGTCGACGTCGTCGTAGTCGTCGTCGTCGTCGTCTTCCCTCCTCCCTCGTCGTTGTCGTCGTCGGCGTCGTTGTCTTTCCTCCTTCTCCGTCGTTCGCGTCGTCGCCGTCCTCCCTCCTCCCTCGTCGTTGTCGCCGTCGTCGTCCTCCCTCTTCCCTCGTCGTCGTCTTCATTGGCGACGTCGTCGTCGTCTTCGTCGTCGTCGTGGTCAGCGTCGGCGTCGTCGTCTTCGTCGTCGTCGACGTCGGCGTCGTCGTCGTCGCCGCCGTCGTCGTCGCCGTCGTCGTCGTCGGCGTCGTTGACGTCGTCGTCGTCGTCGGTGTCGTCGTTGGCCTCGTCGTCGTCGTCGTCGTCATCGTCGTCGTTGTCGTCGTCGTCGTCGCCGGCGTCGTCGCCGTCGTCGGTGTCGTCGTCGTCGTCGTCGTCGTCGTCGTCGTCGTCGGCGTCGTCGAAGTCGTTGGAGACGTCGTCGGTGTCGTCGTAGTCGTTGTCGGCGGCGTCGTCGTCGTCGCTCTCGCTGTCGTCGTCGGCGTCGCTGTCGCTGCCAAGTGCCATGTGGTACCCACCGTCACGGTCTTAAGAGATTTTGCAAACCAAGTTGCGGGCGGGTGGGTGGGATGTTTGCGCGAGCAGTGGAGTGGGCAACTTCAAGTTCGGCAAGTGAGTTACACCGCTTAGATCGCACATTCAGAATACACTAAACCAATGTTCGCGGTCCAAACTTGCAAACTTAAAATACACGTGCTGGATGTCTGATGCAACCGAGCACATTGCAACAGTAAAAGAGCACGACACAGTAACGAAGCGCGTGCTGCTTCGCATGCGATCGCACACTGGAAGCAGGATGACAAGTCACATAACCGCGCTTTCCAAAAAACGAGACCGACGGTTCGTCGAGGCCCGAACGGTTGATACAGTGAGGTTGACGGGCTCGATGAGGCAGTGCAAGGGCAAACACCATAAACACTTCCTCACTGCCGTCGCAGAAAATTCAATCGCGCAGTACGCGCGCGCACATGACTCTCTTGACCACCTCGCCACCGATCCAGCGTGCAAACGTACCTTGAATTCTCTCTTTCTCTCTCTCTCTCTCTCTCTAATCGCAGCGTGCTGTCTGCAAACGCCTTCCGGTATACAAGGTGGAGGCTCTGCGTAACCAGTGAGCGACAGATGTTGGTAATACTTGATCTGGCTCGCGTGGCAAAGGCACACTACAAAATGCAAGCGGTCCTGCCGATCTTGCGGGAGTCATGGGTTTCATCGCTTATCTCTCTCAGTTTTGGACCATGAGGGAATCGGGCTCAGTGATCTCCACGACCAGGGCGATCGTCAGAAACAATACGTAGAGAGCTGCCATGGCCAATCCCAGCATCTTGTTGAGCTTCCAGCCCATAAAGTGGATGGCAAGTACGGTGCAAAGGACCATGCCGAGCAGCAGGATCACGTAGAATGCCAGGAACGGCGAAAGAAATGCGAGCTCGAAGCCAGCGCCCTCTATGATTCCGATCTTAATGATCCAAGGGACTGGGAGGCCAACGAGAATATCAAAAATGTTGGAGCCAATTGAAGACGACACGGCCATGTCGCCGTGCCCGTGGCGCGCGACCGTCATCGAGGACACCGCGTCTGGAATGGACGTGCCCGCGGCGAGGATCGTGAAACCCATGATGATCTCGTTGACGCGCAGCACTTCGCCGAGGACCTCGACCCACCAAACCTCGCGGTCGAGGAACATCTCCACACACACACACACCACCTCGCGGTCTGACCTTCCCAGCCGCGATCTCATGGAGCAGGCTGCCGCGGATGGCCCGCGAGGACCGTGAGGAGGAATCGGAGCCGAAGCGCGGAGCGCGAATAACAAGGGCGCCCTCGAGGGCGCCCTTGGCGTCCAGGCCGCAGGGGCCCGAGTGTGGCGAGTGTGGGCACGTTCGTCGCTCGTGAGACCAGCAGAAACGCGAAGAGAGATATCCACAGCAGCGACACGGCGAAGGTGCAGATGAAGACGGGCACTGGCAGCGCGCCGCCGCAGGCCCTCCCAGCCGAGGGCTGCGGCGTCAGGAACCAGAGCGGCACGTAGACCGGCAGCGACACGGCCCAGACGATCTGGTTCGCCAACCCCTCAGGCCGCTCGATGAAGGGCGCGTCGTCGTCGTCGTCGTCGGCACCGCTGGCCTTGCTGGCCTTCGCTTCCTCCTCGAGGGGGGACGATAAGGAGTGACCAGCTCAGAGGGGGAAACATCGACCTGGGATCGGCGTTACATCGCCGGTGGACCGGCGATATGCCCTCGATCGCAAACCTGAGCGTTTATGAGCGGCGTAGGCTATCAGGCACCTATCGGCGATGAATGGGCGATTCGGCGTCGATGCGTTCCGCCCTGAGCCTATCCACCCATAGCGTTGCCCCTGGGTCCTTCGATTCCTCCTCCTGCTCCCTGGGAGCATCCATCACGTTCTCTGGCGTGGCCTCTGGCGTAGCCTCTGGAATGGCCTCCGGCGCGGACTCCAGCGCAGCTTTGAGAGCGGGGGGCGATGCGGAGCTCCCTGGGTTCTCCGACTCCACGGGCGTCACCTTCAAGCCGTCGTCCAGCTTGTTGAGGTCTCCGGCGACGGCGGACGCCGACTTCGGCGACGGCGATGCCCAGGCCTCGCCGGGCTTGCCAGTCTCCTCCGGGGAGGGTGCCACCTTATTTTCGCCGACCAGGCTCTTCACGAACACCTCCAACTTTTCGTTATGGTACATGATGGCAACGTAGGCAAGGTACGCGGCGAACAAGGATACAGCTTCTATCAACTGTATCCTCCCGTCGGCAGCAAACACCGCCAACAAAGACAAACCGAAAACATCCGCCACCGTGCACGCAGTGGAGCTGCACGGTGCCGAGGCTGTCAGGGCAGGTAACCCACACCCCTCGAGGCTCCTTTAGCGTCCTGTCCCCTCCGAGACGGCGGACTCCCAGGTCCCCCTGATGGCCAATATGGCTTCCTAGATGTTTCCCGCCACCGGGACGGCCCAGGATTGCCCTAAGTGGGAGCCCAATAGCTTCCCAAGAGAATCTCATAGGGTATCCAAGGGAGCCCGACAGAGACGCCGCTAACATGCCAGCCGGCAATATCGAAAGCATGTGATTCCTTAGCCAGGCTTGCCAAGGTGCGAGGGTCCCAACTGTTTGCGAAGTTCCCGAATCAACTATGGGTACTCCTGTCTAAACGATCGAATCCCACCAGCCCCTTATTGCGCAGGTGGGATTCGATCCCACCTCCCCAAAAGCCCACTTCCTGTGCCTAGACGACGAGGGTGTCGGCGGGTCGTTGAAGCGTTCAAGATGACCCAGAGTGACCCCAAGAGGGCATCAGGGAGGACAAGATGGCCTCCAAGATGCGTCTAGATAGCCCAAGATAGCTCCATATTAATTCTAGCGCGTCGTCCTCAAAGAGGGTCCAAAAACGCCCCAAGACGGGTCACAGTGCCCTCGGAGCCTCCCAGGACGTCTCCAAGAGGCAAGCATCCTTCCCAAACCAAGGAGAATTCAACGATGTGTGCCCTTTTCGCCTTTTCGCTTCCCATAGCCCTTGGAAGCCTCATGGTAGCTCTAAGATGGGCACAGAAAAAGGGGTCCAGGATTGCTCCAAGACGGCCCTAAGAGCGACCAAGAGCCCTCTCAATGCGCCCCAGAACGCCCCAAGGGGCATATCGAGGGGGTCCGAGGGGGGGGGGGGCTTTGGGACCCCCCCGTCGCCCAAAGCCGAGCTCATTGAATCAGCATGTGCTATTCTGAACGATTTTGGCATCCTGGGGGCATGAATGGGCGGCGTTCGGGCCTGGATCCCAGATGGCCTCCGATGGCCCGACATGGCCTCCAAGATTGCTCGAGACATCCCAAAGCGTCCAGCAATGTGCCTCCAAACATATTGCTCCAAGATGGGTTCAACTGGCCACGGAACTCCCCAAGCAGGCCCCCGAGCGGCCAAATGCCATCCCAAACCGGAACAAAAAAACACATGTCCATTGCCATCTCGCCTGTTCGTTTCCGCTGGACGTCTGAGCTTCCGGGGCCTCGAAACGCCTCCACGATGGCCTAATAATGCCCAAGCGATGTTCAAAAAGGCCCCAAGACGGCCCAAATAACGCCCAAGCGCGCCCGAAGAGGGCCCCAAGGCACGACTTGGGGGGCTCAGGAGGTGCAGTGCTAATTCGGGACCCCCCCTCTGTCATCGATGTCCTTCGGAATGGCTCCAAAATGGCTCCCGCGGCTCCCACGAGCGCCCTAAGAGAGCCCCCGAAACTGCCCCAACGAGACCTGGAAAACCTCCCATCTAGCCTGGACGGGAAAAAAGCTCAATGGAACCCGTCGAATCAATTCGGGATCCTTCCAAAAAGGGAAGCGGATGAGGAGAAGGAGGAGGAAAAGGAGGAATAAACATACACATAAACAGCACAGGAGGAGGAGGAGGAGGAGGAGGAGGAGGAGGAGGAGGAGGAGGAGGAGGAGGAAGAGGAGGAGAAGGAGGAGGAGGAGCAGCATAACAGGAGGAGGCTGAGCAGGAGGAGGACAGGGAGAAAAGAAACATTTCTATTTTGGGATCTGCGGGGCGAGAGCGAACCTGTTTCGCGGAAAGCTAAGCGGGACGCACGCAGCTTTAGGAGCGAAAAGGGGGCGGGGCCCCACGACGGCCGGGAGAGGGCGAAGCCCTGGGAACAGGCGGTGCAGGAGAAAATGTGCAGGAAAAGGTACACCTTGGACAGGGCCCGGTGGCGAAGTCTCGGGAGGTAGAAAGCCGCGGTGGTGCCGTCGGCGGCGCACCGAGAACACCAACCTTACAAACTGCGGGAGAGGACGCGCCTGGTCACCAGGTCGACGCCCGGAGAGGAAGAGGAGCGCCACTGGGTCGGAACGCAACGCTGCGCCACCAAAGGTTACGCCAGGAGGTCCAGCCGTGGTAATCCAGTCCACGAACATGGGGATCCGCAGCCCGGGGCGCGGCAGCCAGGCGAACCGACAACTTGCCGCCCATGGCCAAAAGGAGCCGGGGCGCTGCAGGGAGGAAGCCTGCCCCTCAGCGGCAAGCGCGTGAGAACGGGCAAAAGCCACACGCGTTGCGCTGCCGAGCCGCAGTGTCAAGGGCCGGGCCTGAGCCGCGCAGCGCCAAGACCAGCGGAGCCGCCGAGGCGGCAAGGTGCAGGCGCCGGCACCGGGCCGGAGCCGCGCAGTGCCGGGCGCTGCCGCCATGGGAGGGGGGGTAGCAAGCGGGGGAGGGGAGAAGCGGGCAGGAAGGAGAACGGCCGGCCCAGCGAGCCAGCCACCGCGCCAGAAGTAGCGCGTGGCCGGGTGGAGCAGGGCACCCTGCGGGATCAGGAGGGACAAACGGTCACATTACCAGTTGAACGAATGAGGAGGGAGGAGGAGGGCAAGTCACCGAAGACGTGGCCCAGGCCGACGTGGACGCGGACGCCGCCATGCCGAGCATGATCAGGTAGGCCCAGCGGATCAGGGGGGACTAACGGCCCCATGATGGTGGAAAGGCGGGGGGAAGGAGGGAGGCAGGTAGCCGAAGGCGCGGACCAGGCTGCACTCGCGAGGGACGACGTGGCGCCAGAGCCAGGTATGCCGGCATGGGCAAGGCACCCGTGGCAAAGAGGACCTTGCGGCGCTGCTGCGCGTTAGCGCGTAGACCTGCACCCCTTAACAGTGCCCCGATGGGGCGCGTGAGCCCGTTCACTGCGCCCGCGTTGGACGGCCGCAGTCGGGCGCTGCAGCCCCAGCCATTGTCGGGGCAGGCGTGGGGTCAGGGGGGCCAGCGGCCCCAAGTCCAGGTGCGAAGGAGGAAGGGGAAGGGGGGGCCAGGGTGCGCGCGTGGCCAGCGTTGCGCTGGTTGCACGTGCGGCGCCGAAAGATCTGCAGCGAACAAGAGATGCCGGGCGCGGCGCCCATTGCGCCGTCAGGGGGGGGGGGGGGGGGCAGTTGCAGAGCTGGTCAGCGCCAGAGGCGTTTCCCGGTCCAATTGTCGGTGTACCCAGAACTGCGTGCCTGGGCCTCTCCGCGTCCTTCACCCTTGGTTACCTCCCTGTTCTTCTGGAACCCCGGGTACAGGGCGCTCCCCCGTTCCCAGCCCACGTAGACGCCAGCGTTCCGGGGCCGCGCTTCCACGTGATAGAGGTTGTTGGCCATATCCTCGAGAAACTGATCGATCATCTTGGGCTGCCAGAAGGTCGGGTCGAACTTGACTTGGCCCATGGACTTGCCATTGCCCTGCTCCTGGCCCATGTGCCTGCACCGCGAGTGCCAGGCCGCGGTGAAGTGGTAGCCTCCGCGCGGGCGTCGTGGCCAGCTGACGCGGCGGGCCTCCCAGGGGCGGATGAGATCAGGGTAGCGGCGATCGCCCTTGTGCTGAGGGTTGCGTCGGTCCTTCTGCTGGTGCCAAGGGGCCCACCCTATGCCCCAGTCACGATCGCGGTCCCGGTCGCGGTTGCGCTCTCTGGCCTGGCCCCGATCGCATCTGCCTCCGTCGATGCCAAGGGGCCCACCCTACGCCCCTGTCACGATCGCGGCCCCGGTCGCGGTCGCGCTCTCTGGCGCGGGCCCGACCGCTGGAATCTCTGGGCGAGCGCCGCGCCGCGCTGTCGCGCGGTTCCCAGGGAGCTCGATCCCTCGCTCTGCCGCGCTCGCGCCCGTGTTCGCGCGAGGGGTGGGGGTTGGGCGCGGCGCGCCCGGCTCCTGAGGCGGCGGTTCTGGGCCGCGTGTGCAGGGCGCGGACGTCGGCGGCAGCCGTCGCAAGCTCGGTCTGTGCCGCGGGTGCGCGGGCTGGGCTGTCCTAGTGCGTACTGCTTGTGTCGCGCTCGGGACTGCTGCGTCGCACCTTTCGCGGGCTCGTCTCGGTTTGGCCCTGCCCGCGTGTTTCAAGGTCTGTGGAGGGAGAGACCGCGTGGACCGTGCTTGCGGCCTCCACAAGCCTCTGCTTATGTTCCTCTTCCTGGTCGTCATTGGTGTAGTCGGGGTCTCCATCTTGGCGCGCTGGAACGGCAGCGGCTCGTGCGCGGGGTCCCGAGCGACCGGCCGTGGCGTGCAGGATTCGGGCCTGGACTTGGGCTGAGTGCCTTCTGCAGACGTCGCCGTGGCGCTTCCAGGGTCGGCGCCGAGCCGGGAGCTGGCGGGGGGCGCTGGCTCCTGCGGTGCGTGTGCCTCGTCGGGGACTACGCCCAGAAAAGGTGGCTGCATGGCGCGCCGCAGTGCCGCGTAGGACGTCGACGCGTAGCGTCCTGGTCCCAGCACCCCAGACTTCAAGCCACTCGTTGTAGATTAGGACGATCAGGGTCCGTCCGTCCTTGTCGCGGGCCTGAACGTCGAGGATGGGTCCGAACACTGCTCTATCTAAGGGCTGCGTGGACAGGGGCTCGGCACTTTGCGCCGACCTGAACCGCATGTCTTGGGGGGGGGTCGGTCCTGATGACCGCGTAGTCGCCGCTCTCGATGCTCGGGCTGTCCGTTGCGATTGGGCGGGTGGGGCCCTGGATGGGGTGTGTCTGGGACACGCCCTTGCCGGCGTTCGCGGCGGTCGGGACCCTCTCGCTCGAGGAGGGGATCAGGAATTGCATTGGCGGCTGGTGGTGCCCCCGCGGACATGGCAGCCGTGGGTCGCGTGGCGGGAGGAGCCGAGGTTGGCTCGCTGTCCCGCGGCGTGGGCGGGAGTGAATCGGGGGGCGTCAGGCGCCGTTCCTTGGTGGGTCTTGGGCTGTTTGCTTGGTCAGGGGCATTGCCGTGGCGCCCGCCCGCGCGGGGGCTGTTGTCCTGCTGGGGCCCGCTGCTGGGGCCCTGAATTGACGCGTTGGTCCCTGGGTCCGCGCGCCTGGCCCCGCCGCTGCATGTTCCCCCGTCGCCCTGGTCCCTGAGATGCGCCACAATCTTTACGTGCGCATTCCTGGCCGTCATCCGGCTCGCCCGGGCGTGGCGTCGTTGCTCGTTCTCTGGTGGGGGCGGCAGCGCGTTGCGAAGGCGCTCCTGGTGGGCGCGCGCCTCCTCGTCCCAGGCCGCGGCCCGCCGCTGCACTTTCTTCTGGCTGGGGCGCAGTGCCATCCCTGTCGGGGTGGCGGGGGCGCCCGGCGGCGCGGCGAGGGGTTTGGCTCCTGGGCCAAGGTGTACCTCAGAGCCGTACCTGTCAAGCAGGTACTTCACTGCGGACGGGGCCACGTCCCATTCGTGGATCTGGCGCGTCTTGCAGCACCAGCCTGCGCGCCACTGCTTGGCCAAGAACATCTCCCTCACTAGCCGGACAGGCGGAAGCCGCGTGCCAGGGCTAGGCCGGCGCGGAGACCTTCAGGGTCGGCGGCGTGACCAAACATGCCAGGGAATGGCTGTCCTGGTTGCCATCTGTGCCCCTCTGTGCCAGGCGGGCAGCCGTCGCGACGCCAGATGCCAAAGTCGCCCTTGTGGACATGCGAGATCAGGCGGTCGTCGTTCGCGCTGCTGGCTGAGAGCGTGGTTCCCAAGTTGAACGGGTTCAACTCGCCGCCCAGCGGGGCCAGGAGCTGCTCCAGGGGTGTGAAGGCCGTGGGCGCCGGCGTTGGGCAGAGCCCCGGCAGGTCGCGCGTCGCGCGCGCCGGCATGTCGTCGGGGCGACCGTTGATCCAGCCCTTGAAGTCCACGTCGTCTGGGATGGGCCGGCGCTCTTCCATGTCCTTCGTGGTCCAGCAACACATTCACAGACAAGTGAGGCCCCTCCCTTGGAAGTGCTCCGTCGGCCTGTTGACCGCGATGACCTGGCGGATCCGCTCGCTGTCGCACGCGCCCTTGTCGCGCTTGAAAGGGCCGCGGAGGCAACCCATGGCAGTGGAAGTCGGCCCTGTTCTGTTCCTTCGTCCACCTGGTGTCGCGCTCGTCAATCCAGGAAGGCCGCGGCGTCAAGCCTGGGCAGGGCTTGAGTGGAGCAGGCGCGTCCAGGCGCAGGTGCTGCTTGCCTGCTTTGCAGGGTCGTCAGTGAGGCCGATGCCGGGCCCCAGCGCGTCGACGTAGAGTGCGCACGCCGCGCGCTCGTGGTCCGCCAGGGCCGAGAGGTCAGCGGTGCACGCAGTACTTTCGACGACGGCAAGGGCGGCCTGGAGCGGGAACCTCCCGGCCTTCAGGTCCTTCCAGGTTGCGGGGCAGTTCGCCTGGATGGCTGGGGGGTGGCGGCGGGCGATCATGACCAAGCGAGACGCCGCGGAACGCGAGCGCAGGTCCCTGAAGTGCCGTTCCTGTAGTCCGAACCGCGTGCCTAGCTGGTCCCGCGCAACCCTGTCGCGCGGGCGGCGCGGCTCGCACAAGCCGAGAATGGCCTCGATCACGTCGCCGACGCCCTCGGCGCCCCCGCGCGGGCACAGGCAGGCACGCGGTTCGCGCTGTAAGAGTAGGGACAGGGCGAGCAAGATTCTGGCTTGGATGGCTCCCAGGGTCGCGCCGGTGCTGTCACGGAGGCGGTTCAGGACTGTGGTCGGGCGTCCTCTTGAGTCCATGTCGCAGAAGGCCTGAAACACCGCGGGCGCGGGTGGTTGCTTGTGCTTCTGGCGCTTGCAGGTGGACGGCTGCCAGCATCTGGGGCGGCGTCTGGGGACGTTCGTGGGGATGCAGGCCTCCTTGATGTGCCACGCTGCCAACATGTTCGGTCGGTCCCGTCTCGGTGGGACCATGTCTGGGTCAACGGCCTGGGCGCTGTCGTCCCCCGAGACTCCAAGCCCGATGGCCCGCGTGATGGTCGCGAAGACTGCAGTGTAAACCAGGTTGCCGGCGCCCAGTCCCACCAGCGTAGAGCAGACCAAGAAGCGCCCGTTCATGCCCCATCCTTTCCTGTCCTGCTTGCCGGGGTCCGCGGGCTGATCCGCGACGCCGAACTGCTGCGGATGCAGCCCAAGGCACCGAATAATCCAGGGACCCGAACGCTGCGCAGTACAGGAGCACCACTGCAGCGTCGACGTCGTCCTCCAGGTCCCCCCAGCCGTGGTCGGCAGGGAGTGGCAAGTCAGCTCGAGCCGAGAAGCCCGTCTGTTGAGCTTGACGGGCCTTGAACACCTCCTTCTCCTTCCGCCTGCGGTCGGCATCCTCCTGCAGCCGGGCCTCCTCTGCTGGGCTGGCGGTGTCGGGGATGTCGTCCTGAAAGACGCGTGGGTCCGCAATGGTCTGGCGCAGAGTTCCATCCAGGTTGTGGTGGAACTCGAAGGTGAGGCTTGCCTGCTGAGCCCAGGTGCTTATGTGGTGGAGGGCAGCGTCGGTGACTGTGCGGAACATCCTTGCGTCTGTTGTCACGATGAGGTTGCATTGTGGGCGTGTCAGGCCCACGTTGATGCGGCGACGGTCGTCAACGTACCCCCAATTATGCATGGAGTTGGCCCGGGTGGTCACTAGTATAACAACAGACGCTTCTTGTCCCTGGGCGGAGCCGATGGCGGTGACACGGATGGTCTCGCTCTCCAGGAGGTGAGGGAACAGGTCCATGAGCCCGACGAAGCGCTCGTTCAGGCCGTTAGCTTCCGTGGCGTGGTTGATCCAGACCCCTCCTGCGAGGTGCCCCTTCCCGGCTTGAGAGGAACTGGAGCTGCCCGGGCCCTGGTAGCGCTGGAAACCGGACGCGCCGCAACTCGCCTCGGATCCGCCTGCGCGCGCTGCCCGCGAGCAGCGTCTGATGTCCAGCGGAACGAAGGGTTGCCTGCCAGCGCGGGGGTCAGCTGTCGCTTGTGCGGCGACGGCACCAGGATGGTGCTATTGGTGTTTGTTGCCCACGGCGCGAGGGCCTTCACTAAGGATGCCACGGTGCGTGCTTCGTGGATGTTGGCGAAAACGTCCCGTTGCAAGGAACGGACCTCCTGCGAGGGGACGTGTGCGAGTAGGAACCCGTGCTGGTCGTGGACGGTGCTGCCGTTTCGTTTCGGGGCCGGCGGACAGGCCGCCTTGCCCCTGAACCCTCCTGCGGCGTCGATCAGGTGATTGGCGGGGCCCTATCTGCCTTCCTCGCTCCTTGCTGCTTCGTGCACCTCGTTGGACAACGGTGCTGCGAGCGGCCACAGCAGTCCTTCGGCGCAGGGGCGTTGCCGCATGGGTTCCAACGCGGCCGAGACTAGCCTGCCCCCGTAGAACGCGAGCGACGGCCATGCCAGAAGGGAGGGGTGGATCCGGTAGCACTCTTCCAGGGTGACGCTGCAGTCAGGGATTTCCCCATATAGCTGTCACGTACTGGGCGAAGATGGAGATGGCGAGGCCCCAGCGCAGTGCCTGTTGGGGCTTGACCGTCGGGCACACCTGCCACTCGCCGTCGAAGAGGACTGTGCTGGCCCCGCAGCGGGCGGCGTGGATCAGGGACATGACGATCATGGTTCGGACATCTGACCTGCCGCGTCCAAGAAGCATATGAGGAACTTCTTGTCCCAAAGGTCAGCTCCCGCCATGTGCGTGGGCAGGGTGACTTTCGCCTCGGTCGCGATATCCGCTCGGAACTTATGGAGCCAGTGCGCGTGGCCCGTAGTGACCTCGCCTTCCAGGATGTTGTACATTTTGGCGTACTTGGCGACAAGCGTGATCTTCCTGGCGGCGTTATACCTGACCTTGTCCTCGCGTGCGAGGCGCACGGCCGAGCGAGGGAACATGTCCGGGGCGCAGGTTCTCCCCGATCTGTTCTGCCAGGTTGCCCATGGATCCGCCGGCGCCGCCGAAGCACCCCGCGCCCCGCCCTAGGGCGAGACGCGACATGTAGGCATCCGCTACGCAGGCCGCGACCTAAGTCTCACCTGCGCCGGGCGGCTCGCGGCATAGGGTGAGGAGGGGGGTCCGGGTCGCAAGCGCGCAGCGACGCTGAGCTTTGTTGGCGCGGTGCAGGTTGCAAGTGCGTTCCAGGTGCTCCTCCGTCGGGGCGGGCGGCAGTCGTTGAGAGACACAGCTGGGGGACTCCTCAGCCTGCTGGTGCGTCAGGGGCGGTTGCGCCGTGTGCTGGCTGGCGCCGGGTTGGTCGGGGTCGTTGATCAGGCGCTCCAGTGTCACCGAGGTCTGTGCGAGCAGTCGATCCGCCGTTGCGCCATGGGCGGGCGCGGACGGGGCGGCGACCTTGTTGTCGTACTCCTCGTGTCGGAAGACGGGCGCCCAGGCTATGGCCGGGAAGGGCGGTGCCCCGCAGGCCGGCCTTCTCGCGCCCGGCCGAGAATTCCGGGATCGCAGCGTTGACCTTGTTGAATTGGGTCATTTTTGTGGCGCGGTTGACCCTGTAGTAGGGCTGGCCACGGGCTGGTGTTTTGACTGCGACGTCGTTGTCGTGGAAGAGCCCGTTCCTTTTGGCGTCGTAGTGGGCCAGGGCTATGCCCGAAGGGCAACGCCGGCCAGTGCCCGAGACCTTGGCGCCAGGGGCAGGGGGCCAGACGGGGGTCATCTCGGCCAAGAAATCCACCGCTGGCGAGGTCTTGGAGATCATGAAGGGCTTCGGGGCGCCAGCCGTCATGTCGCGCTCCGCCCACTCCATGGCCCACCTCTTGTCCCACGCGCGCAAATAATATTCGCTTTGCCCCTGTCGTTGGCCTTTGAGTCGAACCTGTAGCCGGCCCTTGCCCAGGAAATCTTTGCACTGCTGTCCAGGCGCGAACCAGGGGTGGACCTGCGCGTCTAGAGCGCAGGGTCTTGCTAGCGATGATATATCGGGAATTTGTGGCGCCATCGTCGGGGGGCCGCACGTCCGCTTAGAGCTCCGTAAAAAGGAAAAGGAACAAACAAACCATGAAACAAATATCTGCTTCGTCGCGCCCTACCAGTAACGCGCCGGCACTTCGCAGGGCAAGGGGCGCGGGCGCGCCAATTCGTTTGCCCCGCCGCGTCCAAGAAGGGCTAAGTCAACATTGCAGGGGGCGCGCGGCGGCCGCCTCCGCCTGCATCTTCGCGCCATCGCATTGTTACGCTACTATTGCAGAGGGGGGCGCGCCGCGCCGCCTAACCGCATGCCGATGATAATAAAGGGACCCCCCCCCCCCCCTCAGTGTTTAGAGTTGATTATCGTCGCCCTATGCAAAATTCAAATTGGGCGGCGAGCGCTGAGGCCGAACTTCATTATCACCTCGAAACGCTATGTTGAGATAGCAACATCAAGCGATGTTGATATAGCAACATCAAGCGAAGCGATCACACTTTTTCCGTTCTTCTTCTCTTCTTCTTCTTCTCTTCTTCTTCTCTTCTTATTACTATTCTACTTTCCTCTTCTTCTTTTATATTTCTATATGTCCTCACGCTCGCCTGAACTTTTATCCCTGGGGTTGATTGCCCATGGAAAATGAAGCGCATGAGCTACCCTACACGAGCACTTTTTTAAAAACAAAAAAATATCATAAAGCGTTTGTGAATTAAAACTGATAGATTTGGAACTTTGGATTTTTTCTTTCTTCGTCCTCTTCTAATTATCAGATTCTTCTTCTTTCTTATTATTCTTCTACTGTATTCTTCTTCTGTTATATTTCTCTCTGCCCCCGCGCTCGCCTGAACTTTTTTTTATCTCCGGGGTTGATTATCCATGGAAATTGAGGCACATGAGCTACCCTGCACGAGCACTTACAAAAAAAACAATTTTCAAAAAGCGCTTGTAAATAAAATCTAATAGATTTGAAACTCGAGGTTGTTTCTTCTTTTCCTCCTTATCCTCCTCCTATCATTTCTTGTATAATATTTTGTATTAGTTTTATTTTTCTTTTTTATATATAGCTTACTCCATTCCTCCGCCCGCCTGAACTTTATTATCGCCGCCGTTGATTATCTAGGGACGTCACAAGCGAAACGCACAATTATTTAGAGGATGTCTCAAGCGAAATAAGCAATAGTTTGACTGTGTCTCAAGCGAAATAAGTCATAGTTCGCGGATGTCTCAAGCGAAACAAGGGATTTGTCGAGGATGTCTCCAGCGAGATAAGCCATTGTTGAGGATATTTCTATGAAAACTAAACGCCAAGGATGTCTCAAAACGTGCTCGGCTTGGTCTCCTCTTGATCATCTCTTACTTCGAGATTATGCTGAGGTCTGCTGGGCTACTTTTACTATCTCTCCCTGAACCCCGAACTTTATTATCCCCTAGTGTTTATTCTCACGGGCATGAGGTTATTTTTTCCCCGCGGCGACATGGCAAGAGCAGGACAGAATTGACTTCCGCCTGCGCCGACCTCCGCCCGCGTCGTCGCGCCCCTCCATTCACGCGCCAGCTGTGCAGATGGGGGCGCGACGCACCTCCTCTTTTGCCTCGCCGCGCCGTCGCAGGAGTAAGCCGACGTTGCCAGGGGGCGCACCGCGCCCCCTCCGCCTGCTTCGTCGCGCCCTACCAGTAACACGCCAGCGTTGCATCGATAGCGTGGGCGCCGCGCCGCGCCCCCCTGCCTTGTCCCGCCCTAGCATGAGAAGGCCAGCGTCGCAGCGAGGCGCGCGGCGCCCCCCACTCCGCCTGCTTCTTCGCGCCATGCCCCTCCGAAGCCGACGTTGAAAAAGGGGGCGCGCAATGTTCCCTTCTTGTGCCTCGCCGAGTCCCGGCAGGAGTTGGCGGGCGTTGCGAGTGGGCGCGGCGCGCCCCCCCCCCGCCTGCCTCGTCGCTCCGCCTAGTCACGCGCCCGAGTTGCAGGGGGGGGCGCCGCGACGAGTCTCTTGCCCGCCCGCGCCTGTGCCCCCTCCGCCAGCCTCGCCGCGCCCCCCCTTTTGATGCGCCCGCGCCGTGCAAAGGGGGGCGCGCCGCGCCGCCCTTTGCCGGGGGCCCGCCGCGCCTCTGCTTTTGCTTCGCCGCGCCCTGGCAGGAGTCGGCCAGCATTGCCGGGGGGGGGGCGCGCCGCGCGGGGGTTGGGCGCGCGCGCCTCCGCCCGCTTCCTGGCGCACTGTTATGAAGAAGCCAACGCTCCTGAGCCCACCGTGGTACTTTTTTCGCCGGCTCGACTCTGCGCCGGCATTGCTGACGGGGGCGCGCCGCGCCGCGAATTTCGCCCCGCCGCGGGGGCGCGCCGCGCCCCCCGCGCCTGCTTCGTCGCGTCTTACCACTCATACACAAGCATTGCAAGGGCGGGCGCGCCGCGCGAAACATTTTGCCCCGCCGCGTCCCAGCAAGAGATGGCAGACGTCGCAAGGGGGCGCGCAGCGGCCCCGCCGCCCGCCCGGTCGCGCCCCACCATTAATGCGCCAGCATTGAAAAGAGCACGCCGCGCCCTCTCCTCTGCCTCGCCGCGACCACGCAGGAGCAAGCCCGCGTTGCGCCGGGGTCTCGCCGCGCCCCCGCCCGCCAACTCCGCCGCGCCCTACCGCGCGCGCGCCCGCGCTGCAGAAGGGATCGCGCCGGGCATCTTTCTTCGCCCTCGCGGCGCCCCGGCGGAAAAGCCAGCGCAAGAGGGGCGCTGTGCCCCCTGCCGTCTACTGCGCCGCGCCCCACCAATGATGGGCCCGCGTTGCAACGGAGGGGGGAGAGAGGCGCGCGGCGCCTCCTCTCTGCCTCGCCGCGCCTCAGCAATCGGCCCGCGCTGCGCGCGGGGCGCGCCGCGCCCTCCGCCGCCCCGCACTGCCGCGCCCAACCATCCATGAACAAGATGGGCAGGGGCGGGCGCGCCGAGCCCGCCCTCTTGCCCCGCCGCGCCCTGGCAAGAACACGTGGGCATTGCGGGGGGGGCAGGGGCGGGGAGCGGGGGGCGCCGCGCCCCCCTCCGCCTGCGCGGTCGCGCCCTAGACTCTGATCATGCAAGCATTGAGCGGGGGCGCGCGCGGCCCTTGGCGGTGAGACGCGCCCTGCAACCGCGGGCGCCTGCGCGTGCATTCAACGGTGGGGGAGGTGCCACTCCGCGCGCCAGCTGCGACGGACGAGCACGCGAGTGGGAGGTTAAAACTGCCCGCGATAGAAAAGTCGTCATTCTGGCCGGGAAGCCAAAAAAGAACCGCCGATTTGCGTTGCCGAGTCCGCGCAAGTTCTGGCGAGTATTCACCGTAGCTGACACGTAGTGGTCTTCGCGCGCGCTCACGGGAAGTCGCGCGTTGTCACCAACGAAAAAATAATACTACGATAGAAAGGGCCCCCTAGCGATAGCTAGTGTGTTTTGCAACTGAACATGGGTTATGGTGTTCTCGCGCCGGGGTGGCCCGTAACTCTTCACTATGGACAAGTTGCAGCAGTGCCCTGGCAACTAATCGCAGCCATTTAGCGGTTTGCGACTGTGCACCCAGCGGTGTTGCACGACGCTCGCACGTGCGCGCGAAAAGAAAACTTCGTCGCACGCACGTTGGACAAACCGTCATATTGCATGTTGACCTGGGAACTGCAGCGAGCCCTCACCGGTCACTGATTGGATTTCCAAATTGGCAGCGGTCTTATGCGTTAAGGGTCTGATGCGGCGTAAAACGCACGCGGCCGCGCGGCGAGTTCGAAAGCGCTCGAACTTGAAAAATGGGCATGCTGGAATGGAAACTCAAGCGCACCTATCTGGCGGTGATCGACGTGCTGTCAAATTAACGTGCGTCTTCATAGATCGGGCGCTGCAGCGCGCGACGCGCGCTGGTGGACAGGTCTGCACTACTCCGGAAAGTCCAAAGTACAAACGTCGCGAAGCTGGCCTGGATCTTAAAGTGATCATGTGGCCGATGGATGTTCCAACTGGCCTGTGCTCGTATCATGTAAGCCAGGCGGTGCAACGCACGACGCGCGCGGGTGGCCACTCTGTAGCGCTCGCATTAGTAAGATGACGGCGCCGGCAGGAAAAGAGGGGAAAGAAAGGGAGGGCACAGAGAAGAGGCGGGATGGAGGCGGGGGGATGGAGGAGGAAAGAGGTGGAGGAGGAAGAAAAGGAGAAAGAGGTGCGGTCGAGAAGCTGGCGGAGGCCCCGCCCCCGCCCCCGTCGTTGTCGTCGTTGTCGCCGTCGTCGTCGGCGCTGTCGTAATCTACGCGGACGACCGCGACGACAACGAAGACAACGACGACGACGACTAAGGCAACGTCGCCGCGCGTGTTTTACCGAAACAATTGTCCGAATCGCCCTCCCCTCAGCACCTCCACCGCGGCGGCGTCCTCGGCGCCTTCGAGGGGGGTGCGGGGGGGATGGTTCGTCGTCACCCCGCGATGTCCACCCCGACCCGAGGCGCCGAGGAGAGTCCATGGACGGCAAGGGGTCGCCAGTGGGGCGCGTCGGCGGCTACAATGGGTGCGGTTTGCGAAGGGTGCTGTTTGCCTCCCGTCATATCTGCCCCTCCCGCCCCCGGGAACGGAAACGGATGACACTGTCACTCGATACGGCCGGATCACATGACACTATCGCTCCTTCTGGCACAGTAGCGCACACATCGAGGATGACAGTGCCGCTCGACACGGCGACAGTGATGGCACCATCTCTCACAGACGCCCCGGCAAAGGCCGCCACAAAACAACTCGCAAACCGCACCCCAGCGTAACCTACCAGCCTGGAACATATCCCTATCCCTGTGCTGGGCACCTCCTCGTCACGATGCCAATCGCAGGGGCCCCCTTACGTTTTAAAGGCGAACCCCTAAAATTGTCATCGCCTTGTGGTGTGTCAATCTGAGGGATAGGGATACGTTCGAGGCTGGTAAATGACCGCACCGATGGTAATCGCCAAGCCTGACCACTCCGAGCCGTCACCGCCGCCGGCCCAACCAGAAATGCCCGCAACCTCCGCGGGCCGAGCCCAGTCCCCTTCGGTGCGCCATCCCGGGGGCCGCGGGGCTGGTGAAACGCTGATGTTTCCTCGTCCGCCCCAGGTTCGGATTTCCATCGCTCACCGCCGTCGCTCCAAACGCACCCGCTCGCGCCCGTAGCACATCGCATGGCACTGCCGGCCTGTTGAATGGCATGGCCCCAGCGACTTGGCGCCACGCTGGTTGTAGGACATCACCGCATGCCGCAAGACATCTTCAGCCACAACTCGATTTCGCCTGGGGTGGTCCCAGTGCTTGTTCCGCCATTTACCCGCCCACGACCGCTCAAAGACGGCGCAAGGACCCTCCGACGTTCCCAAGACGGCCAAAGACCGCCCGAAGACGGATCAGCGACGGCCAAGGGCTGGCCAAAAGACGCTCGCGAGAAGGCCCTATTCCCCGAGGCGACAGCAAAACTCTCCAGAAAGACGAAGAAAAGAAAACTCGACGTCACAATTCTCGGCCCTCCAGGCCGTCGTCACGACAACTGTCGCTTGTCACAGCCTTCTCTTCGCAGGGGGAACTCGACGTCGACGTCACACCATAAAGCACCCTGGGATCTTAGGAAGCGAGACGCCACATGGTACGGCTTACTGAAACCTGGCCAAGACAACAAACACATGTACGGCCTCGAGAGCCTTCGGAAGAGCGCCTGAACATACTGGTATCCATGGAAGGCACCCAAAACATGCTACTTGAACGATACAAATCGAATCGGACAATCGAATTGGACATCGGAACACATCGAATCGGTAGAACATCGGTCGGCAGATCGGGAAGCATCGAAAACCCAGCCCAAACCGAGGCATACTCGAAGAAATTAACGAACTCAGAATCAAGATTCGAATCGAATCGACATGTAAGCCTCGACATTGAATCGATTCGCATCGACAGAATCGGCATGGGTCCCATGCTGCATACGGCCTTCGTGGCACTCCAAGACGGGTCGCCATACAGAATGCTGCGCTGCTGGCACGCTGCCGGAACGTGCTGCAAGCAACCGGGATAGTAGGAACAGTCCCTGAAGAGCGGCCACCAGGTCAGTTCCATCGCGGTGGGCGCCACCCAGCCACAGAGGCCGATGACGAACAGAACGTTGAACACGGCAGACCCCACGATCGTTCCAAATCCTACGTCGTTCTCCACAATGGTCGTGCCGATGAGCGCAGTGAAGAACTCGGGTGCTGAGCCGCCTGCAGCCATGAAGGTTGCGCCCGCGACGTCGTCCTGCACATCCCAGTTCTCGACCATTTCCTCCAGGGCCCCCGTGAAGTATACGTCGCAGACCGTGTTCAGGCCGAGCAGCATATACCCGATGCCTATGACATGCAGGATCACCAGCCACCGGTTGGGATCGTCCCTGTAGGGCTTGGTGAGGACCAGGTCGGGCGGGTACTTGTCGCCGACACTCGAGCCGCCAGCTGCCTCTCGCAGCCGCCTCAACGGGGCCTCCGGAGCGGAACTGGCCTGGTGCTCGTCCTCGGCCGCGTCTTCAGTCGCCCAGCGCCTGGTAGGACGGCGCCCAACCGATGCCTGCCCTCCTCCTCCTCCTCCTCCTCCTCCTCCGCTTCCTTATTGTCCTCTCTCTTTATGCTCCTTCTCCTCCTCTCCTTCCTCCTCCTCCTCCTCCTCCTCCTCCTCCTCCTCCTCCTCCTCCTCCTCCTCCTCCTCCTCCTCCTCCTCCCCCTCCTCATAGGCTGCCGTCTGATGGCCTCGAAACCTGCCGTCCAGCCTGCACGGGCCCTCCTGGGCCCAGGAGCGGTGCGTGCGCACGCCCCCCTCCGGGGGCCCCCTACTGGCCCTGCCAGGCTGGGCGCAGGCGCACAGGTGGCGCTCCCCGAGCGGCGCCCGGCGCCCTGGCCCGAGCTCCGATCAAGACGTGCCCCTGGCCCAGGCGCCCTCCGGGCCTGTTCGCCGAGCCGCGCCCAGGCCGTGGCAACGATGGGGACCCACAGAGGCCTGGAGGAGGAGGAGGAGGAGGAGGAGGAGGAGGAGGAGGAGGAGGAGGAGGAGGAGGAGGAGGGAGGAGGAGGAGGAGGAGGAGGAGGAGGAGGAGGAGGAGGAGGAGTGAGGAGTGAGGAGGAGGAGGAGATGGGGGAGGCCACCTGGCGTGCCCCAGGAGCACGAAGGCGCAGATGCCGACCGAGGTCCACCGGGACGTCTGGAGCCGCTGCCGCAGCGGCGCGCCCTGCCGATTCAGCATCCCCATCTCTGTGGGCGGGTGCCGCGGCGGACACCCGCAGGGCCGGGCAGCGTCGGGATCTGGGGCCCAGCTTCGGCCCAAGGGGCCTGAGCCACGTTGGACGTGGGGCACAGAGCAACTCGAGGAGGAACGAGCGACAGACATGTCCATACCCATGCCCTCGGGGACAGGATACCCGAGGTCTGGGCATCGCTCGGACGTCCACTCCCTGTGTTTTTTTTCGGTTTCGTGCGTGTTTTTTTCGCCGAATGCTCGATGGTTCTCGCCGAAGGAAAAATGCACACGTCCGAGCGATGCCAAGGGTTGGGATCCGATGGATCAGCTCCGCGCTGGTCCTCCGCACGAAGCCGCCGTGTGTCCGTTGGGCCGCGACCGGCCGAGGAGTCCAGACCGCGAGGCCGAGGATACGAGCATGTCTCACGCACCCACACCAGGAGGAGCAGGAGGGAAGAGATATCGAGGCTGAGTCGGCGGGTGAGCATGACCTGAAGAGTGACAACTCGCAAAGATCTCAGCAGAACGCTGCACGCGCCATACTCTTTTGCTGAGTGTGATCTGCTAGGTCTTGGGATCCTGGACTGGCAATTGGCACGCCTCTTGACTTAGATTGATGCGGAAAGCAAGGGAGAAAGAATCGTCTGCGCTGTGCGCCACTGCCGCCCCAACCAAGTTCCATTCGCGTTGGGGTTCGCTCACGACTTGGGTCCCCAGTGCTCTTGGGCCCGTCCTTGGACCGTCCTCGGTGTAGCTTTTTGAGTGTCCTTGGGCTCGAGACCGGGCCCCAAAGTGCCCGACCTTGCAGGGATCGTTTTTTTTTTTTTTTTTCTCCAGCCGTCCTGTGGTGTTGTGCCCTCGTTTTGAAGAGATATCACCCCGCTCCTTGCTTCCTCCTCCTCCCGCTGCCCCCCCCCTCACTCCTCCCATCCCTGCTCCCGCCCTCCGCAAGTTCATGTCGGCGCGCACACCCCCTCACACGGTGCGTGGCCCCGTAGGCAGCTCCAACGCAGGCCCCTCTGGCAGGGTTCGCATGGCGGCCCCGCCCCATGTCGGCACACCCCTCGCACGCTTCGTGGCCCCGCAAGGAGCTCCGCCGAAAACCCCAGCGGCAGGGTTCACATGGAGGCCCCTCCGCAATTTGGCGAACCCCTCACGCGCTTCGTGGCCCCATGGGGAGCTCCGCCGAAGGCTTCAATGGCAGGTCCTGCACCCTGGACAGCTGTTTGTCAGTCCCGAGGCCCTGAAGACGGCCCCTGGAGGCCGAAGTGTCGGGAGGCCCTGGGATTGGAGCAACCATGGGGTCGGATACGTGGGTCCTCGCCATCGACCTCCAGACAGCAACTGGATCACGTGATTTTTTTCCTGAATTTCGATGCGAATCTAGCCATGGCGACGAGGGCGTCCCCGGAGACCCCGAACACGACACATGAGCGACGATCCGAACGGGTATGACGCGAGATGGCATAGCGATCTTGCGCGGTGGCTTGCGCGTTCCACCAGCGCGGCACACCACATTGGAAGCGATACGCGCGACCTTACGCGGGAAACTGACGCGCCAATGTCGGCGCAGACGATTGCGTTGTCCTCGTCGCGCAAAGGTCAAGAAACAACGACACCCGATCAATGCACAAGCCAAGGTCGATCCATAGGATCGACCAGCAATCAGACAGCGAGGCGCCCCCCAGGCCCCCAGGAGGACGAGGACGAGGAGGGCGAGAGGCAGAAGGGCTCGTGTTGGCCCCCGCGACGACATGACCGCTTACAGTAGTCAGGGCTCTCTTGGGGCAACCCTACGCTGCTCACCTGCGCCTCCTTGGCAGAGAGGAGGGGCTGGGGGGAGGGGGGTGGCCTTATGAGAGCGCAGGGGCCCTCTGAGCTCTTTTGTTCTACGACAAGCCCTCACAACAGATCAACATGGCAGACCACATTCATTGTGTGCACACCTGCGCGGAACTTCTCCTGTCAGCTTGGCCAACTGAGGCCTTGGCCTTGTAATGAAGCCTCCTCTGGAAGATCTGGACAATCCGCCTGCTCCCGATATTGCTGGGCAGCCGGCTGACCACGCGTATGGTGCCAAATATGTCTAGACCGCCGCAAGATGGCTGGGTGACCTGGCTCGCTCGGGCCAAGCAGATCGTGAAGAATCCGGGCTGCTGCGAAGCCGAAAGATTCAAGAGGGCAGATATTCAAGATGGCGATCTCTAGAGGCCTTCTAGATGGGGTCCGAGTAGATGGGGTCGGAGAATTGCACCGCATCGCCGATGTATCGCCGATGCATCGGCGACGTCGACATGCAGGAAATCGGGCTCCACATCGAGCCGCCTCGCCGATGCAGCGCCGATGCATCGGCGCGATCCTCTGACCCCATCTACTCCGACCCCATCTGGAAGGCCTAAACTCTCCGAAGCCTCCGAACCCTAAACCCTCCCGAAACTCCACCATGATGGGCCGATCGTCAAACACCACTACCCGAGGTAGGTGAGGGAGGAGGAGGAGGAGGTTGGACCGTCTGGGGGTGGGAGGAGGAGGAGGAGGAGGAGGAGGAGGAGGAGGAGGAGGAGGAGGAGGAGGAGGAGGAGGAGGAGGAGGAGGAGGAGAGTCTCCCCTATCCTCCCTTCCCCCCCCGCCCTGCCTGTGATGGTGGCGGTGGAACATTGGCCCATCACCCCGGGCTGCTCTCTCTATCGGCGGGCCCGCCGGGTGCCGCTGCTCGCGCCGCGAGTCGCGGGCCCTCCCCAGAGCCCCCCCGCCAGGAGGAGGAGGGAGGATGAGGAGGAGAGGAGGAGGAGGCATCGGGGGAGGAGGAGGAGGAAGGAGGCGGAGGAGGAAGGAGGAGGAGGAGGAGGAGGAGGAGGAGAGGGAGGAGGAGGGAGGAGGAGGCAGGGGGAGGAGGAGGAGGAGGAGGAGGAGGAGGAGGAGGAGAGTAGGGAGGAGAGGAGGAGGAGGAGGAGGCACCCTCGGGGCCCGCAGGGCCCTCGGAGCTGGCTCCCTCAGGCCACTCCCAGGGGCTCCGCCCCTGGCCAGCCCTCCGAGGCTGCCTCCCGACGCGGCGGCGACGGAGAGCCCCGGAGGCGCCCGATGGAGCCCCCCAAAACGACGACCGGCGTCGCCACCTCCTCCTCCTCCTCCTCCTCCTCCTCCTCCTCCTCCTCCTCCTCCTCCTCCTCCTCCGTCCCCCTCCCCCTCCCCCTCCTCCTCCTCCTCCTCCTCCTGCACCCGCCCAGACACCCCATCCAATCACCTTCAAAACGACGCCGTCGTCATCGGCATCCTCGTCGGCATCGTCGACGTCCTCGCGCCATCTTCGTCGTCTTCGTCGAGGTCGTGGCGCGCGCCGTGGACACGCGCCACCTCTGGCAGCACAGGGAGGACGGGAACGGGGGCGATGAGAACGAGAAGGAGTGCGAGGAGGGGAAGGGGAGGAGGGGGACGAGGAAGAACAGGACGACGACGACGACTCCCAGAAGCTTGGGGTGGGGCCCGAGGACACTGAGGAAAAGCATTGGGGAGGGACCAGCTCACGGTATGAGAACATCAACTTGTCATCGGCGATATGTCGCCGATGGATCGGCGATAGGCCCCCGACAGCGAATCTGCATGGTCCTGGGAGGACGGGGGCCAGAATTTCAGCCCCCCTCCCCTCGGAGACTCGAGCATTGCGTCTTGGGTTCCTCTTGAGTCGGTCTTGGGGGCTCTTGGGGCCCTCTGGGGGCGCGTTGGGCCCTTCTCGGGGCCCTCTGCGGCCGTCTTGGGGCCACCACGAGGCCTCCGAGGCCCATCGGAAGCGAGAAGGTCGATGCACCCCACTCGGAACCCAAATCACCCCCTGATCGACGGTCCCCCTGAAAAGAAATGGGCACCCGCCCTTGTCAACACGGGGTGACCGGAGAAGTCCCGACCCCTTCGCGACCCGCCTGCCACGGGCTGGCTTCTCATGCCGAGTCGACGCTGGGCAGCCGGGGGGGTCCGGCGGACGCCCCTGGAGTCCAAAAACTGAACGACGCCCTTGGCCGGCTTCGCCACCCCCCTCGGATCTCTGCAGCTGGCCCGTGGCGTGGCCAGAGGCCTCAGCGGTTCGTTTGGGGACGTACTATGAGACTAGCCGCAACATCGAATTACCCACAGGGCACGATGAATTGCTCTGCATGTGCAGATGCGTTCAGTGGTGCACAGATTGCCCGCACCCCCTGGTCGAATCAAGCTTCGCACAAGCGCCGTCTGGGAACGAGCCGCTCTCAAGTATCCCCAGACGGCGCACACGCGAATCGTGATGTGACCAGTCCGCCCCCCCCCTCTCCCCTGGGGAAACCAAAAGGTACCCATACCGCTACTCCCCATACCTGTCCTGGAGTGCGTTCTGACCAGAAGAAACCTCAAGCCAAGAGGCCCCAACGATGCTCCCAAGAGCCTCCCAAGCCGCCCCCAGAGGCCTACGAGCGCGCTCCGACGAGGCTCCACGAAGCATGCCTGAGGACTCTGCCCCACGTCAGCGTCGTCGTCGCCGCCGACGCCGACGTCGTCGTCATCGTCCCCCTTCGGTGTCGGCGGCACTGGCCGCAAGGCCTTCCCAATAACACGGGGGGGGGCACTGTAGGGCCCGTGGTTGCAATCTAAGGGCCCTTCAGGGCCCTTGTATGGGGAAACGGTACCGATACCACTACTCCCCAGACCTCTTCTGGGGTGCGTTCTGACCAGAATTTCGAAGCGAATCCAGCGGTGGCGACGAGGGCCACCCAGGAGGCCCAAACAGGCGAAAGCGAGGGAAGGGTAGCAGCATGGGTACCTTCTCCTCCTCTGATCCCCCCCGGGGTCACGCATGTTATCACCAGGGGATACAACCAACTTCGGGAGCGGGCAAGAGGGGGGTGTCCAAGAGAGGGGGGGGTCCAAATCATGACCGGCGGCATGTGCGCGGCCCAGCGGGGGGGCCAGGGACGTAATGAAATGAGAAGAGGCGCCATGACATCTGGGGAAACATCATGGCCCCCGCCACGATATCCCCCCCCCCTAGTCATCACCCCCCTCTTTTCCGCCCCCGACAACTGTCTCAAGGACAAGGGTTGGGCGCCCGAGTTATCCGGGGTAACTCGGGTCCGGGGTAACTCGGGTTTGGATTCCCGAGAAAGGAACCCGAGTTAGCCCTGACCCGAGTCACCCCTGATGATGTGGGGCTCTGGACGCCCGAATCATCCGGGGCAACTCGGGTCCGGGGTAAGTCGGGTTCGGACTCCCCAGAAACGAACCCGAGTTAGCCCTGACCCGAGTTACCCCTGATGATGTGGGGGCTCTGAAAGGGGCCCGAGGGCGCCGGGGCGCCGCAGAACCCGCCGAGGCCCCGCGGCGCGCCTCTGCGGCGTGAACCGCAGGCCGCGGAGCGTCGTGTGGTCCGGCGCCGCCTCGACCGGTGCTCCCCAGGGCCAGGGCGGCGGTGCCCCCCGGACGGGGGGAGAGTGGGACGCAGAGAGGCACACTCCTCCTGCTCTTGCTCCTGCTCCTGCTCCTGCTCCTGCTCCTGCTCCTCCTCCTCCTCCTCCTCCTCCTCCTCCTCCTCCTCCTCCTCCTCCTCCTCCTCCTCTTCCTCATTCTACAAGGTTTCCTCCTCCTCGTCCTGCTCCTGCTCCCCAAGGCCAGAGCGGTGGTTCCCCCTCCTGCTACCCATCGGTCGGTAGAAGTAGGTAGAAACATGAAGTAGGAAGGCGTTAAAAACTAGACTGGGTGTCCGCCCGCTCCCTAAAGAGGACTGCGGCAAAGGTGACGCCACTCGATTATTGAAGTAGGAAGGCGCGGAAAGCAGATTGAAACCTGGAGTTCCAAAAAATACCTACAATCAACGACCGATGGGTATATGTGCTCCTCGGAGGCGCGAGACCGACCCGAACATCTCGTATACCCATCTTGTATATATATATATATATATATATATATATGTGTGTGCATATGTATCGCTTCCTGAGCGGTGAGATCTCTCGGTGCGCGCGGTCGCCCCTGGGGGAGCGACGCACGCATAGTACTAGTACGTTGGGGCGCCGCCGAGAGAATGATGCCAAAGAGTGCATGCGTTCCAGGATTTGCCCGCCCCTGTGGGACATTCGGTCATCTAGGGGATCCTGGGAGCCCAAGAAGCCTTGGAGCTGATCGGTGCACGCCGGTCGGAAGAAGTGGGCAGAAACATAAAGTAGGAAGGCGCTGGAAGTAGATTGGACTTCCGCCTGCCCCCTGAAGAGGAGGAAAGAAGGAACACCGCTCGACTCTGGAAGTAGGCAGGCGCCTAAAGTATCTTAGGATTTGGGCATCCAAAAAAATACCTACTTTCAACGACCGGCGTGTATCATGACCTCTTGCCTCCCTGACCCCCCTTCGCGGGCCCGGGAGGCCCCGAGGCCTCGACGAGGCCGCGCTCCCGCGTTGACCCCTTCGGCGGCGCCTGCGTCGGAGGAGGAATCCACCGACCCTGTCGGCGTGTGCGGGGTGTCTGTCTGGTCCCGTCGACGGGGAGCCTTCATTCGCCCCCTCCTTCCCACCCTCCTCTCCCGTCGGGGGAGAGAGAGAGAGAGAGAGAACAAAAAAAAAAAGAGAGCATCCTTCCTCGTTCGGGGAGCAGGTCAATCCAGACCCGGGTCAGCAGGAAGCCAAAAACTGCAATGCAGGAAAAACAACTGCAGCGCAGGTCTTCGCAAACCCGGGTCAGCCAATATGCGCGGCCGCCTCGCGGCCACGAGCGGCTCGCTAACCCGAGTCAGTCAGAGGGGGTCTTCGCAGGATCCTGCAGGATCTGGTGCCCTGGATGACCCCCGTTTGCATTGACCCCCGTCTCAAGGCTCCCGATCCCTCCTCGTCCCCTCCTCTCCGGGAGCTCGAGCAAGAGAGAAGAGAGCACGAGCACGACGATGCCCTCCTCTGACCCGAAGCGCCCGCCTCCGACAGCAAAGGCCGTCAACGCATCCTGCAAATCGTTCGTGTTACCGTCCTCCTCTCCCGTTTGTGTCTCCCGCGTCCTCCCCCTCACCTGCTCCTTCCTGACTATTCGGGAACGCGCTAGCATTGTTACAGATCCGTGGTTATGGCGCGTGGGCGGCAAATCCACAGATCGGGAAAGTACCCCCCTCTCCGAAACATGAGGCCAATGCAGCCTCATATGGCGACCCCGCGCGCCGAACCGATACCGAAATGCAGCTCGTGGCTAGCCCACGCGCCTGAATCCATGTCTGCGCCTCCTCGAACCAATCCTCCCCCTCGCGTCCCGCCCGTGCAAACGTGAGCTCCCATCACCTGGGCCGGGAGGGGCTGCAAGTCCCCTTGCTGCATGCCAGCCCGAGGGCCACAGCATCGGCTGGCACTGAAGACCATCTTGCGCGGGCGTCCAAGAGGGGGGGCACACATATGGCCGGCAGCACGTGTGCGGCCCAAGGGGTGCGGGAAGGACGTGTTGAAATAGGAAAAGGCATCATGAAGTCTGAGGAGATATCGTGGCCCTCGCCATCAATGACATACCCCCCCGAGTCATTCACCCCCCTCTTGGCCGCCTCGCCTCCCGAAGCCTGCGGGGCGGGGGCTCCGTCCAGGCCACCCGCCACCGCGCTGCACGCCGCGCGGCGAGCATGTCCCTCCGATCTTCCCTGGTCGATCGCAGCAGCACGATAGGGCAGTGAGGGCACATGCTAGCTGCCTCCACACAGAAACTGAAGGGCCCAAGAACACACACATAAACACACACACAAATAAACATATTCCCCAGATCTTCCAATATTTTCTGGGTTTTTGTCTTCCCGCCCAATTCCCATATTTTCCCTTTTTTTGGGGGGGGGATCGACGATTAATTGTGCCTGTGTTTTTTCCCCTCCTGAGAAGCGGCCGTCTCAGGGCACCCCCTCCAGCCTGCCGCCCGGCCCGACACTCCCACCCCCGCCCCCCGTGAATCAGAACGGACGGAGGGAGACGGGAGGATGAGCTGAGGAGCCTCCACGCGATCCTCCCTCCAACTCCTCCTCCTCCTCCTCCGTGCATTTCTCCTCCTTCTCCTCCCCCTCCCTTACCTTCTTCTTCTCCCCCCTTCTTCTGCTATTCCCAATGCTCCTCCTCCCCCCTCCCTCCCCCATGATCCCCTCCCCGGACAGCGCACCCCCTCCCCTTGCCTCGCCAGCTGCTCCACAAGGGGGCCTGGGGGATGGCGCCTCCTCCCTGGCGCTCCCATGCGGGGGGCCAGGGGCGGGCAGACAGACGAACGACGGGCGATGTGCAGCGGCGGCCTGAAGGCAGACCACGAACTTCTCGGCGCCCTTGTCCGTCCCGTAGCCGAGGATGGGGTGCAGGTCCTCCCCCGGGGACGAAGCCAGGACGAGGATAACGTCGGGTGAGGATGAATCGGAGGTCTCTGAGGTTCAGCGACTCAGGAGGACGCCTATCCAGAACGCTCTGAGAGCGTCCCCGAACGCTCCAGAACGGACTGATCCTCGTCCTGGCCCCGCCCGACGTGACCCGACGCCGCGAGACAGGCCACGGCCCGGGCCGCCCGCTCCGCCCCGCAGCGCCGCCCCCTCCTGCTGCTCCTCCTCCTCCTCCTCC
>CAUYUJ010009779.1:801969-875391 GCA_963575745.1 Prorocentrum cordatum
CCTCCCCTTCCACCTCCTCCTCCTCATCCTGCTCCTCCTCCTCCTCCTCCTCCTCCTCCTCGCCAGTGGATGCTCCTCGAGGGTCCTCGCCGGAGGAAAAAGGCACACGTCCGAGCGATGCCAAGGCCTCCCCACAGCGCCGGGATCCGAGGGCACGACGACGGCGGCGACGACGACGACGACGACGACGACGACGACGACGACGGCAGCGGCGGCGGCGACGACGACGCCGACGGCGGCGGCGGCGGCACCGACGACGACGACACGGCGACGAAAAGGTCGTCGACGACCCTCGGCCGAGGCCCGCTGCGGCGGCCGCGAACCCGCCGGTGGCAGCGAGCGCGCGCGCCCGCTGCTGCCGCCGCTGCTGCCGCTGGGGCTCGCAGACGGCGGCGGCCTCGCTGTGCGAGACTCGGGCCGCTGCGGTGCCGTTGGACGACCTCTCCGAGGCACCCTGGCGACGAGCCAACAACACACACATTCCCATAGGGGGGTCGGAGAGGGCTATGGGCGCGTGTTGTCGGATGGGGTCCCCGCTCGAACGGGAGCGTTCCCCAGGGTCCGACAACCCGCACCCATACCCATAGCCAGTCCTCCTCCCAACGACCCCCCTATGGGTATGGGTGCGTGCTGTCCGTTAGGCACCGTGAGGCTCACAGCGTGCGAGCCCGCGACAAGGAAAAAAAGAGCTGCCCTGGGGGGCGGAGCGGGATCGAGAGCTCCCCAGGGCCCGCGCCGAAGAAGGACGGGGCGCCGCGGGGCATGGGGATGCTGATGGACGGGCCGGGGAGCCCACGCTCGTCGCCCCTCCGCCGCAGCGCCGCGCGGCAGCGAGAGGAAGGCACCGGCTGCGAGTTCGCACGAACAACGCACGGCGATGGGGCTGCGCATCGCCGCGGTCGTGGACCCGCGATCGGCAGGAGGCGGCGGCAGAGGCGCACCTTCCTGCTGTGGCAGCGGGGCCCGACGAGTTCTCGCCTGACGCCTACGACAAGCTCGCCAACTGCGGCGGGCGCACGGCCTATCGGCACTCTGGCTGTCTCAAGCGCGCTTCGGTTCGCGGTCGAGGCTCCGCAGGCAGACCGTGCGTTCCCACGCGAGGCGGCGGTCACCGCGCAGAGCGGAACTGCATTGCTGTGGGTAGCCACGGGGGCCTCGTGACCGCAGACACGCAACCGAACGTTACGTCTTCCCCTCCCCCCTCCGTCCTCCATCCCTCCTTCACTTGCTCCATCATCCTCAGCCTGCACATGTTCCGTATCCTGTTCCCACCTCTTCCTCCTGCTTATCCTCCTCTAACCTCGGGGGAGATGAGATAAAACGGTTCGGTAATCGCCGTTCGAACCACATTATCTACTACAACCGTGTCCAATCCATCCAACCCATCCCCCTCATCCTCCCTCCTCCTCCCCCTCTCCTCCCTCACGCCTGCAACCTCCCTCCCCCACTTCCTCCTCCTCCTCCTGCTCCTATTCCTCCTCCTCCTCCTCCTTCTGCTGCTGCTGCTGCTCCTCCTCCTCCTCCACCTCCTCCTCCTCCGCCTCCTCCTCCTCTTCCTCCCCCTCCCCCTCCTCCTCCTGCTTCTCCTCCTCCTCCTCCTCCTCCTCCACTTCCTCCTCCTCCACCTCCTGTTCCTCTCCTCCTCCTCCCCCCCCCCTCCAAATGGTTCTCATCCTTCCTCCGCCCTTTACCTCTGCGTAATGCCACGGCTGATAGCACGTGTCTCCATGTTGTTATATGTTCTTCCTCGACTGATCCATCCATGCTGCCATTTCTCTTCCCTGCTCCCTCCATCAAACCTAATCATCCTCCACATCTTCTGTCTCCCCATCATCCATCCTCCCTGCCCCTCCTGCCTCCGTATCCTTTCCTCCTCTTCAACCACCAACTCTCTTTATAACTAACTCCTCCATGTCGCGTTGCAGGACGTGTCCGCAAACCTGGCCAAGGTTTTCGCCAAAAAACCCTTTCGAACATTAGGTTATGAAGGTTGCCAACTGCAGCAACTGCAAAACTGGAGACCAAGTAACTTGGAAATTCTGGCCGTTACCCAGGCGCCCCCGAACGGTCCAAGACGCTCCCAAACGTCCTCAGAGGCTACAAGCCTCCCCCCCAACACGCCCACCAGCACCAACAGCATCCGCATCCGCATCTTCATCGTCCTCGTCGCCGCACGAGGCCTCAAAGAGTAAATGAATATGTATATCGCGTCGGCGCGCAGACCACGAGAGGTTTTCGACATGGGGAACTCGCTGTGCTGGCACCGCACACCGGCGTTGTAGACAACCAGCGTTGTACTAGGAGGAGGAGGAGGAGGAGGAGGAGGAGGAGGAGGAGGAGGAGGAGGAGGAGGAGGAAGAGGAAGGAGGAGGAGGAGGAGGAGGCGGAGGCGGAGGAGGAGGAGGAGGAGGAGGAGAGCGGCCCGTTGTCAAAAAAAGAGGCTCTCGCACTGGCGCCCTGCACGCTCGGCCTGCCATGTGTCCTTCCAAACGCGCGAATGGCTGGCGAGTCCTCTCAAGACGGTGGGGGTATTGGACACAGGAACGAAGGATTGCAAAAAAACCCAGGATTGCAAAAAAACCCAGGGTTTTTTTGCAATCCAGGGTTTTTTTGCAATCCTTCGTGCATGCGGAACCCACGGTCTGGAAGCCACTGAAAACCCAGTCGTGAGCTGGCCATGGCTGCCACCGCCGCCCCTCACCAGATGCGTGAGGAGTCCTTGTCTGTCTGCAGTCCCCTGGGGCTTCTTCCTTAACACACGCCCCCACCGTATTGGGCGCCCCCCTCGGCCCCGCGCGAGCGCATTCAAAAACGAAGTCCGCCGTCTACAGTCACCCGACCCTTCGCACTTCGTCTACGATCTACAACCCATCACCTCATGCTGCGAAACAACTAACACGGATGAAGGCAGCCCCTTTTTCGAAACGGGGCTCCCGCATGAGACTTCTGTGAAACATGCGTCCACGATTTTGACATCCTGCAACGCTGAGAGCGTGTTTATTCATTTTAGGCGATGACGGGCGTCATTGGGGGGGGGCGGGGGGGGGTGTGACGTAACGCCCCCCCCACATCCCCCGCAGTGTGGCTCCGCACCACAGCCGCGCCCGCGCGCACGACGACGATGAGCGATGAGCGACGAGCAACATGTAGGTGGCAATCTGCCCGGCCACACCGACCTTGTGCGTACCACGATGCTCGCGTGCACCGTAGCGCCGGTATACACCACAGCGCATGTGTACACCGCAGCAGCCATGTGCAACACAACGCCTCTAAACAACACAACGCATGTGTACACCACAACATGCACGTGCAACGCGACGCTGGTGTACACAGCAAAGCCTGCGTGCACGGGACAAGTAGAAGGAGCATGTCGGTGAGGATCTGGTGCGGACATCTAAACGCCACGCCAGGGAAGCGTTGATGATAAAATGCGACGTTTTTCCCTCCACCTCCACCTCCACCTCCACCTCCACCTCCTCGTCCTCCTCCTCCTCCTTCTCCTCCTCCTCCTCTTCCTCCTCCGTTACCCTTCCCCCCCGTCGTGCGGGTCGGCGCTGCAGCGCACGTGCGCATCTCAGCGTGCACCGCAGAATGGTCGTTTGAATATATCCAGTTGGTTCTCGGACGGCCAATTTTGCTGGAGCCTCCTGGGCCCAGATGGGAAGAGTTAGGCTGATGCGGGCGGACTCGGGAGGACTCGTAGATTCCAGCGGCGCTCTCCTTTCCATCGAGATGTCTTTCCACATGGAACATTAAACAATTGTTTCCTGCGGAACCTTTCCAAATTCTATATGCAACAATGGTGCTCAGTTGCGCACGATTGCTGTGGTGAACACAAGCACATTGGTGTGCACAGGCGCTGAAGTGCACGCCGGCATTGTGGTGTACGCAGGTGCTGTGTTGCACACGGCTACTGTACTGTACACGGGCGTTGTGGTGTACACAAGCGGTGTGGTGTCCGCAGGCACTGCGGTACACATGGCGCTGTGTTGCACGCGGCTGCTGTGGTTTACATAGGCGGTGTGGTGTATACCGGCGCTGTGGTGCACGCGAGCACTGTGGTGTACACAGGGGCTGTGGTGCCGATCGCCACCTGCATGCTGCTGCTACCCGACCTCGGTCATTCCTAAGCATTCCCAGACGCCGCCGGCGAGAAACGTGACGTCATCTGACCCCTCCCCCCCAAATTGACTGCTGGCTCCAGCCGCGTCCGCGCGCACGACGCCGATGAGCGACGAGCGACGACGACGACGAGGGCAGACCAGGCTCCTATGCGGATTCCTATTAATGGTGTCAGCTATGCGGATCCCGATGCGCACGGCGGCAGTGCCGCAGCACACGTGGCGTTACGTCATAGAGGGGGAGGCGGGGGCCATGATGCCCGTCATGCCCCAAGCAAGAAAGAGACACGCTCTCAGACGGATGGAGGGTATGTTCTGTTCAAAGTGAGCTAGCTACCCATGAACCTCCATGAGAAAAACTCTCGCCTTGAACTTCCGCGATACATACGCACATGAATGTGACATCCTGCAGCGCTGAAGTCGATGGAGGGCATGTGTTTCTGAGAATGTGGCAGGCCTGTGCGCGGTTCCAATAGAGGGAAGATAACCAACTGCTCTTGGAATTAATCCCCTGGGGATAATAAACGTTTTCCAGGGGTCCAGGGGGGGAGAATAAACGTTTTCCTGGAGATCGCAGCAAAATGATGAAGATGCTGACTATGATGATGGTAAAGATGATCCTGGCCGCTGTATAGAAATCCGATGAAATCCGTCGGATTCCTTCGGTTATCCACAGGGTTTCTTCGAACATCCCAAGAGCTCCTTAGGCAAGCAAAATGATTCCTGAGGACATCCTTCGGATTCCATGACATCCACAGGAATCCTTAGGACTTCCTTCGGATTCCTGGGGGAACACAAAATATTCCTTCGGAAAGTCATGGAATTCGTTTGGAAATCCGTGGGATCCCTGAGCACATCCTGAGGATTCCTCACGAACACATCGGATTCCTCGGGGAATCCATAGGAAATCCGTGGGACAAAACTCTCGGATGCCTTAGAACATCCATGGGATTCCTTCGAAAGTCCATTAGGTTCCACGCGAAACCCATAGGAGTCCTTATGCAATGCATTGGAATCCTGAGAACAATCAGAAATTGTCATGGGGAATCCATCGGACTCCCTAGGACATGCTTCTTATTCCTTGAGAAATCCATTGGTCTCTGTAGGAAGTCAGGAGGAGAAGCCCCGGACCTTAGGTTTCTTAAGCTAGGTTTCTTAAGCTGTAAAACTCAAGTATGTTTAACTCGATTCAAGAACGCATGCGACAAACAACGGGGATAAAACAACTCGCGCGCGCAAAGTTCGGTTTCCTTTGGGAACCTCTAGGAATCATGAGAGCATCCGTAGAAGTTCATAGGACGTTATAAGATCACTTAGGATATCCATAGGATCCTCCGAGAGTTGCATCGGATCCCTTGGGAAATCCACATGACTCATAGGGATTCCTTGGGGAAACCATAGACAATTCCTGAAGAAACAAATCGGAATCCCTCAGACATCCACAGGACCCCGTAGGACATCCATGGGAATCCGGAGGACATCCATGGGAATCCTTGCTGCTCAGCATGAGAAGATAAGAACTTCGATTCGCAGCTCTCCCCCGCGATAGTCAAGTTCGTCATTGCCGCCCCCTGGCCGTCGCTCGAAAGTCCATTCCCTGTGTTTTGTTCTGGTTTCGTGCGTGGTTGTTTCGCCAGATGGTCGAGGATGCTCCTCGAAGGTCCTCGCCGAGAAAAAAATGCACACGTCCGAGCGATGCCAGGCCCCTCTTCCTCTCTCGTGGGGGATGCGGCTAGTTTACACCAGGCGCCCTCGCCTGACTGGCAGGCCGACCGGGCCGCTCCTCATCCAGGGGGGGGGCGCCGACCATGGAAGCGCATCGCTGCTTGAAGCTGTGCAGAGGGAACTTGGGACGGGAGGGTGTATTGCACCACCGGTTGATGCATCTTGGGTTTGCTCTGGTGCTCCTCCTGCTCCTCCTGCTCCACCTCCTCCTCCTCCTCCTCCTCCTCTTCCCCTTCCCCTTCCCTCCCTCCTCCTCCCCCTCCTCCTCCTCCTCCTCCTCCTTCTCCTCCTCTTCCTTCTCGTCCTCCTCCTCCTCCTCCTTCTCCTCCTCGTCCTCCTCGTCCTCCTCTCTTCCTCTTCCATTCCTCCTCCCCCCTTTCCACCCCCGCCTCACCCCCCCCCCGCGGTCTCCTCGTGCACCGCGCTGAGCTCGCGGAACACCGCCGCGGAGGTCTGGGTGCAACGGCTTTCCCAGACGCGCGCCACTCCCCTTATACCGTTTCTACTGCTTCGGCCATCGATCTCGCAAGAAGTATCGCTGCCCTTCCATCCTTCTCGTCCTGGTCCTCCTTTTCTCTCCTCCCCTTCCGCCCCCCCACCCCGACTTCCTCCTCCTCCTGCTCCTGCTGTTGTTACTGCTCCTGCTCCTGTTCCAACTGCTCGTCCTGCTCCTCCCATTCCCCTCCTCCTCCTCTCCTCCTCCTCCCCTCCTCCTCTCCTCCTCAGGCCCTCCTCCTCATGTTCCTCCTCCTCCTCACCATCCTCCTCCTCCTCCTCCTCCTCCTCCTCCTCCTCCTCCTCCTCCTTCTCTTCCTCCACCGTTTTGCCCTGCTCCCCCGTTGGCCTCGTCCCTCCCCCCTCCGACGCGGACGACGACGCCGACCCCGACGGCGACGCCGACGACGCAGAGGGCACGGGCGAAGACGGCGAACGCCGGCGGCAAGGAGGAGCGCGCCCGCCTCCAGGGCGACGGCAGCCCTCCTGCGGGCGGGGCAAGGGAAAAGGCGACGGCGCCGCCGCCACCGCGGGCGCCGTGGGCGTCGTCATCGCCGGCGTCGTCGTGGCTGCCGTTCTCCGCGACGTCACCGTCACCGTCGTCGTCGTCGTCGTCGTCGTCGTCGACGTCGTCGTCGTCGTCGTCGTCGTCCTCGTCGTCGTCACTGGCGGCGTTGTCGTGGTTGGCCGACGCGCGCGAGGAGGGAGGGCCGACGCGCGCGCGCGCAGCGGCTCGGGCTCGCCCCGCGCAGAAGCACGCTGGGCTGGACGCGCTTTGCCCCTCAGAACCCAGTGTGGCCCGAAGGGTCCCCAGAGGGGCCCCAACTGGTCCCCGGGAAGCTTCAATCGACCGACAGCGAAGCCCTGGAGAAAACCGCCGCGTAGTCCCTGGCAGGCTCCTTGTACATAGTCGTCGGCGGTGGACAGACCTCCCTCTCGCAGACCACCCTTTCATGAAAACTGCCCAGGAACGAGACCGACGGACCTGGACCCGCAAAATGACGGCCGCGACGCCCTCTCGCGAACCGAAAATGGCCAATTCGCTGATCGACGTGTCAGGGGAGGAGGAGGAGGAGGAGGAGGAGGAGGAGGAGGAGGAGGAGGAGGAGGAGGAGGAGGAGGAGGAGGAGGAGGAGGAGGAGGAGGAGGAGGAGGAGGAGGAGAGGGGAGGAGGAGGAGGAAGAAAAACCTGCGCGGCTCCGGGGCCGTTGGCCCTCGACCCCCCGGCGCGGCCGCGGGACGGGCCGACTGCCAGTGGCACCCCTCGAGAGCGAGCCTCTGGCTGGCCACCGGGCCGGACGCCGCTCCCGCCCCGAGGGCGGCGGCCGCCCCCCCGCGCCCCACGGGCGCCACTCGGCCACGCGAGCGCCACCTGGCCACGCGAGAGTCGGGTCGGGCGAACGGGGGGGGTAAACAAAGGAGGGGGGTTCAGAATCAGCTCGGGATGACAAAGGGGGGGGTTCAGAATCAGCTCGCGTATAGCTGATTTTCCCCCGGCGCCTTCCGGCGCCGGAGGCGGCCAGGCATCGAGGAATGGGCCGCCCTTTCGGCGGGGCCGAAATCGGCTGCGTGCAGCAGATTTCGACCCCCCCCCCTTTCCCAATCGCCCCCTTCCGCCCGGCCCGACACTTGGCCACGCGAGCACCACCTGGCCACGCGAGAGGGAGAGGGGCCACACACAAATAAATGCACACAAATAAACCGATTCCCCATATTATCCCATATTTTCTAAGTTTTTGTCTTCCCGCCCAATTCCTATATTTCCTTATATTTTCTTGGAATCGACAAATAATTGTGTCTGTGTGTTTTTTCCCCTCCTGAATCCTGGCCACGCGAGAGGGAAGGGGGGCCAGGGTCGAAAGCTGGCGACGGCCCCGCGCCCCGCAGCCCCCCCAAGGGGGAGGCGCGGGCAGAAGCCACTCGAGGGGGGGGCGCGGCAGCACAGGGCCAGAGGGGGCGGGGCGGGGGGCAGGCGGTAAGAAACCTTCGATGACCCACGGTTGGCCCCACACCCCAAACAGACGGCCGGGTGGGGGGGGGGGGCCACAACGCATCGTAGGCGCAGGCGGAAGGGCGACGCCGGGGCGGGTGATGTGCTCAGGGCGAGGCGCACATGCATCAGGACCCGCGCTGGGCATGGCGAAGACGAGCACGAGCAGGGGCAGGCGCCGCCGAAACGCGTTCTAAACATCGCCGTGCCCGAATAGCTTTGCCAGGGAGGCGAATGGACCGCCAGAGCGACTCCGCCTTGTGCGCGTGCCCCCCTGCGACGCTACTGCACAACTGGCCATCGCTCGGACGTCCATTCCCTGTGTTTTTTTTCGGTTTCGTGCGTGGCTTTTTCGCCAAATGATCAAGGATGCTCCTCGATGGTCCTCGCCCAAGGAAAAATGCACACGTCCGAGCGTCGCTACTGCACAGACGGCGGCGGAGCCCGGTGCGTACTGAAACCCCCACCAAAATTGTCGTCTGCGCGGGGGGCGGCAGACCTTTGAATCCAGTGCCATCGCGGCGGCCGTGACCAAGACCGCGACCATGACCGCGACCACGGCGCGACCACGATGGGGAAGGTGCAATTATATACTTCAACTGGTATGGGTGGCTATGGGACATCAAATGCATCAATGCTTTGGGGGACCAGGGGGGGGCTGTTATCTTAACACGTTTCCTCATCCGCCCGTCCTCCCCCTCCTCCCCTGCTCCTGCTCGCGCCGTTGGTCCGCCTCCTTCCCTCGCGGCCACTCCTCTTCTCATCCTGATCATGATCAGTGTGATTGCCATCCTTCCTGCCTGCGTCGCCGCCCCCGCCGCTCTTAGACAAGCGCGTTCCACTACTCGCAGAGTAACTACTCGCAAATGGGCTGGGTCCGCCGCTGGGGATCTACGATAC
The DNA here is from genome assembly GCA_963575745.1 of Prorocentrum cordatum. Classification (NCBI taxonomy): domain Eukaryota; class Dinophyceae; order Prorocentrales; family Prorocentraceae; genus Prorocentrum; species Prorocentrum cordatum. The sequence continues at coordinate 811,201 of CAUYUJ010009779.1, forward strand.
ATTACATCGAGGCAGACACTTGTTTTTCGGACAACCTGCGAGTAGGCACTCTGCGAGTGGTGGAACGCCCTCGGTGAGCTCTCCTCGGCCCCCCGGGTCTGCTTTGCTGGAGGCTGCCAGGGGCCTCTAGGGGCATCCTGCCCGCAAAACAACCCCAAAGCCCACGGGTCGCCTGATGCAGAACTGGCCGTCGCTCGGACGTCCATTTCCCGTGCATGTTCCGGTTTCGTGCGTGTTTTTTTTGCTCGATGGTCCAGAATGGTCCTCGATGGTCCTCGCCGAAAAAAATGCACACGTCCGAGCGATGCCAAGAGAAGCGGTTGCCCGATCTCTCGCGCGCCCGCCCGGCAGACGGCTCGCCCGCCAGCGCGGCGACCACAATTTTAAGGAAACGGACTCTAGATACACCGACGCTTTCTATGACCCTGCGCCGAGATTCGCACAGGAACCGGGATCCTGGTGCATGCGGGATCCTGGTGTGTACACTTCCGCTGTTCCCCTCGGAAGACGTGGGAAGAGTGTACACCACACCACCCCGACGTCGCCCCCGACCCTTTCAACGATCCTGGGATGGAAAAGCAGCCCGCCACTGGTAATCTATTGCCCAATTTTGGGCGCCCGAGTTATCCGGGGTAACTCGGGTCCGGGGTAACTCGGGTTCGGATTCCCGAAAAAGGAACCCGAGTTACCCCTGACCCGAAATACCCCTGATGATATGGGGCTCCGGACGCCCGAGTTATCCGGGGTAACTCGGGTCCGGGGTAACTCGGGTTCGGATTCCCGAAAAAGGAACCCGAGTTACCCCTGACCCGAAATACCCCTGATGATATGGGGCTCCGGACGCCCGAGTTATCCGGGGTAACTCGGGTCCGGGGTAACTCGGGTTCGGAATCCCGAAAAAGGAACCCGAGTTATCCCTGACCCGAGTTATCCCTGATGATTTTGGGCTCTGGACGCCCGAAATATCCGGGGTAACTCGGTTCCGGGGTAAGTCGGGTTCGGAATCCCGAAAAAGGAACCCGAGTTATCCCTGACCCGAGTTATCCCTGATGATTTTGGGCTCTGGACGCCCGAAATATCTGGGGTAACTCGGGTCCGGGGTAAGTCGGGTTCGGAATCCCGAAAAAGGAACCCGAGTTATCCCTGACCCGAGTTACCCCTGATGATTTTGGGGCTCTGGACGCCCGAAATATCCGGGGTAACTCGGGTCCGGGGTAAGTCGGGTTCGGAATCCCGAAAAACGAACCCGAGTTAGCCCTGACCCGAGTTACCCCTGATGATTCGGGGCTCTGAGGTAATGCCTATTTTCCAATTTCCGATGGAGGTGGCCTTCAGGCTCGGCCGCGGCCATCCTCCGTTCCAGCCGGCTTCGTGGAGGCCATGCGCCCGCAGGGACGCGGCCCTGCAGAAAAAAAGCCTCCGGGGGAGGCACCGCGACACCCGTCGCCCGGGAGGCCCGCGCGGCCGACTTGGAACCCCTGCTGGACGGCCGCCCGTAGGAACGGTGTTTTGAAGGCAGATCTGCCTTCAAAGAAGAAAGACTGGTCTACTCTGTAAGAACGGTTTTTTTAAAAGGCAGATCTGCCTTCAAAAAATCGGTCTGCTCTGTAAGAACGGTTTTTTGAAGGCAGATCTGCCTGCAAAAAACCGTTCTTACAGGGTGCCCCAGGGAACTGCGCAGGCACGCCGTCGCACAGAGGGACGCGCGTCGCGGCGCGGCGAAATTTGGGGGTGGCCACGGACGGGTTGGGCAGCGAGCGAGAGGGGGGGGGAAGTGAGAAGTCGGCGGTGGACAAACCTCCCTGTAGTAAGCCTCCCCTTGGTGAAAACGGCCTGGGACCGAAACCGACGGACCTGGACCCGCAAAAATGACGGCCGCGACGCCCTCTCGCGAACCGAAAACGGCCAAGTCCTGAATCGACGTGTCATGGTAGGAGGTTTATCCTCCTCCGAAGAAGGAGATGGCCTTCTCAGAAGGCGGCGGGACTTCTCGGAAGCCCTCGCGCCTTCCGAGAAATCTTCTGCGCCTTCGGGCAAGGCTTTTAGACAACTTCTCGGAAGGCCGCGGGGAACTGCCGAGCCTTCTGAAAAGGCCTTCCCCTTCTCGTTTCCCCCCCCTCGCTCGCCGCCGGACGGGGGCCACTTCTGTGCTCTAGCACTTGATCGTTGCCCCCGTCATCTCTGAAGGGGCCCTGGGAAACACGAATAAATGCACAGAAACAGAAAGATTCCCCATAGTTTCCCATATCTTCTGGGTTGTTGTCTTCTCCCCCAGTCCCCATATTTTCTCTGGAATCGACGATGACTTGTGCCTGTGTGTTTTTCCCCCTCCTGGATCTCTTGATGGCCGCGTGGAAGCGAGTCGCGGGGCGCCGAGCGCCCGCTTCCCCGGCCGCGCCTCGCCTCCAGCTCGGCCACGTCTTCTGCGACAGCCGTTCCGCTCGCGGGCCACGCCCTCCGCGCTGCCGCCATACCATCGCTCTCGAGGCGAGGATCCGGCACTGCCCGCGCGGGACCATGCGGCACCGCTCCGAGAATCCCAGCCGGGGGCGGAGCGAATGCCTGCGGGCCGATGGTTACGCCCGGGGCCTCAGTCAGAGACAAAGGCCTACAGTGAGCACCATTCCCGAACAGAAACCCCTCTTCAGTCAATGACAACACCCTTAGCGTAACCCATCTACCAAAAGCCCTATGTACTGAAGGCCCGCACGTTTTTCCTGAGCGGGCCCTGGGCGGGATCTTCGCGTGGCATTCTACATTCTGGCACTTGCGTCACCCGGGGATTAGACGACGGGACACACAGCCCGAATGCCGAAGTGCCCCTTGTCCGCGGCCGGCCGAAATCTGCGGGACTGGAAAATGACCACAGCCGCTGCTTTTTGTTTGCGCCACCTTCCAGCCGGCCGAAACAGAAGCAGTGGCTGTGGTCATCTCCCTGGTGCCAAGCTCAACGAAAGTGACCACAGCCACTGCTTTGTTTCTGCGGGCTGGAAGGCGGCAACAAAAGAAAAGCGGTGGCTGTGGTCGTTTTCACGCGCGCCCCGTAAAATCACACCATTATGCGACGCGCGCCCCGCTGTGCGACGGTGTGCTTGCGCAGCTCCCTGGGCACCCTGGGTTGAAGTCTGGCCTGTCCCCCCAACAGGGGGATTTTCGACGAAAATAAAAAATAGTCCCCCCCCAAAAAAAATAGTCCAAACATAGTCCGGGGACTATTTTTTGACTATTTTTTGACCTTTTGGGGGCATTGTTGGGGTATTTCATATTTTTCGTCGAAGCTGCCCGTGTAGGGGGACAGGCCCGACTTACTCCTGGGTGGCTCTCCCGCTGGAGTTCCAACCAACTCCACCGCGCGAGCCTGCCACGCATCGCGCTCTCTTCGGTGCACCGCCCCGAAGGGCTAAATGATCTGCAGGGCCGCCTCCCCGCGGCCGCGCCGCGCAGCTGCCACAGCGCCGGCTTTTGAGCACTCGCCATCGCCCGGACGTCCGTTCCTCGTGTATTTTTCGATTTCATGATCAAGGATGGTCCTCGATGGCCGTCGCCGAGAGAAAAAACGCACACGTCCGAGCGATGCCAAGAGCGAGGAACACCCGAGGCCGAGCCTGAAGGCCACTTGTAGGTCGGGCATGTCCCTCTACAGGCGGATTTTGGAATGACCATAGAACATACTCGAACATCTTCAAGAAATCAGCAACAAAAATACTCACGAATCGTCCCCAGGCTATGTTCCATCCATCTTTGAATATCCTCCCTGTAGAAGACAAGCCCGACTTCAGGCCACCTCCACTTTGATCGCCGCGATGGCGGCCAAGCCGTCTGCCTGGCAGGAACCAGGAGAGGACTGACGACCCCTTCTGTGCAATGCGCCCCTTGGGCCGCTGGAGCAAGGGGCTCCCAACTTCGCGCTTCGCGCTGCGCGAAGTACGAATAACTTCGCGCTCTCGCTCTGCCTCCAAGGGGGAGAAAACGAGGATGAGGAATCGGAGCCGAACCGCGAAGCGCGAATAACTTCGCGCCCTCGAGGGCGCACTTGTGAGATTCTGCGGACAAGAAGCCTCTTGAGACCCCCCAGGAGCCTCTAGAGAAGCAGAGCGGGAGACGGGACCGGGCGGCGGTGGGGAAGATCCATGGAGGGAAGGCGGTGAGCATCTTTACTTCGATCAGAAAACTGAGCAGGGCGACCGCGAGGGCAGGAGGGGAAGAAACGGCGCGAGCAGGCGCAAATGGGAGGGGGGGATGCAGAGGAAAACGGGTCGAGGGGGGAAGGAACGGAGTGCGAGTGAGGAGATGGGGAATGATTTGAAGACGCTAGCTTTCTCGAATACGGTGCGGCTCACGCAGGGGGCCCACTTCACGTGGGGGTGCTTGCAGAGACCCGAGCGAACACACACGGCGAACACGTCGACGGTTGGCGAAGCGAGCCCGGGCCTCGCCACACCAGACCAGGCAACCAAACCCAGACCGCCGACATATGGAACATCAGTTTCAGTATACAGTCGGGGCGTCGACCTAAGGAACCCTAAATAAGGAACGAGGCCCCTTTTTCCCATAGGTTAAACTTCGATTTCCGATCGAAAACATAAGGAAACCATGAGGCAAGCTCTGAAACACTTAAGGAACGCGGAGCCCCTCCCCAACGAAAAGGGTTCCTTCTTCAGGGCCCCGACTGTACGTCGATAGTTGCGTTCTTCCACCACGACGACGGCGATGGCGGCGGCAGCGGCGGCGACGCCCACGACGACGAGCGCACCACACAATGACGCCGCCGTTGCCGAAGACCACTCTGTTACACGCACGAGTGACCGTAGGCAAGAGAGACCTTTGGTGCGCGGCTTCGCGGCGGTTGCGGGGCGCGGCGTTAGACCAAAGCCGAGCGCACGAGCTGCCACTGAGGAAACCAGGAGGGGCTCATACCGCTACTCCCCAGACCTCTCCCGGGGTGCGTTCTGACCAAGATTTCAAAGCGAATGCAACGGTGGCGGCGAGAACCTCCAAGGAGGCCCAAAAACGGGAAAATCAGGGAACCGTAGCGGTACGGGTATCTTTTCCTGCTCTGAGCCACTACCGCACCGCATGCAACCATCCGGGCACCCCAGTGGGCATGCACCAAAAGTCACACTGGCGAAGGCTCCCACGTGGTAGCCGAACCGACAACGCCTCGGCGACGACGGCCGCTGGCATGCCCGACATGGGCACGGACAAAAAACTGGGCAGGATGGCCAACAGCCAAGAGGTGACGTCTGCCTCGAATGGGCAGCGCACGTGGCGACGTCGACGGCGAACCCTGCGCAGAATGGGAAGGAACCATCACACAATCGAAGAATAAGGACGCACGATAAGGATGCAAGGGTCTTGGCACGTTATGTCGACAATTTGAGAGCGGGGTGCGGCCATCGAAAGCGGCCAAGGATCGGCCGAAGGGGAAGGATGCAAGGGCGGGAGATCGATCATCCTTACTGTGCGGGTTGACTGTAATCTGTACTGTTGGCCTTCCTTCCTATTCTTTCCGTCATTACCCATGTCTCAGAGGAAGGCCAGTTGACACAACAGCGGCTCCCCCGACTGGCCAAGATATCCGATCAACAACGGTCTGCGGACCCCTCCTGGGGCCCATCCCGACCTCTTTTCGGGGATGGACAGACCCCCCTTTAGTACAACGTGGTTTGGTGAACACGACCTGAGGCCCAAACCTGGCGGGCGCAAGCCTGGAAAACAACGACCACGGCGCCCTCTCGAGCACCGAAAACGGACAATTCACGAATCGACGTGTCACTGTTGGGGGTTCTGTCCACCCCCTCCTCCCCCTCCCCCTCCTCCTGCTCCTCCTCCTCCTCCTCCTCCTCCTCCTCCTCCTCCTCCTCCTCCTCCTCCTCCTCCTCCCCCCCCTTAGAGGCCCCCTTAGAAGCCCAAAAACGCACGACATGCGCCAGGGAGGGCCGCCGCCGTCTCGACCGGCCGCTCCCGAAGGCGCCGACGGCGCCGGCGCCGGCGCGCAGACCGACGGCGGCGGCCAGCGGCACGCAGCGCAGGACACGCGCGCCAGCTGCCCCTCGGGCACACACAGACCAGGGGGACGTAAGACCTGGGTGCAGGGGACTCGGAGATCCCCGACGAGGTCGTCAAAAAGTGACGAGGCCGAGCCCGCATTTTGACGAGGCCTCCCGCTGCAGACATCCCACGAAACTCCTCCTCGTCAGAATCCGAGGCGCGGTCGTCAAAAAACGATGGCGAACCCGAACCCTGGCAAACCCGGGTCTTACGCTCCCCCGAACTGACTGGGGTGAACGCAAATCTGGGTCAGTCGGGCTTTGCAGAATCCGGCAAGATCCTGCAGGGTCCTGCGCGCTAGCTAACCCTTGTCAGTGCAGCCCGGGTTCTGCAAGACCCTGCAAGATCCGGCGCCCTGACTGACCCCCGTTCTGGGGGGAGACGACAAGGCATCGATACCGCTACCCTTAGGTCGGGCGGGTCCCCCTATATTCGGATTTTTGACGAAAAATTGAACATTTTCCATAAATGCACGAAATGCTTCCAAATACTCCGAAAATCGTCCCGACACTATTCTTTTGACTATTTCTTGGAATATTCCCCCTGTAGAGGGACAGGCCCGGCTTAACCCCAGATCCCTCCTGGGGTGCATTCTGACCAGGATGTCGCAGCGAATACAACGCTGGCGATGACGACGACGTCTTGGCTTTTTCAATACGTTGGACCTCTGGGTTTGCCACCGAACACGCCGTCCGGGGGCCCCCGAGACGCGCGCGCTGCCCACCCGTCCGGCAGGCCTCCGCCCGGCCCCCCGCATGGCCCATCGCCCGTCCGCGCAGCGGTGTTGGGACCTCGGAGGCCCCAGTCACCCGAAACCTCCCCGGAGAACGTTTCTTTTTGTGTTTTTTTTTACAGCCGCAGGCGGAAGCGCCAGCGGCAGGCGGTCACGGTCGGGCTGCGGCCGCGACTAGGGAGCGGGCGCGCTCCCCGGAGAACGACCCAAGTCCCAAAGAAATCGTCCCCACACTATTCTTTTGACTATTTTTTGGAACATTCCCCCTGTAGAGGGACAGGCCCGGCTCAACCCCAGACCCCTGCATTCTGACCAGGATTTCGAAGCGAATCCAGCGCTGGCGACGACGGCATCGCAGGAGGCCCAACAGGGAGAGAACGACGGAAAGGCAGCAGTATGGGTACCTTTTCATCCTCTGACGTCTGCACTGGCCCCCGCCCCCTGAGCCCCCGAACGCGGCACAGGAGGCGCGCGGAGGCCCCCCGTCGCCGCAACGGTGTTGGGGCCTCGAGGCCCCAGTCCCAAAACCGTGCGGTGACCCCGCATCTCCACCGACTCGCCTCACGGCGCGAGCCTCCCATGCCACCTTGTCGGCTCTTGCGAATCGACGCTCCTCGGCGCTAGATCGACGCTAAGCGACTCTAAATCGACGCCAACAAACGCTACATCGGCGCTGTCCCATGGACTCCAGACGCTCATCGACGCGAAAGACAGCATCGAGAAGGTATACCGAAACATCCAGAAACTCGTCAGCGCTAAATCTCGGGAGCGGCCAAGAAGGGGGTGTCCAAGAGGGGGGGTGCAAATCATGACCGGCGGCATGTGCGCGGCCCAGCGGGGGGGCCAGGGACGCAATGAAAGAAGAAGAGGCGCCATGAAATCTGGGGAAATATCATGGCCCACGCCATGATATCCACCCCCCCCTAGTCATCACCCCCCTCTTTTCCCCCCCCGAATAGGGAGCCCACAAAGGACGTACGCGCCCAGCTATGCACATGAACACGGCCCCTCGATTCGCGAGACCGGCCGCGTGATACGAACATTTGTGCAATGCGTGCTCTCGAAACCAGCGTGGATTCATGTACATGTACGTCCTTCTTTCGCTCCTGACCGAAAATCGACGCGCGCGCCGGCCACCCGTCCTGCGGGCGTCCGCCCGGTCCCTGTCGCTCTCCCGCGGGGCCGGCGCCGCCCGCAGCGAGGGCGCCGAGGCGCGCCGGGCGTCCTGCGGCGCCGGGTGCTGCCAGAAGTGCCCATGGGCCGGGCCCCCCAGGAGTCTCGGGTTTGAGCATTCCCTCTGTTGAGGGACAGGCCCAACTCAGTGCTAAACGTGCACCTGGGCCGGGGTGCCCCCCAGGACTCTCGGGTTTGAGCATTCCCTCTGTTGAGGGACAGGCCCGACTCAGTGCTAAACGTGCACCTGGGCCAGGGTGCCCCCAGGATTCTCGGGTTTGAATATTCCCTCTGTTGAGGGACAGGCCAGACTTAATGCTAAAAGTGCACCTGGGCCGGGGTGCCCCCAGGACTCTCGGGTTTGAGCATTCCCCCTGTAGAGGGACAGGTCCGGCTTAATGCTAGAATTGCCCCTGGGCCAGGGTGCCCCCGGGATTCCTGGGGTAGCCTCAGGTCGGGCCTGTTCCCCCACAGGCGGATGTTTGGACAAACAATCATGAATATTAGAAAAATGCGACAAACAACAAAAATAGTGAACAAATTGTCTCCAGACTGTTTTTGTTTTATAACTATTTTTGAATTTTCCCCCTGTAGAGGGACAGGCCCGACTTACTGCTAGAAGTGCCCCTGAGCCAGGGTGTCGGGTCGGGCGAAAGGGGGGGATAGCAAAGGGGGGGTTTGAGAATCAGCTCACGTAGCTGATTTTCCCAGCGCCTCCCGGCGCCGGAGGCGGCTATGTATCGAGGAATGGGCCCCTCGGTGAGGCCGAAACCAGCTGCATGCAGCAAATTTCGTAACCCCCCCTTTCCCAATCCCCCTCTTTCGCCCGGCTCGAGGGTGCCCCCTGGAGTCTCGGGGCCCCAGGGGCTCCAAATGGGAGCGAAAAGCTGGGGGCACCTTCTGGCCATCGCTCGGACGTCCACTCCCTGTGCTTCCTTTCGGCTTCCTGCGTGGCCTCTTCGCCCAATGATCAAGGATGCTCCTCGACGGTCCTCGCCGAAGGAAAAAGGCACACGCCCGAGCGATGCCAAGACTTCTAGCAGCACCCGATGCGGGAGCGGTGCGGCGCGCGCGGAAGGGTCGCTTGGGCGCCCGAGTTATCCGGGGTAACTCGGGTCCGGGGTAACTCGGGTTCGGGTTCCCGAAAAAGCGAACCCGAGTTATCCCTGACCCGAATTACCCCTGATGATTCGGGGCTCTGGGCGCCCGAGTTATCCGGGGTAACTCGGGTCCGGGATAACTCGGGTTCGGAATCCCGAAAAACGAACCCGAGTTAGCCCTGACCCGAGTTACCCCTGATGATTCGGGGCTCTGAGTCGCCGTCGTAGCCCCGGGGATCCAGGGGGGCACCGCGCCATCTGCGGCCTCCGTCCGGGGCCCCTCGCTGGGCCTCGAGCCGTCGAGCATCGATCGACCACACGCAGGAGCGACCCTGGGCAAGAGTGACCTCTGTAGAGGCCTCCTGGATGGGGTCGGAGTAGATGGGGTCGGAGGATCGCGCCGCATCGCCGATACATCGGCGATGCATCGGCGATGCATCGGCGATGCATCGGCGATGCACCAGCGATGCATCGTCGAAGTGGGCGATGCATCGGCGACGTCGACGTGAAGCAAATCGGGCTACACATCGAGCCGCATCGACGATGCATCGGCGATGCGGCGTGATTCTCCGACCCCATCTACTTGGACCCCATTTGGGAGGTCTAGACTCTGGTGCGCGGCTTCTTGGGGGCCGCGGGGGGGAACAAACACGGGTTCGCGAGACGCTACTATTGCACCGCGTTCGGCGATCGGGGGGCCCCAACGGGCCCGCACCAGAGGTCACTCCGGCGAAGGGTCACTCCTTACGTTTAGTCGAATCGACTTGGGATGGAAGACCGCTTCCGGGGAATGGGCGGAGATCTCTGGGGGCAGACGCTGTGCACAAATCCTGCTGACGGGGGTCTGGGGGACGTCGTCGTGGTCGTGGTGATCGTCGCGGTCGTGGTGGTCGCGGCCGCACGCCTTCGACGCGGCGACTTCTCGGACGGGTGGCAATGTGGGGGGTGACCCGAGTGAGGGGCGAAGACAAAGGGCCCCTTCAGAGCCGCTTTCTTCAGCCCAAGCACACTCGGGGCGTTGACCTAAGGAACCCTAAATAAGGAACGAGGCCCCTTTTTTTCCATAAGTGAAACTTCGATTCCCCATCGAAAGCCTAAGGACAACATGAGGCAAACTGCGAAACAATTCAGGAACACGCAGCCCCTCCCCAACGAAAAGGGCTCCTTGTTCAGCGCCCCGACTGTAAGGTCACCCGCCCAAGTCTCAAATCTGAGCGTCGTTTCCCAGCGTCGGCCTACCCCTGGCCATCGCACGGACGTCCATTCCCTGTGTTTTTGTTCGGTTTCGTGCGTGGTGATCTTCCCCAAATGATCAAGGATGCTCCTCGAAGGTCCTCGCCGAGGAAAAAACGCACACGTCCGAGCGATGCCAAGACCCTGGGGCCATCAGAAATGGATCCCGTGCGAAAAACTTGCCACGGGACCTCGGGGCCGCGCACTGAAACTGTCACATCGGCAGAGCGTGGTCGTCTCGGTGGTGGTCGTCGTGGTGGCGGCCGTCGTTGTCCTGATCATGGTTGTCGTCGTGGTCGTGGTCGTGGTCGTGGTCGTGTTCCGTGGTTCGTCGCCCTCGTCGTCCCTCCTCCTCATCGGCCTCCGCATCCTGCCAAATCTCGCCGTCTTCAATATCATGTTCCGGTTCCTCCTTCCCCTGCTCCCACTCGGCCTGCTCTTCCGCCTCATCCTCGTCCTCCTCCTACTCCAGCTCCTTGGCCTTTGGGGTGGGGGGTGGGTGGGCAACAGGAGGCAGAATTACGATTATTCATGGTAAGATGTATGAGATGAAGTCAGAATTACGATAGGAACGTGGGAGGGGATAATCAAGTTTGGTCTCCTCGCCTGCTCTGGCAATTGAACCACATTCAATCCCGTGGATAAATGCTTTATTATCCATGGGTGGGGATTACATCGGCTCTCTGGCGGCAGTTCCAGACGATCCGGCCGTACCACAAACGCTCCCAGCGTGGCGCAACTGCTAGCGAGCATCCCGAGGCAGGGAAACCGCAAAGGAGCCGACGAAAAACCCGAAGACCTCAAGCCTCGAACCTGAGCCCTGCCCGCCTTCACAGTGCCTCTGCGGACGTCGCCCAACAAGTCACGCCAGGCGCCCACTAGGCGGTAAGGGGGGAGGGGGGAAGCCTTTGCAAAAAGGGAGGCTGCTCCTTAGGAGGCGCGGGCCCTGCCTGCAGATGTAGGGCTAGCGCCTCCTGAGAAGCAGCCTCCTCCTGGGAGGCTTCCCCCCTCCCCCGTCGGCTCGTGGGTAGCCTATGGCCCCCTCCCCCGCCGCCTCCTCCTGGGAAGCCTCCCCCTCCTGGGAAGCCTCCCCCCCTCCCCCCCTCCCCTAGAAAGCCCCCCCCCCCCCCCTCCCTGGCCATCGCTCGGACGTCCATTCCCTGGGTTTTCCGGTTTCGTGCGTGGTTCTTTCCCAAAATAATCAAGGATGCTCCTCGATGGTCCTCGCCGAAGGAGAAAGGAGAAATGCACACGTCCGAGCGATGCCAAGCTCCCCCTGGGAAGCCTCCTCCTCGAGGAGGCCTCCCCCACTCCCCCGATCGGCGCCCAGGGGATCCTGCGGGCGGCTCGGCGCCGGGAGCCCGGCGCTGGCGGCCGGGCGCACCCCGTCCACCTGGCGGGCCCCGGGTATCTTGGCCTGGGCGGCGGGGGCGGGGGTCGAGCAGCGGAGCTCGCCGGGGAGTGGGCAGCACGGTCGGGGATGGACAGACCTCCCTTTAGTAAAATGTGGTTTGGTGAAAACGACCTGAGGCCCGAGCCTGGAGAATAACGGCGGCGGCGCCCTCTCGAGAACCGAAAACGGACAATTCACTAATCGACGTGTCACCGTTGGGGGTTCTGTCCACCCCCGACACAGGCGAAGCTCGGAGGCGAGCGATGGGGGGGGAAGCGAGAACAGGGCTGAACCTGAACGGTGTTTTTCGTTGTCGTTTCGCGTTTGTTTACCTTCGCTTGTGACTCGGATCCGCCTCTGCCGCAGAACGCAGCCGCATCGAAAACGGCCCACGGACTCACCAAAAACACCGTTTAGGTCCATTCCCTGGATTCCCTCTCGGAAGACGGCGGGACTCAGAAGCCCTCCGGCCTTCTGAACAGTTCTCTGCCCCCTGGCTCGCCGCCGAAGAACTGATAGCAAGGATGCGCGATAAGGATGCACGTCCCCTGACGCCCATGCCGAAGCTCTTCGAGCGGGGCTGACCATTGGAAGGGGCTCAGGATGAAATGAGGAGGCAAGGATGCAAGGGTACCCTGAGGGAGGTTACCCATCCTTAATATCGATTCCGACTGTAAAGCAGCAGCGATCGAGTCGTTTGTTTGATGCGCGCCGTATGAGGAGAATGGGCGCAAGACATCATCCAACACAAGTGCAAACAGCAAGTCATACTCACGGTCCTGCCTGCAACACATCCCGAAACACCATCCCGAAAACACCATGCCAGCAACGAGAGTGGGGTAGCAACGATAGACTGGCACTTGACGCGCGGCTTGGGGAGGGGGGGCAAAGCACAGCGCACGAGCTGCCACGATCGCAACGCATCAGGCATCGGGGGACCCCAAAGGGTCTGCACCAGAGGCCACCCTGGCGAAGGCTCGCGCCCCGCTCCCGCGTGGTAGCCGGACCATAGACTTGAGGGGATAAGTTACTCCAGATTTCGTAATAAAGGGAGGGGGTCTCATTTCGGGGGGGGGGTCTCTTCCAGGCTATCTTGGAGGGTCTGAAATGGCTTGTCTTGGAGGGTCCAGACCCCCTCCCTTTTATTACGAAATCTGGAGTAAGGGGGAGCCGACTCAGGGGGGGAAGCATCGAGCTGGAACCAGCGACGCATCGCCGATAAGTGGTCGACAGGCCTTGGCCAGCGACGCCGCACGGACGGAGCGGGCCACCGGGCTACCGAGCCTCGAAAAGGGAGGCACGAGCAGTCGGCATCGGATCGGGACATCGGATCGGATCGAGGTGTGCTGTCACCGGCTCTTGATGCACGGGCACGGGGTCGAAATCGAATCGGATCGGCTGCATACAGTCAACCACGACAACCACCGCAACAACCACCACAACCACTACCACAACCACAACCACAACAACAGCAGCAGCAACACTAACAACAGCAGCAACAGCACAAACCAGTTTGAGACTGTTCGCTCATATCTGCTCACGTGCCTATCAATACGTATATCCCACACCCTCGGTACCCGCCCCCTGTCGTCTTCGATCGTTCCCCTGGGGCATATTTTCCTTACCTTCCAGGTGCATTCAGTGCAGCCCCTAAAAAGAGGACGGGTAGAATGGGGAGGGAGAAGAATGGAGCACGAGGGAGATTAGCAGGAGAGGGGGCAAGGAGCAGGAAAAAAGTGGTAGAACCACACGGGCAGATCGGGTGAGCAGACCCATAGCGGGCAGGTCGGGAAAGCGGGCCCAGGCGACCAGGTCGAGCAGGCGGGTTGCTGAAGCGTGGGTCCTGCATGAATCGCGAGGAAAGCTCGAGACATTGCGCGATTCCCACGTACATCGTGAGAAAAGCCAGAAAGCGAGAGCGTGATTCCTGAGCGCCGAGGGCGCATCGTCTGAATAAATTGCGAGGAAGTCCCACGCGATAGCGCGATTCGTCTACAAATTGTGAGGATGTCCTGCGCGAGAGCGCGAGTTTGGGATAACTTCCGAGGAAGTATCAGGCGGGAGCCGTTGTTGTAAACTGGGGGGCAACAATCCAATTTGAGCCGAGTGACTTTCCATGATAAAAAAGGGTGCGAGCCCCGGGGGAAACACTTCAATTGATCAAATGCAATGGTCACCGGAGGGGGGGGATCAACAATACTTTTACTACAGTTGTGAGAATTCAACAGCGCCATGAAAACAGCGGCCCGCATTTGGTCGTCGGAATATCAAGAATCGAAGAAGGGCAAACCGCCAAAACATGAACTGTTGGCTATATCTACGCGGATTTCTTGCATCTGCAGAGGACCCCCCTCCCTGACGCGCGGATCTAAGAAATCCGCGCGGAGCGCTACACATTTATGTGTATGCCATTGTTTCTTCTTCGAGCATCAAACCGAAACGGATCGGGAACGCCGGAATTCTTGCTGAATCGGCTTGATCGGAGCGAACATGTCGGTGATGGTGTCGGAAGGAGGGGAGGCTTCGGAAGCTCATGAGGAGGGCCGGGAGGAGAGGGAGGAGGAGGAGGAGGAGGAGGAGGACGAGGAGGAGGAGGAGGAGGAGCAGGCGGAGGAGGAGGGGACGAGGAGGGTGGGGCGATGATGTGGATGGTGTTAAGAGGGGGGGGGCGGGGGAGATGCCCGCGAAGCCCCCCGGCGGATTAAATCTTTCAATCTCAATGGGACGCACGAGGGCAAAGCAGTACTGTGTGTCCTCCTTGGAGGCATGCGTCCGACCCGAACATATCGCATACGCATCTGGTAGTAGTATGTCGTTGCCCGAGCGGTGTGGCTTGACAGCGCACGCCGCGATGCCTATGCTGCAAGCTTTCTCCCGGTGCGCCCTGTTGGGGCGACGCCGACCTCCATGCGCTTCCTCAGGTCCGGCTGCCGGGGCCCGCTCGCACCGTGCTGGGCGACTCCGTCGGGCTGCAACGGCTGGAGAGGCTCGCAGCTCTCGCCGACCCCTGACAAACATCTCCGAACACGCCCGAACTTCGCAGAAGCCCTCGCGCCCTCTGAGAAATGCTGTCATGTTTGAAGGGGCCCTGAGACACACAAATAAATACACACAAATAAAAGGATTCCCCATATTTTCTCATATTTTCTGGGTTTTTGTCTTCCCCCCCACTTCCCATATTGTTGCATATTTTCCTGGGGATCGTCGATTAATTGTGTCTGTGTGTTTCTTTCCCTCCTGAATGTTTTCGGGGAGGAGCCCGGAGAACTCCTCCGAACACCGGGGGACTTCCGAGCCTCCCGAGGAGGCCCGCCGCCGAGGCCCGGAGGCCACGGCAGCACGAGGTCCACGGGCGCCAGAGCCTGGTCCCCTCGGGTCGGGCGAAAGGGGGGGGGGATAGCAAGAGGGGGGTTTGAGAATCAGCTCGCGTGGCTGACTTCCCCGGCCCCTCCCGGCGCCGGAGGCGGCCATGTATCGAGGAGTGGGCCCCTCGGTGGGGCCGAAACCGGCTGCATGCAGCAAATTTCGCAACCCCCCCTTTCCCAATCCCCCCCACTGTCGTCCGGCCCGAAGTCCACCTGCGGGGCATGCGTGCAGGCAGCTCGGAGCCTGCGGGCGTGCTCAGGACCCGCGCAACACACACACACACACACACACACACGCACACACACGCACACACACACACGCGCGCGCGCACGCACGCACGCACGCACGCACGCACGCACGCACGCACGCACGCACGCACGCACACACACACACACACACACACACACACACACACACACACACGCAGTCCTCACGCCTGGCGGGCGGTGCGCTCCATCCCCCCGCCCGCCGCGCCGCGCTCGCAGCACACCGAGGGCGATCCGGGCGGTCATCCAGAGGGCGGGGGGGGAGCTGCGAGGACTGGAAGCAGTGCTCGCCACTTCGACGAAGAGGCTCCCTTCGGGGAGCGATCTGGGCGGTCATCCAAAGGGCGGGGGGGATCTGCGAGGACTGGAAGCAGTGTTCGCCGATTCGACGGAGCGGCGGCCGCCCCGGCGGCGCCGACGATGGTTCGCCCGGGGGACGCCGAGGGCGGCTGGCGGAGTGCAGGGAGGGCTTCCAGGGGGGGGCCCCGAGCGGCCCCCGAGGCCCGCACGGGAGACCTCACAGACGACCACAAGGCCCAGCAGCGGCGGCCGCAGCCGCCAGCGAGGAGCGGCGACGAGAGGGGGGGGCGAGTGGCGGAAAGGGGAAGGGAGGATGAGGATGAGTGGGAGGAGGCAGAGAGGACGACCCCTCTCTCCCAAATCCACCGCACGAAGGATCGAAATAGAAAGGTGCCCGCAGAGGTGCTGGAATCCAATCAGCGATGATCGGTGCGCCACGGGCTTCCTGCACATCACAGCCCGCCAAGGGCTGCAGCAACACGGTCGGCCCTAGGACAGAAAACCATCCCTCAAAAGCATGAGACCCTCCACCGGCCAAGCGGAAGCACGTTCGAAGGCACCCTCCCCCAGGATGCACAAGAACATCCAACAGGCACGAAGAACAGCCGGGCACGCTCCCCGAACCGACCTCGACCCTGTATCTCGGAGGGACGCGAGCACCGAGGGACGGAGCGAACGACGAAGGTGGCCGAGCAGAGAACTCGGGGATGCACAGACCCCCCTGTAGTAAAACGTGGTTTGGTGAAAACGACCCCAGGCCCAAACCTGGCGGGGGCAAGCCTGGAAAACAACGGCCACGGCGCCCTGTCGAGAACCGAAACCGGACCATCCACTAATCGACGTGTCACTGTTGGGGGTTCTGTCCGCCCCCGAAGAACAGAGAGGAACACCGGCCGGCGCGGGATCACCTCTTCTCAGCAGACGGTCGACCTGGCCAGACCAAGGGCGCGCCCAACTTCGCGCGCTCCGCGTTGGTGCGGCGCCCCGGAGAGCTTTCCTCGCCCTCGCGCCGCCCCCCACAGGGGAGGGGAGGACGACGAGGCATCGACCTGCGAGCTCCCCCTGGCCATCGCTCGGGCGTCCATTCCCTGTGTTTTTGTTTCGGTTTCGTGCGTGGCTTTTGCGCCAAATGATCAAGGATGCTCCTCGATGGTCCTCGCCTAAGGAAAAATGCACACGTCCGAGCTATGCCAAGCCCTTGCAGACCTCCTGAGGCCGAGACCTGCTCGCCCGACGCGCGCCCTCGGAGCTCCCGGCGCCCCACCCCCCAGCCCGGGCGTCTCGCCGCAGCCCCGGGAGGTCGGAAAGTAACCAGCCTCGAACGCATCCATATCCCTAAAATTGACACGCCAAAAGGCGATGACAATCTTAGGGATTCGCCCTCAAAAAGTAAGGCAATCCCTAAGATTGGCATCGTGAGGAGGAGGTGCCCAACATAGGGATAGGGATATGTTCTAGGCTGGTAAGAAAGGGGTGTGGCATAGAGGGGTATGGTGCCAATCGTGGAAATGGCTATGTATGCTATCTGCGGTGCAGTCGGACTCGACTGGACAGGACGCGCGCGAGGACACAAGACCCTCCCGAGGGCCACGTTGCCACAGAAATGCAGGAGGCATTGGTCGCAAGACACAGGACACGAGGGTACCCTTGATCTGGCAGGGTCGACCTACTAATCCGGGCCGCCTGTAAATGAAAGCGCCGGGTTCCCCTTCTACATAACATTTTTTGTTTCTGTCGGTGCAGCGAGATGCAGGCCCGAACGAGGTTGGAGACCCGTTCATTTCACGACAACTGGACAGGCACATACTGCTTCGTCTGGCCTAGTTTGGCGCGGACTGACACTTCTCACCACCACACATTAACTTCTTGGCAGAATCGAACACACAAAGGTCATCATCAACTCTGTTCGCATACCGGACTTGATTGAACGCGCTGTGAACTTGATCGAAACCATCGTAACAGCCCTGAAGAGGAATTAATGTACCAGGCGTGTAAGCAGAACTCGAGAGCATCGGATTCGATTGCCAACATGCAACTGACTGCGAGATTGTATTGCCCGTTAAAGCCTCCTTGGCGCCGTACTTGACCACCCACAGCTGGCCAGAAGACACTTCAAGATACAGATTATGCGGTTCGGAGCAGGCTGTTTGGTACTTGCGCACGTCCAACGACTCCGAGCTGTTATGCGCGGCCTCCAGCCTGTCGACACGTTCCTGCAACTCGCGGAGCAGGTCCCTGATTTCGGACATCTCCTGGGACTGGTGGGCCTTCACAGCCTTCACGTGCGCACCGCCGCGGACCTCCAGGTCAACGTTCCCGCGACCCGCGAGGGAGGTGCGGGCCAGGAGCGCAGCAGCTGCGAGGAGCACAAGAGCCATGGCGCCAAAGGGAGCCGAGCGGCAAAGCTTGAGCCTCTCGGCGAAAGCCAGCGATTTCTTTGTGACCCAAGCTTGAGCCAAAATGGCTACGGAGGGGTTCCCCTTCTACATAACATGATCACCACACCCCTTTGTACCATACCCCGTTCCTACCTCCAGAGGCACCCCTGCCCGACGATCCCGCGGGGGCCAGGAGGCCGGGCCCGCGGGGGCCCGAGAGTCATGTCGGGCGTAACCCCCTACAGGGGGATCTTCGACGGAAAAATAAGAATACCCCAAACATACTCCAAAAAGGTAAAAAGAACTATGCAGAAAACAGCCCCCAGAGACTCTTGTTGGAGTCTTTTTTTGCGTTTTTTGGGGGGTATGATTTGCTTTTTCGTTGGAAATCCCCATGTATCGGGGGCGGCCAAGAGGGGGGCGCCCAAGAGGGGGGGGTGCAAATCCGCCGGCCCCCTTGTGGGGCCACCAGGCTGTAGGAGCGGGATTCGCAGTTTCCTGTACCAGTTGTAGCTTGTAGTTTCCAGTGTTACAATTCTGCTTCTTGCTGGTTGCTGTAACTAATTGATTGACCGCGCGAGGGGGGGGGAGGCCCAAACCACATATTTAGCACCTCCTGGGCGCGTTGTCTGAATTGCTGGGGGGGCTCGAAATCCACACCCCTCACACAGATCGGCGGGGTCAGGGTCCAAAAACACAGGGGATTTGCCACATTTCTGAAATTCGGTGCCACCCCTCACGCAGATCCGCGGGGTCAGGGTCCAAAAACACAGGGATTTGCCACATTTCTGAAATTCGGTGCCACCCCTCACGCAGATCCGCGGGGTCAGGGTCCAAAAACACAAGGGATTTGCCACATTTCTGAAATTCGGTGCCACCCCTCACGCAGATCCGCGGGGTCAGGGTCCAAAAACACAGGGGATTTGCCACATTTCTGAAATTCGGTGCCACCCCTCACGCAGATCCGCGGGGTCAGGGTCCAAAAACACAGGGATTTGCCACATTTCTGAAATTCGGTGCCACCCCTCACGCAGATCCGCGGGGTCAGGGTCCAAAAACACAGGGGATTTGCCACATTTCTGAAATTCGGTGCCACCCCTCACGCAGATCCGCGGGGTCAGGGTCCAAAAACACATGGGATTTGCCACATTTCTGAAATTCGGTGCCACCCCTCACGCAGATCCGCGGGGTCAGGGTCCAAAAACACATGGGATTTGCCACATTTCTGAAATTCGGTGCCACCCCTCACGCAGATCCGCGGGGTCAGGGTCCAAAAACACATGGGATTTGCCACATTTCTGAAATTCGGCGCCACCCCTTACGCAGATCCGCGGGGTCAGGGTCCAAAAACACAGGGGATTTGCCACATTTCTGAAATTCGGTGCCACCCTTCACGCACATCCATCGCAAGGCGTGGTAACCCAAACTGCGAGAACTCCCTCGGCCCTTTAATCGCAAGGTGTGGTAACCAAGCCCGTAAACCATACACGTCTTACCCATCGCCAGGTGTGGTAACCCCTCTTGTGATCAGTTGGTTTTGCTGATTGCGAATCGGCTTCGCATAAAGTTTCGATACTGCTTCACGACAGCGGCACGGCCTCATGACTGAGCTCTTCCATGGCCCATTCTCCGAGAGAGGGGGCCGGCGGCAGGGGGCGAAGCCCTTACGGATCATGGCCGGCGGCATGTGCGCGGCCCATGAGGGGGGCCAGGGACGTAATGAAATAAGAAGAGGCGCCATGGAAGCTGGGGAAATATCACGGCCCACGCCATGATATCCCCCCCCCTAGTCCTCACCCCCCTCTTTGCCGCCCCCGAGTAGGGGGACGGGCCCGACTCAACCCGAGAGCCCGGAAGGGGCCGCCACAGGCCGGGCCCGCTCTCTGGCCGGGCCGCCGACGGGTCCTCCCTCTCCTCCTCGCCCTCCTCCCTCTTCCCCTCGTCCTCCTCCTCCTCCTCCTCCTCCTCGTCCTCCTCCTCCTCCTCCTCGTCCTCCTCCTCCTCCTCCTCCTCGCTCTCCTCCTCGTCCTCCTCCCTCTCCTCCTCCTCCTCCTCCTCCTCCTCCTCCTCCTCCTCGTCCTCGTCCTCGTCCTCCTTTTCTGGGGAATCGACGATTCATTGTGTCTGTGTCGTTCTCCCTCCTGGAAGAGGGGGCGCAGCCCACCATGTCCCGAGGCCTGCGCGCGGACGAGGGGGTGCCAGGGCAGGGGACGCCTTGAACGAAGAAGAAGAAGAAGAAGAAGAAGAAGAAGAAGAAAAAGAAGTGATCGTGAAAACTGGGAGATTGCATGGAACTCTTGAGATTAGCTAGCAATGTCTACGGGTCACTTCCGTCACGGCCCATTGAGTTCTGCCGGCAGGTTGCGGGCGGGAGGGTGGGACTGCCTCTCGAACTTTAGAGGTGGCTCGATAATTGAAGCCAATATCGGCACACCCGTAGACATCACCAACATCGAAGCCATCGACACCCGGCGACGATGGGCGACAGCGAACGACGCGGACGGACGACCACGTGGACGACAACGACGACGACGACGACGACAACGACAAGGAAGACTGTCGGCGACGGCGACGGACGACGACGAGCAACGCTGACGACGTTTTCCGCTGAGGCCCCTGGAGGTATCCAGAATTCTCGGGAGTCTCCAGGGGTCTCTGGAGGCCTGCATAGGAGCCAGGGCGCCTCTCAGGGCCTGGTAGCGCTCGAAGACACCTACAACCTTGATCCTTGGATCCTCGATCCTCGAACGACGACGGCGGCGACGACGACGGGGAACCACGAGGACGGCGACGGACAACAAGAATGACAACGACGAGGATGACGACCTGTCGAATTCTGCACCACGCGCGGCCTGCTCCTTCGACCTGAGTCTCTCGCTCGCGCTGGCGTCGAGGCCAGCCCACCACTTGGCGTGCTCCTGCGCACCGTATTTCGCTAACTTCCTCCTGTGCCTTCTCTCCTCCTCTCTTCCAACCTCCCTCACGGCCCCATTCTCTATCGCATTCCACGCCTTCATCCATCATCCCTCGTTCCCTCTCGCTCCCTCTTTCCTCCTCCTGGTGGCGCGCAGAAAGGGGTAGGGGAAGGGCGGAGCCCCTGAGAAGGAAACTGCTTCTTAGAAGACGCTCGCCTTCCATCTGAAGATAAAGCCGGCGCCTTCTGAGAAGCAGGCCGCTTCTGGTGTTTGTCCCATCTCCCAAAAACCCCTTTACTACGCGCGGTTGTTTCGCATCCTCCCTGCATGCGTTCCGCCCTTCTCCGCCATTCACTTTCTCCTTCCCTCGTTCTCTCCAACTCCACCTCCTATTTCCACCATTTCTCCTCCACCTCGTCCTCGGGAAGGTCGCTCGGCACTGCAAACGCGGGCAGGTTTACACCAACTCTGGTGGCTGGAGAAGGAGTGACGGCGGAGGGGGTGGTGGGAGGCAACGGGGGAGGGATAATGAGGCGGCGGCAGTACGTAGGAGGAGGAGGATCGAAGAGGGCGAGGTGAAATCAGGGTGATGAGGGAGTAGGAGAGAGGAGGGACATGTGGAGGAAGGCCAGTGTCAACCCAAGACGACGCATCAACGATGTTGCAATAAACCTTCCCTCCACGTTCCCTCGTCGAGCAATCCTCAGTCAGTGGAGCTGCGCCGCACGGCACATCGGCTGAACAAAACAGCCCTAACTACAGCAATTATGATAATTCAGTTTTCGGAATACCTGTCTGGGCCATGTTTTTTTCCACCAAGCTCTATTGTAGACCGGGCTGGGTTCAGCGCGCATATATGTCCAGAGGCCGACAATGCTTGCAAATCGTCCCCATGTCAATATGGGGCGGCCTCGTACTCTTTTCCCGTGTGAGACAAGAATATCACGGCCCCCCAAATGCAGACGCAGCATCGAAAGTTGATGAGTCCGGCAGGCTACCACTCTTCCCACACAAGTCAAGCTGACTCAAAAGAGCGTGGCTGTTCCAGCGGTGCTACCTTGCTTGTGGCCGCACGCTGCCGTTGGATACGTGGGATATCATAAAACGACGAAGCTTCAAACTTTGGCGGTGAGCGCGGGGGGGAAGTGAGAAGGGGCGGGCCTTCTCAGAAAACTCGGAATTCCCAGGCCTCCTGAAAAGTGTTGTAAGCCTTCCCCGAATACAGAAAACAAGAAAAACTTATCAGAAGGCGCGAGGAGTTCTGAGAAGTCCGACCGCCTTTGGAGAAAAACACATCCTTTCCTTCGAACTTCCCCCCTCGCCCGCCGCCGAACAAATCCCACGACAAAAACAAACATTGTGCCTGGAACGCGTCAAGGTTATCCCTTTCAGCTATTCCGCAGGCACACAGCCTCGATGCTGCGCGCAAGCTTGGCGATCGCACGCACGTTGAACAAGAAGAGCGGTGTATCTGATTGGTTTTCACGTGGCCCCACGCTAGGCTTAAAGCCGGGCCTGCCCCCCTACATGGGGATTGTGGAGAAAATATAAAAGGATTGCCCACGCGTACTCACAATTGTCAAACATATGTTTTAAAAAGTCCCCAGACGATTGCTGGACTACTTTTGAATATTCCTCCTGTAATGGAACAGGCCCGACTTCACACTGGGCTTGGTTTATCCAAGGCTGCCCTGGCCTCTCCGAGTCCGCGTGCCAGAGGCGCGACCGCATTGGAGTCCACATCCAGTCGGCCTGCGAAATGCCAAGCGGAGCCCGTCGGCTTGATTGGGCCCTAAATGGATGCGAGCACTGGCGCGGCATGACGAACATATAAAGGCACTGGTTTCCCCAGTTGATCCCTCGGCCGCACCTCCACGCGCGGTGAACGAGCGCGCGCGTGAGAGGCTGCAAGCGAGGGGTAACGTCCGAAATCAAGACCACGCCGCCCGCGCGCGCTGCGTCTAAGCACGTGCGCCCTTCAGTAAGCGGACGGAGCTCTTGCGCCACCGCCCCCCTCGATACCTGTCATCAACGCGGACAGAGTGATGCCGTGCGAGATATAGGGCTCCGAGGGCACCCGTGCGCGATGCTAGATTGCCGGTCGAAGAAGCCAGACTCCCCGCGCGCGCCGCGCACCTCCACGGCCTCTTCTCCGCACACCACTGCAATGTGCAATTTCGGCCGACTCATCCGGCATGACAGACCGGGACTGGGCGGTGCCCGAAGCTGTCGGGTCCACTCGATCAGAGGCCTCCGACGAGTCAAGCAACCGCGCGGACAGACCTACTTCTTTGGTCGCGCGCCCCCTCTTCGTCAGCCTCTGAACCAAACAAATCGCTAGCTCCACGGCGTTAGCTGAATCCGAAGTGCGTCGGTCGCAGGCGCTCCTCAACTCCCCCCTGCCGCCGCGCGGTGCAAGGAGAGGGCGGCGATGACCTTGCACCCGACGGACAGAAGCAGACTGGGCCAGTGGCTCTCCGACAGAAACGGACTGGGCCGACAGTTCCATGTTCGAACACAATGGACAGAGTGAAATGCCCCAACGGCTTTGGCATTTTCACTCACCCCCCACGCGCGCGGCCAATCTCAAGCGAAACATCGCGGGCGCCAGCGCGAGACCGCAATGCTGTCCAAAGCTCTGGGGTAACGCCGTCAGGCCCTGCAGTCCGCCCCACCCGCCATCTTGCCGGCGCCGCAGACAGAGTTCCCCGCTGGGGAAATCCCCCTTCCGCCGAGGCAGCGCAAGGGCAAGTCTGTCCCCGCGCGGGCAGGCTCTGCAAGGCGGCGGAGGTCTGCGCCGCGGCGGCATGCTTTGCCGCGGTCCCAGCGCGTTCATCGCCGTCGACAAAGATGCCCAGACGCGCCCTCTCTTGTCGCTTGAGACCTGTCCGTTCGGACTGCCCGGGCTTCTCGCATTCCCATGCGACGGCGCGTCGTCGCGCCGCGCCCCCGGCCCGTCTTTGCAGATGCCTTGATCTGACGCGGCAACTAAACATCAATCGATCTGGCCGCCCTCGAATGCTTGGCTGTTTTTTTCTATCGGGCTCAACGTGGGCAATCCCGCCAGCGGCCCGCTTGCTTGTGCAAGGCGCCTGTCAAGACAGACAACTGCCGCCGCAGCCGTGCTGGGAGCGGCCCCGGCAGCCACTTCGTCCGACGCCCTGCGCCGACAGCCGCGCCGTCACAGGGCCGGCGCAGAAACCCCGATCCGAAATCCGTCTCCGCGCTTTCTTGGGCGAGCGAGGCCAGATCCAGGGCGTGCCGCGCAGGCCGTGGGAAAGTCTTCCAAACCTTCGCGGCGCGCCTAGCCACGGCGAGGACGTGGCGCGAAGATGAACCGATCAATCGCCTCGCCCTGACATCGCACACCGTGCCCTGCCACCTGCGCCCCGCAATCAAGTGGCCCACCTCGGCGCAATTCTGCGGCGTGAGCTCCGAGACCGGCGTGGCCCAGAGGTCGCAATGCGTCGCATTCTGGTCACGCGGCATGTCCAGGAACGCGTCGGCAAGAATCGTGCGGGGCGCAATGCAAGCTTCGACGAGAAGATTCGAATTGCTGTCTGCGTCGGTCGCCCTGCGCCGAGGCCCCCGGGCGCGTGGCCCGAAAACATCTGCATGCTCGGGTGCCGACCCAAGACGTGCATTCAATTGACCGAAAACTCGCACAGGTCCACGAGGCTTGGTGCGACAATCTCAAGCGGGAAATCGCAATGCACATCGAATGCAAGACCATTTTGCGGACAGCGCGATGCAGTGATAAACGTGGACTCGCCTGGGACTCGAAACGTCACGGCCGGGCAAACCGGGCAAACCGGGCAACAGCGAAAACCGCTCCTGCGCGCTCGCGGACTTTCCGGGCGTCACCAAGCAAAGTAACTAAACGCCCTACGTGTCTCAAGTCGGGGGCCGTGCGCAGTAGCCTCCAGGAAACAAGGCGCTGCGATCCATCTCGCCTCCATGGCAATTGCCAGCTGCTTTACTTCTGCGCAGTCGCTGTCCAGCCGCATGTCTTCCATGCTCCACGAGGCAACGGACATGACATCACAGGGCAACTGTCGATTAATGCTTGTGACATGTACAGCGCGCGCTTCCTGCTGAAAAAAAGGATGACCAAGGACAGGTGCGTTATGACAGCGGTGATGATGTCGATGATGACTGCAAGGTTGCGAAGCGTGCGATGAAACGCCCGGCTCGGATCTGCGTGGCAAGGAGTCGTCAAAGCCTCCATGCCCAAGACTGGAGCCATGGTGCTGGTCGCCGATGCGCCACGCAAGTCCCTGGTGGGGTTTGTCTCCCTTTCCCTCCTTTCCCTTCGGGGCCGTTTTTGCCGATCCTTTTGGCTGGGGAACGCTGCGGTATCTCTTGCAATTTCTTGGCCATCTCCAGGAATTGCGAGGAATCAGCCTGGGGTCCAGTCTTCCCAGCAAGTGCTGTACTCCACCTTCAGCGCGCCAGCGTCGATGGCCACCTGCAGCGCGACCCCGGTGCCGACCCACACCTTGCCCTCCTCAGGGTCGGCCCGTACGCTGGTGCTGGCGTAACCCCATTCCTTCAACATCCGCGTAGATCCAGAAACGAACGCGGTTACGATCCCCTCCGGTATTGCTTTATCCAAATTGACCCGGGCCGTGTCGCCGCCCTCTTTAAACCCTTCTTGCGGATCGTGTTCACTGCGTTGTTCCTGCCGGCTTGGCCGCATACGTTTGCAAAAGTCAAACCGTGGAGCTCCATTTCGTCTGAACCGCACAGGCCTCCCAGAGGTTGTTTTTCAACAAATCCGGGGCTTCATCGAGCGCGGACAGCGACTGTAGCCCGCCAGTCGCCACCGTCAACTCTCTAGTGTCGTAGCTGTTCGCTCCTTTGGTCGTGTTGTGGATCGGGGCTTTCCCTTTTGAGCTGCCCGACCTCCAACTCCAAGGTCTTGATCTGATCACAGATTTCACTGTTGACACTGAATGGCTATGTTGGTGCATGTATGGGCTCAACAATTCCTCCAAGCTCATCAGGCAAAATTCGATGTCCTCAATGTGTTCTTCCATTGTGCCGAACCTTGTGCCAAAAGGCCTCGCTCATCTCTGCGAAACACCGCTCGATATCATTGATGGTGTCGCGGATCGGTTGCACGTCCACGCGGGACACGTTGGCGATCTGCTCCAGGGGGGGCGGATGCGCGTGTTGCCCATTCCGTTCCTGTTGTACGGGTTATCCTGCTGGTTGATGTGCCTCCGGCGTAGTCGTTGGTGACGAGATTCTACTCGTAGGAATCACAATCGCGTGCACCTTTGCAACGGCATCGGCGTCGCCAATTTCGTTCACTGGGCTGAACCAGCGCCTGCACAAAATGGTTACCCGCCCAACCTTCACTTGTGTGCCTGTGGCGCGGGTGTGGGCGCGAGGAGGGCCACCGCGATCTGCGACGGTCGATGGAGAAGAAATAATCGAAGACATGGCCCTCATAATGGGAAAGTCGGAGTAGTAGGATGTAGGAAAGGCTGCTCTCTCAATGAACGAATGTGGCGACGTTAGCCCGGCTGGCCATTTCAACCAAAATGCGTAAACCATTTGAGCCACTTCATTAACGCCTGCAAAAAAATATGCACACTTCTGGAAACGCTCCGTTGGGAAACAAATGTCTGGGTCCACTCAGTCGCGTCAACACACCACTCCTTGGGCTTGGGCGCAACGGCTCGTCCTTACGGTTGCGTATTGCTTATCTTGAACCGTGCCAGAACACCATTCCTGGGACTTCAACACCGCGAATCAACGTGACTGTCGCGACCTGCCAATCTAAACTGTGCCAGGACACCGCTTCTGGGAAGGCCAAGTACAATAATACAAAAACCACAAAACTGTACTCCACTTTGATAACCGATGACCGCGGCGGTTAGGCGACAACAACACCTTAACAAAAGTACTGGACCTGTTGCAAACTATTCTCACGAATGCGCGCGACGCCAAGGGGAGACCAACATTCAGAAAAGCAACCGCCATCCATCCGTGGAGAGCTCGTGCAAACTTTTGAGACGAACATGCGCGGCACCGACGCGAAAAAACACACTCTGAAAACTACCCGCCCTCCATCCGTGAAGCTCTCGCAAAGCTGTCAACCGCACGTGCGCGGCATTGAAGTGAGATGCGCAGTGCGAAAACCCGCGCCGGGCGAAAGGGGGGGATAGCAAAGGGGGGGGTGAGAATCAACTCACGTAGCTGATTTTCCCGGCGCCTCCCGGCGCCGGAGGCGGCTATGTATCGAGGAATGGGCCCCTCGGTGGGGCCGAAACCAGCTGCACGCAGCATATTTCGTAACCTCCTTTTTCCCAATCTCCCCACTTTCGTCCGGCCCGAAAAAACACCCGCGCTCAATCTGCGAGATTGCCGCGAAGATTAACGCTTCAGGGGTCGAGCCTCGCGAAGAGGCCTCGAGCGAAACGCCCAGGCCCGCCACACCGACACGGGAGGGGCAGCTTATCAGAAGGAGGAGGAGGAGAAGGAGGAGGAGGAGGAGGAGGAGGAGGAGAAGGAGAAGGAGTAGGACGGCGACGAGGAGGACGGCGACGAGGAGGAGGAGAGGAGGACGAGGAGGACGGCGACGACGACGACGAGGAGGAGGGATAAAGGAGGAGGAGGAGCAGGAGGAGGAGGAGGAGGAGGAGGAGGATGACGAGGGATAGAGGAGGAGGAGGAGGAGGAGGAGGAGGAGGAGGAGGAGGAAGAGGACGGCGACGAGGGCGAGGAGGAGGGCGGAGCCGAGCCGCGATGCGGGCGCCGAGACAGCCCGTCGCACTGGCCAGAGGCACGCCCCCGAAGCTGGTCCTGGAGCAGAGGGCCGAGCGCCGCCACGGCGGGCGGCCGAGAGGAAAACACTGAAGGGGCCCCAGGACACACACAACTAAGTACACACAAATAAAAGGATTCCCCATATTTTCCCATCTTTTCTGGGCGTCTGTCTTCCCCCCCACATCCCATATCTTCCCATCTTTCCCTGGGCGTCGAGGATTCATTGTGTCCCTTCCCTCCTGAAGAACACGCGCGTGCCGCGGGTCCTGCTGCCGCTTGGCGGACGTGTCGAGGTCCACCTCGAGCCAGACCTGCAGCGGGCTGACGCGTGTATTCGTCGGTCGTCGCTTGAGGATGGTGTTTACGGAGTGCCGTCGACAGCAACACCACATCACTCACCCTCCGGACCTTCGCCTACGGCTCCTGTCCACGGCGTTCCTTTTCCTGTGCAAGCTCCTCGGCACCGCCTGCACCCCGGCCCGCCCTCCGGCCGCCTGAGGCCCCGCCCACCTGTGCCCTGTCTCCCCAATTAGAGCTGTGCAGCCCGCCTAGTTTTATCGGAAGAGGTTCGCTCTCGCCCCGCAGACCAAAGAAAAATGCATTTGTCGGCCGTCACCGGCGACGATCGAGGATGCTCTCGAGGAGTGCGGGTACGGGGCGTGGCGCGAGGCTCTGGGTTGCGGGTGTGGGGGGGCGGGGTCTGGGGGCCCTGCATTTCCTGCGCAGAGGCCAGAATGGCCTCCAATGATCCACCATGGTTGCGCACTGACAGACCTCAAAAAAGTCCCACCACGACGACGACGCCGACGCCGACGCCGACGCCGACGGCGGCGGGAGGCCAGACGGACACGCCTTCCGAGGAGGCGCGAGGCAAGCTGTTCCACGGAGACCGTTGGGGGGGGGGGAGAGCGGGGGTCGGCCGCGGAGCTTGGGCGGGGTGCCCCGCGGAAGTGGGCCGGCTGCCGGCTGCGCGGCAGTGGCGGCCGGGGAGGGAAGGCGAGGGGCCCCGGGGAATGCAGGCACTCGGCGGCGAGCGCGGGGAGAGGGCCTTCTCAGAGGGCTGCGGGACCTTGCAGAGGCCCTCGCGCCCTCCGAGAAACGTGCTGCCCTGTCCTCGGGGAGGAGCCCGGGCAAAAACTTCTCAGAGGGCCGGGTGGCGTCCGAGCCCTCCGGGGAGGCTCGCCGCCGAGGCGGGGGCGCCACAGGCAGCACGGAAGGCCCACGGGCGCCAGAGGGCCTCTCTCCCCGCAGCCAGCGAGGGGCGCGGCGCGCCCGGGGGGGGGCGCTGCGGAGAGAGCCACGCCCGCGGGCGTCTGGAGGCTGCCGCTGCCGCCCCGGGCGGGCGAGGCGCGGGCAGACGCGCGCAGGGGCTAGGTCGGGCCTGTGTCCCCCCTGCAGGGGAAGGTTTTGTTCGGCGGGGGACAGATCTCCCTGTTCAGTAAACCTCCCCGCAGTGAAGACGGCCTGGAACCGAAACCTCCCCTTTGTGAAACCTCCCCTTAGCGAAAACCTCCCTTTTTAGTAAACCTCCCCTTAGTGAAAACGGCGGTGGACAGGCCTCCCAGGAAAGAGGGCCGCCCCCGGTCGTATACTATAGAAGAGATGTCCGAGCGCGCGCGTCGCCCCTGGGGAGGCGACGCACGCACTCCAGGAGAGAGTGTGTGTGTGTGCGTGCGTGCGTGCGTGTGCGTGTGTGTGTGTGTGTGCGTGCGTGTGCGTGTGCGTGCGTGCGTGCGTGCGTGCGTGCGTGCGTGCGTGCGTGCGTGCGTGCGTGTGCGTGTGCGTGTGCGTGTGCGTGTGCGTGTGCGTGTGCGTGTGCGTGTGCGTGTGCGTGTGCGTGTGCGTGTGCGTGTGCGTGTGCGTGTGCGTGTGCGTGTGCGTGTGCGTGTGCGTGTGCGTGTGCGTGTGCGTGTGCGTGTGCGTGTGCGTGTGCGTGTGCGTGTGCGTGTGCGTAAACTTCCCCTCAGTGAACCTCCCCAGGGAAAATTTTCGGCGGTGGACAGACCTCCCTTTAGTAAACCTTCCCTCAATGAACACGGCCCGGGGACGACACCGGCGGACCTGGGCCCGCAAAAACGACGGCCGCGAGGCCCTCTCGCGAACCGAGAACGACCAATTCCTCAATCGACGCGTCAAGGTAGGAGGTCTGTCCAACCCCCGAATTTTGGGCGAAAAATCGAACTAATAAAAAAATGATCAAAGGATGCCCAAAAGCATGCAACAAAAAAGTCCCGAGACTATTGTTTGACCATGTTTGAAGCTTCTCCCTGTGGCGGGACAGACTTAAGGCGAAGGGGGACGGCATCACAAATCTACCCACCGACCTTCGGGCCCGCCCCCGAGAACGAGCAAGAACACAAGGCCGCCCGATCACTGAAGCAGGAGGGCGCCTGAAGCCATACCGTGCAAGACGTGATGTTCGCCGATGCGACAGCCTGCCAACGCCCGACGAATACCCTGACGTCTCGATGTGTTCAGTGCGCAAGCCGATGCCTCGAACTGTTCCCAGTGCCGCTATTTGCTGTGCATGATCCCAGGGCCTGAAAACGGCCCCTGGAGACCAAACTCGAAGACGGAACCAAAACATACGTCACGACTTCGGAGGTACTGGTACGTGATTATTCCGCTCTCCCTGGGGCAACCAAAGGGTACAGATACCGCTACTCCCTTGACCTCTCCCGGAGGACGCTCTGACAAGTATTGCGAAGCGAATCCAGCGGTGGCGACGAGGGTCTCCCTGGAGGGTAAAAAAATGAAAACGGGGCAAGGGTAGCAGCATGGGTACCATCTCCTCCTCCGACTTCCAAGACGTCCGTCTTCACCCTCGCGTCCTCGCGAAACGTGCGCGCGTGCGACGACCTCCGCGACGCGCCTAGCGCTGTCGCACCCCTGCAGGGGGCTCCCCCCGGAAGCCATTCGGAGGCCTCCGAAAGCCCAGAAAGGGTTCCAAACACTGAAGGGGCTCAGGGACACGCAAATAAGCGCAACCGCACCCCAGGATTTCTCATATTTGTTCAACCATCCTGCTGTGTTGGGGCCTCGATTTGAAGAGACAGCGCCCCGCGGTTCCACTCCTGTCATCCTCCCGCCTTTCTCCTTCCATCCCTTGCCTCTGCCCTCCGCATCTCATCGTCGTCATATGGGCGCATGCAATTCCACCCCCCAATCCGGCGCACCCTTCACACGTTTCGTGGCCCCACAGGGTGCTCCGCCAGAAGCCCAAGTGGCAGGGTCTGTATACAATTCCACCCCCAATCACGCACCCCTCATACGCTTCGTGGCCCCGTAGGGTGCTCGACCAGAGGCCCCAGTGACAGGGTCCGAATGCAGTTCCACCACCAATCCGGCTCACCCCTCACACGTCTCGTGGCCCCATAGTGTGCTCCACCGAAAGCCCCAGTAGCAGGGTCCGCATGCAATTCCACCCACTATCCGGCGCACCCCTCACACGCTTCGTAGCCCCATAGGGTGCTCCGAAGGCCCCCGTGGCAGGGCCCGCATGCAGTTCCACTTCCATGCCGGCGCACAAATCACAGGATTCCTGCCCCCACAGTGGGCTCCACCGAAAGCCCCAGTGGCGGGGTCCGCATGCAATTCCACTTCCATGTCGGCGCAACCCTCACAAGTGTCGTGGCCCCATATGGTGCTCCGCCGAAGCCCCAACGGCGGGGTCCGCATGCAATTCCACCCTGCACAAGTTTCGTGGCCCCATAGTGGTCCACCGAAGACCCCAGTGGCAGGGCCCGCATGCACACGCTTCGCGGCCCCATAGGGTGCTCCGCCGAAGGCCCCAGTGGCGGGGTCCGCATGCAACACACCCTGAATCTGGCGCACCCCTCACAAGTTTCGTGGCCTCATAGAGTGGTCCACCGAAGGCCCCAGTGGAAGGGTCCAGTGGAAGGAGCACCACCACAGGTCCCAGTCGCACCGTTCGCGCGCGTCCCCGCCACCCATTTCGGCACACCCCTCAGACGTTTCGTGGCCCTAGGGGCCCCACTGAAGGTCCCAGTGGCTGCCGCATGCGTCCCCGCTCCCCATTTCAGCACACCCCTCACACATTTCGTGGCCCCGCAGGGTGCTCCACCGAAGGTCCTAGTGGCCTTGTTCGCATGCGTCCATGGCACCAATGTCGCCCCCCCCCCCCCACACTTGTTTCGTTGCCATATAGAGGGGGCTCCACCGAAGACGATGCTCACAACTGCGTTACTCACACCTGCGTCTGGTTGGCTTTTCCGCCAAGAAAAACTCCACATGTTCTGGATGTCCGTCTTCCCCTCCAGAGCGCAAAGGTTTCCATATCTCCTGGAGGCCGGTCATTCATGTGCTTGGCAGCGAGCGCGGGGGGGAAATGAAAATGGGCAGGCCTTCTCAGAAGGCTCGGAAGCCCCCAGGCCTTCTGAGAAGTTTTCTAAGCCTTCCCCGAAGACATAGAAAACTTCTCAGAAGGCGCGAGGGCTCAGAGAAGCCCGACCGCCTTCTGAGAAGGCCTTCTCCATCTCACTTCCCCCCTCGCTCGCCGCCGATGCCTGCCTGTGTCTACGTTCCCCTCCCGACGCACGCCTGAACACCTCGACCCTCGAACCTCGCTCCCTCGAGCCGCGCCCCGTGTGCGCCCTCGCCCTCCCAGGACCGTGCCAGTCTTCACCACCGCCTCCGCCCGCCCTTGCCGAGGTCACGCGCCGCAGGCATGGATACCGCCGAGGGCTGGCGACCGAGATCGGCTGAAGATGTCAGGACGCGACTACCGGGAGGCTCTCGTCGGAAAGGCTGAAGAGGATGAAGCCCCATGTGGGAGCTATTACGCCATAGTAAGCCTCGGATCCAGCGGGATTAAGACAGATTAAGCGGGATCAAGCGGGATTAGGCCGGATTGAGCGGGATTAAGCAGGACTTCGGACCAGTGCAAAATCAGAATTGACCTCCCAGGAGTTGCATCCCAAAAGACGGGCCTGGGGGACAAGCATGCAGAAACGAATGCGTTCACCCCTGGCACATCACTGCACCGAAGCCGTCCACGGCGGCAGCAAGGCCGACAACCGACAGCAGAACCAAAAACCGACCAACATCGGCAGGGCGCAGGCAGCCTAGACGGGCGCCGTGACGCGGCAAAGGCACCATAGCACAATCATCGACCGAACCGAACCGACCGAACGCATCCGCCTTCGACACAGCTGAACCGGCCGAACCGCGAACACTCTTTGCACACCTTCGTTGCAAACCTGACTCTTTTTGAGCAGGGACCGACCGTCCTGGCATCCCTACAATCATACCACGAAATGTTCTTAAAACCAGAAAATGTTGTAAGAACAAAAACAATGTTCTGAGACCATAAGGCCGATGTGATAAAACAAGGCAGACTCCGCCAGACACGTTCTAAGAACAGTTCGTGGAAACCACAACAGGTTCTTAGAACATTGTTCGGTGGGGCTTCGGGCGAGCCAGGTCACTTCGCCGCTGCTTGATCTTTGAGTCCTCCGCCCTCCCGAGACCACGTCCATCTTCACCTTCGTGTCCTGCGGCCTCACCTTGTACGGCGACTCCTGGCGGAGGCCGCTGGGGCGGCGGCCTCAGGCGCGGGCTGCGCCTGAGCGAGGAGGCAGAAGCAAGGGACCAGACAGCCATCGAGGAGGGAGAGGAGGAGGAGGAGGAGGAGGACTAGAACAAGCCACAGATGTACCAACGACGCTGCAATACACTCTCCCGTCGCGAGCTCCCTCGTCGTCAACCCCTGCACCGATTCTTGCCACTGCCCATGACACCCCACCCTGCAAAAAGACGATCGCACCGTGGGCCCGCAAATCAGGCGGGAACTCCATTTTGAATACGGCCCGACCTGAGACAGAGGAGCATCACTCAAGAACACGAGACCCTCCGCCGGCCAACATACCCGACACACGAAGAATGCCCTCCAACAGGATGCACGGGAAAGAAAAAACACACACACACACACACACGAAGACCGTGAGGAAACCTCCCCGAACCGACCTCGACCTTCTGCCTCGGTGCGACCGCACATGACTACCTACCAGACCACCCCAACCCAACCCGAAGACCCGAATTTCGGGTTGGGGGGTTTAAGGGTTCCACATGTGTTTTTTCGATGTTTCCCGACCCCCCCCCACTGGAAATCGAGGGTAAATCTGAGCCTTCGGGTTGGGTTGGGGTGGTTTGGTGGGTGGTGAGGACAAGAAGTCCCTCCAGCTGTGCCAGGCGGGGTCGCAGAATCTCGGGAAAGCCCCACGACAACCGCCCCGTGAGAAGGACCCGCCCTCCCTGCGACGGCCTGCCAGACCACCCCAACCCAACCCGAAGACCCGAAGCTCGGGTCCCCCGACGCCCTCCCCCCACTGGGAATGGAGGGCACGTTAGTGCCCTCGGGTTGGGTTTGGGGGGGGGGGGGGGGGGGTGATCCTCTCAAGGCAACTATCGGGTCGGGCGAAAGGGGGGGATAGCAAAAGGGGGGGGGTGAGAAGCAGCTCGTGTAGCTGATTTTCCCGGCGCCTCCCGGCGCCGGAGGCGCCTATGTATCGAGGAATGGGCCCCTCGGTGGGGCCGAAACCAGCTGCACGCAGCAAATTTCGTCCCCCCCCCTTTCCTAAACCCCCCCTTTCGTCCGGCCCGAAACTATTGCACCGTTTCAGACTTCTGGGCACAGCATCGAACGAGATCTGAGGCGAAGCCAGGGCGAGGATAAAAAAAATCGGCTGAGGATGAAGCCAGATTCTCAGCCTGCGATCTGGAAGATGTCTGGGCGCAGCGGCCTTCTCAAGAGTGTTCTGGAAAACTCTGAGAGTGCTCTGGAACGGCTGGAATACATGTGTCCTCGTCCTAACCCCGTCCAGCGAAATCTCGAGCGATAGCCCCATTGCAAGTTATTCAGGGCGATAGCGATAATAGCGGTTGGTTCGGGGTGGAGACGGCAAACACCAATGGGCACCTATGAATCATCGGGGCGGCTGCAGCGGTAACGCGCTCGCCTCCTTTACCTCCATCTCCCACAACACAGCGCTGTTGGTGTCGACCTTAGTTGACAAGAAGCAATACGATACGGACAAGATCTCAACTCTGCTGTGTTTTTTTCGCAGTTCAGCAAGGACGACGGCACACTGGGGATGCTGAGTGTCTGGCGCTGCACCACTCTTCTTAATCATCACATGACGACGCCTGATCGTCATCGGGTGAACCTCCCAACAACCTGGAGCGGAGCTTCATCTATGTTGCTCTGGTGCCCCAGCCTCCCCTCTTCCCAATGCACGTGACAGTGGTCTCCCTTCTGTTTTCCTGGGCCACGGCATGGTCCTGCGAACGAAGATGACGCAGCTTGTCTTCTACATCATCCACCTGCGTGTGGCGAAACCAACATGAACATACATTCCAAGGGGATCCGCGCGGATGTCTCGGGTCACTGCAGGACTTCCCTCATCTTGCAAGCGAAGTCCGCTAGAGGCGGCGTTGTGGGGGTCCAGCACCGATCACAGAAATCCGTCCAGACCTTCGACAAATAATGTGTATGGAAAATGTGTGGCTGTTCGATATGTCTGAAGGTCCCTGATTTGAACACGCCTGTCCACGGCACCCTTACGCGTCCGACCCATAGGAGCCACCGCTCATATGTATATATATATATATATATGTATATATATAGGTATAAATAAATAAATAAATAAATAAATAAATAACTAAATAAATAAATAAATAAATAAATAAAAAATAAAAGAATAAATAAATAAATAAATAAATAAATAAATAAATACATAAATAAATAAATAAATAAATGAATAAATAAAAAAATAAATACCTACAGACACAAGCAACTGCATATGTTTGTCCGAAGTCCACGTGGATTTCTTGGATCGGCGCTGAACCCTTCTCTGGCGCGCGGAGCGCGCCAAGAGCGCCAGAAACACCGCTAGGGGGGCCATCGCCGATCCAAATAATCCGTGCGGAGCTCCAAAAGTGTGTGCTTCCGCCATGTTCCCCTACCATCCTGTGGTGTTGGGTCCTCGTTTCGAGTCAGCAGCGCCCCGCGTTCAACCTCACTCCTCCTCCTCCTCCTCCTCCTCCTCCTCCTCCTCCTCCTCCTCCTTGTCCTCTCCTCCTCCTCCTCCTCCTCCTCCACCTCCTCCTCCTCCTCCTCCTCCTCCTCCCCCCCCATCCTGCGTCTGCCCTCCGCGGCGTCCGCCCGACTCATTTCGGCGCACTCCTGACACGCCTTCTTGGCCCAACTAAGAGCTCGAAAGTCCCAGCGGCAGCGCCCGCATGCGGTTCCACCCTAAGATTTCGGCGCAACCCTCACACGCTTCGTGTCCCATAGGGAGCTCCACCGAATGCCCCAGTGGCAGCGCCCGCATGCGGTTCCACCCTACGATTTCGGCGCAACCCTCGCACGCGCTTCGTGTCCCATAGGGAGCTCCACCGCTCCACACCCGCCCGCGTGCGGCTCCAACCTCTACCTCCAATTTCGAGACACCCCTCACACTCGAGCTTCGTGGCCACATGGGGAGCTCCACAGGCCCCCCATTTCGGCACACCCTTCACACTTTTCGTGGCCTCATAGGGAGCTCCACCGAATACTCGAATGGCAACAATTTGCGATTCCACCCTCCATTGGGGCACACTCCTCACACGTTCCGTGGCCCCCAAGGGAGCTCGACCGAAGGCCACAACGGTAATGCCCGCACGCGGTTCCCCTCCGCATTTCGGCAAACCCGTCACACGTTTCGTGACACCATAGGAAGCTCCGCCAAGGCCCCATCGGCAACGCCGCTTTCAGCCCCCCATTCTGGCACGCCACGCACACGCTTCGTTCCCCCATAAGGAGCTCCACCGAAGGCCCCAGCGGCAACGCCCGCATGCGTTTCAACCCCCCATGCCGGCATACCCACTCACATGTTTCGTGTCCCCATAGGGAGCTCTGCCGAATGTCCCACTGGCAGCATCCGCGTGCACTTCCAGCCCCTCCCAATTCAGCACGCCCCGCACACGCGTCGTGCCCCCATATGGGGCCCCACCGAAGACCCCAGCGGCAACGCCCGCGTGCGTTTCCACCCCCCATGTCGGCACACCCGGTCACAAGTTTCGTGGCCCCATGAAAAGCTCGAACGAACGCCCCAATGGCAGCACCCGCATGCGTTTTCGGCCCCCCATTTCGGCGCACCCATCACACGTTTCGTGGCCATATAGGAAACTTCACCAAAAGACGCTAGCAGCTTTCGCATGTGGCCGCGCCGCAGATTTCCGCGCAATCCTCACACGGTTTGTTGCCCCAAACGGAGCTCCACGGAAGGCCCCAATGGCAGTTTTTGCATGTGTCCGCGCCGCACTTGTCAGCGCACCCCTCAAGCGTTTCACGGCCCCACAGGAGGCCCCAGTGGCGACGTTCGCATGCGTCCCCACCGCACAGGTCGTATGGTTGGGCTTGTTGCCAAGGGAATTTGCCCAAAGACACACACACACATCAATCGAAACAAGTCCCAAAGCCTCCCATCTTCAAATATGCTCATGGTTTTCGTCTTCCCCCCATATTCCCAC
The DNA here is from genome assembly GCA_963575745.1 of Prorocentrum cordatum. Taxonomy (NCBI): domain Eukaryota; class Dinophyceae; order Prorocentrales; family Prorocentraceae; genus Prorocentrum; species Prorocentrum cordatum. The sequence continues at coordinate 848,417 of CAUYUJ010009779.1, forward strand.
GTTTCCCATATATTCCTGGGAGTAGATGGTGAATTCTCCACCCGATAGGTTGGGGCCGCTAGATACGTTTCACATATGCGTGTGTATATATATATACATATATTTTTATAAAAACAAATTGTATACTGGAAAGGACCCAACCAGACGCAGACGAAACTATGAGTGCCGCAGTTGTGGGATCGTCGTCGGTGGAACTCCCTATGGCGCCACAAAACGTGTGACGGGCGTGCCGATTTGGGGGGGTGGGCGGGTGCTCGTGAGTTCGTGCCCCATTGTGGCCCTTGGTGGGGCTCCCAATGGGGCACGGCACGTGCAAAAGGTGTGCCGAAACGGGCGTGACGCTCACATGCGAACTGCGCCACTGGGAGTTTCGGTGGAGCTAGTTACGGCGCCACAAAACTTGTGAGTGGCGTGCCGATTTGGGGAGGTGGGCGGGTGCACGTAATTTCGTGCCCCATTGCGGCATTTGGTGGGGTTCCCAATGGGGCACGGCACGTGCAAGAGGTGTACTGGAACGGGTGCGACGCTCACGTGCGAACTGCGCCACTGGGAGTTTCGGTGGAGCTACCTACGGGGCCACGACACGTGCGAAGGGGTGTGCCGGAACGGGCGTGGCGCCCACATGCCCATTGCGCCACCGGGACCTTCGGCGGAACTCCCTTTGGGGTCACGAAGCGTGTTAGGGGTGTGCCGAAACGGGCCTGACGCCTGCATGCGAACTGCACCAGTGGGACCTGTGGTGGAATTACGTGTAGGGCCACGAAACTTGCGAAGGGTGTGCCGACAAGGGGCGTGGCGCCCACATGCGAACTGCCCCACTGGTACCTTTGATGGAACTCATTATGTGGCCACACAACGTGTGAGGGGTGCGCCGAAACGGGCGCAGCGCCCACTTCCGAACTGCGCCGCGGAAGCCTGGTGCTCCCTATGGGGCAACGAAGCGTGTGAGGGGTGTGCCGAAACGGGCGCGACGCCCAAATGCGAACTGCACCACTGGGACCTTCGGTGGAACTCCCTACGGGGCCACGACACGTGTTAGCGGTGTGCCGGAACGGGCGTGCCGCCCCACATGTTGGAAGCGGAAAACTCACACGAAACAATATGCTAAAAGAAACAAGCCGTTCGTAAAATGGTTTTGCTGTGCTGCGCGCCAACCGCTGCGGCGCGTCAACCGCTGCGGCGCGTCCAATTTGGCAATCCACGTCCTGCCCTCGCGCCCTGAATCTCCTGGCGAGGAGCATCTACAACTCGCTGAAAACATGTCCAAAGATCGACGCGACCCGATGCTACGCGACCTGATTACTCGAGCAAGTGCATCGCGGGGTGAACTGGCAAAGAAAACACGGGCCCCCCGCTCCCGACCGGGCGCGGGCCCCGCATGCCAAGGGCTTGACTAAGGCAGGCCGCGGACTCGTACTGAAACGAAGAAATAGATGTACTACAACGGCAGAGCGGTTTTACTAAAACGAAACAACGGCCTCGCGAAAGCGAGGAAATGGTTTTAGTAAAGGCGCGCCGCTCAATACATTCCGAATTCGTAAAACGTTTAACAAATTAGCCTGGCGAAGGACCCAACCATATGCAGTTGTGAATGCCGCAGTTGTGCTGGGTGGTGGCGGACGCATGCGGGCGGTGCCACTGGGACCTTCGGTGGAGCTCCCTATGGGGCCACGAAACGCTGTACTGGGTGGGTGAGACGCGGTCAGCAGCAAGGCTGTGCTGCGTGGTGGCGGACGCATGCGAGCGGTGCCACTGGGACCTTCGGTGGAGCTCCCTATGGGGCCACGAAACGCTGTACTGGGTGGGTGAAACGCAGGCAGGGAGCAAGGGCTGTGCAGGGTGGTGGCGGACGCATGCGGGCGGTGCCGCTGGGACCTTTGGTGGAGCTCCCTATAGGGCTACGAAGCGCTGTTCTGGGTGGGTGAAGCGCAGGGAACAAGGGCTGTGCTGGGTGGTGGCGGACGCAAGCGGGCAGTGCCACTGGGACCTTTGGTGGAGCCCCCCTATGGGGCCACGAAGCGTGCGAGGGGTGTGCCAGAATGGGGGGTGGAACCGCATGCCAGCGCAGCCACTGGGGCCTTCGGTGGTGCTCCCTATGGAGCCACGAAACGTGTGAGGGGTGTGCCGAAATGGGCGGCGGAACCGCATGCGAGCGCAGCCACTGCGGCGTTCGGTGGAGCTCCCTATGGGGCCACGAGACGTGTGAAAGGCGTGCCGAAAAAAAGGAGGGTGGAACCGCATGCGAGCGCAGCCACTGGGGCCTTCGGTGGAGCTCTCTATGGGGCCACGAACCGTGTGAGGGGTGTGCCGAAATGGGAGGGGGAACCACATGCGAGCGCAGCCACTGGGGCGTTCGGTGGAGCTCCCCATGGAGCCACCCACGAAGCGTGTGAGGGGTGTGCCGAAATGGGGGGTGGAACCGCATGCGGGCGCAGCCACTGGGGCCTTCGGTGGAGCTCCCTATGGGGCCACGAAACGTGTGAGGGGTGTGCCAGAATGGGGGGTGGAACCGCATGCGGGCGCAGCCACTGGGGCCTTCGGTGGAGCTCCCTATGGGGCCACGAAACGTGTGAGGGGTGTGCCAGAATGGGGGGTGGAACCGCATGCGGGCGCAGCCACTGGGGCCTTCGGTGGAGCTCCCTATGGGGCCACGAAACGTGTGAGGGGTGTGCCAGAATGGGGGGTGGAACCGCATGCATGCGGGCGCAGCCACTGGGGCCTTCGGTGGAGCTCCCTATGGGGCCACGAAACGTGTGAGGGGTGTGCCAGAATGGGGGGTGGAACCGCATGCGGGCGCAGCCACTGGGGCCTTCGGTGGAGTCCCTATGGGGCCACGAAACGTGTGAGGGGTGTGCCAGAATGGGGGGTGGAACCGCATGCGGGCGCAGCCACTGGGGCCTTCGGTGGAGCTCCCTATGGGGCCACGAAACGTGTGAGGGGTGTGCCAGAATGGGGGGTGGAACCGCATGCGGGCGCAGCCACTGGGGCCTTCGGTGGAGCTCCCTATGGGGCCACGAAACGTGTGAGGGGTGTGCCAGAATGGGGGGTGGAACCGCATGCGGGCGCAGCCACTGGGGCCTTCGGTGGAGCTCCCTATGGGGCCACGAAACGTGTGATGGGGTGTGCCAGAATGGGGGGTGGAACCGCATGCGGGCGCAGCCACTGGGGCCTTCGGTGGAGTTCCCTATGGGGCCACGAAACGTGTGAGGGGTGTGCCAGAATGGGGTGTGGAACCGCATGCCGGCGCAGCCACTGGGGCCTTCGGTGGAGCTCCCTGTGGGGCCACGAAGCGTGTGAGGGGTGTGCCAGAATGGGGTGTGGGAGGGGGAGGAGGGGGGAGGAGGGAGGGAGGAAGGAGGCGGGAACGCGGGGCACCGTCTCTTCGAAACGAGGACCCAACACCACAGGATGGTTGGGAAAAAAAAAGCTGTACGGCAGGTTCGTGCCGTGTCGACCCCGGCGTTGGTTTTTGACACCGCAGGGATCGTTCAACCTTGAACGATCGGCCAGTTCCGCAACGTCCAATCGTTCAACATCGACCGATTCTGGGCCGCCGCCGGCGTTCAACCTTGAACGCCCGCGCTGGGGTCGCCGCCGGTCGACACGACGCGAACCTACCGTAGTACAGCGGGGGGACGGCTGAGGGAAAACTGCGCACAAACATTTCGCTTCCCACACAAAACCTGGCGCGGGACTCCAGGAGCGAGGGCGGCGCGCAAGTTCGCTCGTGGGCCCAGGCCCTGTCGCCGCCGTCGCCGCGACGTTCGTCGACGCAGCCGTCGTCGTTGCCGCCATCGTCGTCACTGTCGGCGCGGACGCCGCCGTCGTCGTCGCCGTCCCGAGACGCCCGCTCGTTCACGTTATTACCAGCGGCTGGTCGCGCGCGACCGCGCGCGCCATTGCTCTCGCTTTTCCACTCCTCCGACGGGGGCCCTGGCGGACATCGTGTTTGTCGTTCCACCTACAGCTGCTTAAACATACTGGGACAATTACGCCTCTGAACATGCGAAGTGCACAACTGGGACCTTCGGTGTAGCTCCCTACGAGGCCACGAAACGTGTGAGGGGTGTACTGTACCACTGAGACCTTTGATGGAGCTCCTCACGGGGCCATGAAACGTTGCAGGGATGCCTCATATGAGGGGTGTGCCGAAACAGAAACGATCCAGGGATGGGAGGAGGGAGGAGGAGGGGAGGAAGGAAGGAACGCAGGGCGCTGCATCTTCAAAACGAGGACCCAAGAAGACAGGATGGTTGGGAACAAATAAAACAAAATCCCGGCCCGCCCGCCCTGCATACCGCGGCCGCCAGATCCCCAGGCTCCGGATACTTAATCTCTGGTGATCTCCCCCCCTCCGCCCTGTTTACCGCGGCCGCCAGATCCCCAGGCTCCCGATAACCCCTGGAGGTCCCCCCCCCCGCCCTGCATACCGCGGCCGCCAGATCCCCAGACTCCCGATAATCCCTGGTGGTCACGCCCCCCGCGCCGACTCGCCCACTCTGCATACCGTGGCCGCCAATCCCCAGGTCCCCACAGAACAGGGCATAACACCACACCACCGAAGAGAGCATGTCCGCGCAGAACATACCATATCATGACAGACCATACCGTAGCGTAACACACCATGACAGAGCAATGCCTATCATAGCACAGTGTAACGTGTAACAGCACATACCATTACATAACACGACACATCAAGCATGCCATAAGAAACCAACGCCGAACTGAACATACCAAACAATACCATGACACACCATCACATAACATAACATAGCAGGTCATAGCACAACACCACAAAACAACGCATGCTATGACATACCGGAGCATACGTAGCATAACATGAAATACCATCGCATGGCATAACGAGGCATCACACTGGCCGAGACCACCGCGCCCCGCGCACATCGTTCCAGGGAGCGCGCGCACCTTCGGGATCCAACGCCGAAGGCTTCGGTGGGGACCGCTCGAAGCACACCGTTTTTCTCTGTGTGTCTTGCCCCCCCTTGCAACTCCGCCGTGGAGAGCCCAGCGGCCGTGCCGCTCGGGCGGGCTGCGAACTCCGACCTCCAAGAGGCCCCCGCGCCTCGGGCACGAGCGCACCCGCGGACGGGGCGAGCAGCTGGCGCACCCCCCTGCCTCGCGCGACGGCGGATGGCGCGCCCGCGGCGCTGGCGCGGCCAGCGCCTCCGCTGCGCACGTTGCGGGCATGCAGTGCTGCCGAATATGCCCCTCTCGGAAGCTGGGCGAGGGCTGGCAAATCCGCGGCTGCCGAAACGGCTCCCCCGGAAGAAGCAAACAACGTCCCGGAGTACAACGCAGCGCGCGACATAATAAACGTGCTGATTCCCGGAAGGAAAACAACAATTTCCCGGAGCTCAGCTTTAGCAGCCACGGGTTTGCCAGCCTTCGCCTGGCTTCTGACCTTCACTCCCAGAGACGCGCCCAAACCCTCGGGACCGCCCCACGAGATCAATTGAGGGGGCCCTGGGACACACAAATAAATACACACCAAGATCAGGATTCCCCATATTTGCCAATAGTTTCGAGATTTCCGTCTTCCCCCCCCTTCCCCTATTTTCTTGGGAATCGACGATCAATTGTGTCTGTGTGTCTCCTTCCCTCCTGATCGATGCATTCCCTCGTCGCGCGTCGAGAGCGTCACGGCAGGCTGCGCCGGCACGACGACGAAGCTGCCACGAAGGTCTCTCGGTTCGCTCAAGGCGGCCACGCCAACGGCGATGTGACCGTTTCTTTTCCCCGGGTAAGGGTCGTCAGCCAGGGGGGGGGGCGGGAGGGAGCATAACGGTAACGGCGGCCGCGGCGTGCACCCGCCAGGGTGCGTCCGCGCCACTGGAGCATCAATCGCCTGAGTGCACCACAGCATGTAGGGTGGGGGTCCAGGTGCACACCCCAAATACGATCGTTGGCGTTACCCGGTGTGGGGGGGGGGTCTGGGTTACGAGCGAGACAGTGGGAAGGAGAAAACAACGCTCACGATATCGATATTGCTTAACAGCGATGTTAAAAATCTGGATTTTGCGACGCCGAACTCGCGTAGAACAGATTGCAGCAAAGCACGAACCGCGCTTTCCTACATCTGGGTTGGCCACGAAAAGTCCCCACCTCATACGGAAACCTACGCCGCCGTTCCCTGCATGGCCGTTAGCGTGTCTACTGCGGGCCCCAAGAATATGCACCACCACCACCACCTCCACTCCGCCTCCTTCCTCGACCCATCCTCTTCCCCTCCTCCTGCCTGGGCGAGAGATGGGGGTGAGGGTGGTGGCGGTGTAGATGGTCGGAGCCCCGTAGCCGCGCTTTGCGCGGGCGCTGGTGCCCGAAACGCCTCAGGCAAGACCGCTTGCTGGTCGCAAGGCGGCGGCTGCAGCCCAGCACCTTGTCCTCCCTCGCAGCATCTGCCCCGCAGGCTCGGCCGCTCCCGCTGCATCGGCCCCTGTGTTCAATGGCAGTCCTTGTGGATGCCATGGCAAGGGACACTCCAACAGTCTCATCACTGAATCCGAACGTGTGCTCAACATCTCGGACACATGTCCCAAAGTGTTTCGAACAGGTTTTTTCACATGTCCAAAAAAAACATGTTCAACACATGCCGTCGACATCTGGAAAGCACTTGGCCCCATGCTTCCTCTCCATGGATCGTCCTCCACGCAGGAGCAGGAGGAGGAGGAAGAGCAGGAGCAGGAGGAGGAGGGGGAGGAGGAGGAGGAGGAGGAGGAGGAGAGGAGGGGGAGGGGGGGAGAGGAGAGAGGAGGGAGGAGGGAGGAGGAGAGAGGAGCAGGAGGAGGAGGAGGAGGCCATCCAGGGCGCGCCCACGAGCCACGCGCCCGGTGGAGCGCTTGCAGCTGGATGGGGCAGCGCGCGGGCCCGGACCCCCGACGCCGTGCTTTCTTCACGACGCTGGCCCCGCTCCTGCTCCTCCCCCTCCTCCTCCCTCCTCCTCCTCCTCTCTCCTCCTCCTCCTCCTCCCCTCTCTCCTCCTCCTCCTCCCCCTCCTCCCCCCCTCCCCCCTCCTCCTCCTCCTCCCTCCTCCCTCCTCCTCCCTCCTCCTCCTCCTCCTCCTCCTCCTCCCCTCCTCCTCCTCCTCCTCCTCCTCCTCCTCCTCCTCCTCCTCCTCCTCCTCCTCCTCCTCCTCCTCCTCCTCCTCCTCCCCCTCCCCCCCCTCCCCCTCCCCCTCCTCCTCCTCCTCCTCCTCTCCTCCTCCTCCTCCTCCTCCTCCTCCTCCTCCCCCTCCTCCTCCTCCTCCTCCTCCTCCACCTCCTCCTCCTCCTCCTCCTCCTCCTCCTCCTCCTCCTCTCCTGCTCACTCTCCTCCTCCTCCTCCTGCTCCCTCCTCCTCTTCGCTCCTCGCTTCTCGCTCCTCCACCTGATCGCTCCAGGTGTCTCGAGCACAAGAAGTCCGACGATCTGTTCTTGTTCAGTCGCGGCGCTTCATATCCTCACTCTGGCCGCGGGGGGCTCAGAAAAGACGACTCGCTCACCAATTCCCCGGGGCCGTCTTTTCATCTCGACTCGTTCTTTGGCGGTCCCGAGGCCCGGTCAGGGCACCCAAAACGTCGACGGTAGAGAAGACCTCCCGCCGTGGTTGCTCCACGACTCGAGGGGTCTGGGGAGTGTGGTGGGGGACCTTTCTCGTGCGGCATGGCATTGCCGCCTCCTTGGGCCCCACCTAGGCACTGTCCTTGACCGTCCTCCGAGCCGCGCCCAGCCGCTGCAAAGGGCTTCCGAAGGCCTTCAGGCGTCAACAACGTGCCGAAGTCCTGGATCATGCAACGAACTGATCATCAACCATGGGATCGACCGTCGATCACCGATCGTCCTCGCGACAGCACACCCTCGCGACAGCAGACCCTCGCGACAACACACCCTACACAGCATAAACACACACAGTGCACATGTCCTGTTGCGGTGCTGCACGCGACCATGCGAGAGACCATAACGGGAGACCGAGCGGGCTACCTTACGAGAAGGCGTACAGAAAACCCCCCTGAGACAATACGGGAGACGACACGGGAGACCACACTCAGCGCCCCTCAAACGGGGACTCCACTAACGGGTACTTTGGCCAGTGACCCAGCGAACCCAGCCCTTCCCGATGTGGGCAAAGCTGCAATGCAAGAAAAAGGCCCTAAAGTGGCAATTTTCGGCAAAATTCAAAGTACCCGTTAGTAAGTACCCGTTACGGTGCCGTTGACACACTAAACCGATTCTGGATCCGGCGGACGGCACCATGCGGGAGATCAAACAGGAGACACCGCCCCACCGATGTCGGATCTGGCAGACCACTCTCCCACAGGCATCACATACAACCTTTCCAGTCAAGCTGCTTCGGAAAACGCAAACAACTCGTAGAGCTTGCCCTCATCACCCCCAACTCGGCCTAGAACTCGTTCCCGAGCAAGCGGCGCTCCTCCCAGCTCTCTCCCCAGCCGAGGGGCAGGCCGTGCTGGCGCTGGAGAACGAGTCCGTCGTGCCGCCTCGGCAGTCAAGGGGAGAAACCAAGCATGGAGAGGGCAACACATGCACGAGCAGTCGAAAGTCAGCGCGAATTTCGCGCAGCGGCGCTGGACCCGGCCCTGAGGGCCCCGAGGGCCCAGCGCCGATCCGAGAGAGCATCCCATGTTTTCCAACGGATGGAGAAGGGGGAACTGAGAATTGACGACCCGAATATACCGAACAGTCTGGGGCTGGCTCGGACCTGCACGGGCCTCCGGGGACTTCTGTGGAGCTCTCTCAAGACCTGTCCAGGGCAGAGGCGGGATGAGGATTCCAGCATGGCTGCACAATCTTGCACTGTTGTCCACGCTGACTTCTTCAGCGGGGGGGTCCTCGAGCGCCCTGTCCCCTAGTATCTACAAACGCCATGCAATAACCAATCGCCGCGGTGAAAACTGTAGAGTCAATGTCCCATATGAGACATGACACGTGTTCGCACACAACTTACGCTCATGCACAACAACTCTTGAATCGCGATCGCATCATGACGTGCTGGTGTGTTCCAATACGTGCGCCATGCGCGCAACCTGCGGTAAATCAAACACAAATATCCTCATGGAGCCCTGGACATGGACGGTCTGTGAGATGGGTCACGGCTTGATTCGAATGGATGGGTCAGTGTGTGTTCTCGCTTGTTTGGGCGCAAAATGAAAACCTGGCCCGCCTAAAAGTGCGAAGGCCACCCTATTCAATTCATGTTTTTCTGTGTCCACAAACTCGGCCACGATACGGCCTTACAGAACAACCATGCGCGTCTGATCTTCAGCAGAAGCTGCGCTCACGGCATCCAACACAAGAGCTTGCCAAAACAAGCTGAGCCCAAACTGTAACATCGTGACTGACGAACGGGCTCGTGATAATCCGCGACCGCCTGGCCAGAACTGCTGATGTCAGGTGGTATCGGGGCCTTGAGGGGGGGTGGCTCGACCGTCGGAAACCCGCAGCCATTTATATCGCCTCTGCGCCTCACACGGATGCAGGGTGGGGCCACAAAAACGGCTCGGGACGAGCTGGAAATGCAAGGATGAGAGGCCATCCTTATCGAGGGCGGCGACTGCCCTCTTGCACACTCGCAAGAGGGGCCCTGTGGCGGAGAGCAGAGGAACGACACCCGAAAAGACGGCACGAGAAAAAAGGCAATCAAAGCAATCAATCCATCCGTTCTGATTACCAGGCCGCAGCGTGCTCAGCAGCATTTGCAGGGGGCGCGGGGAGGACTGCCCCAAACTCCCCCACTGTGATTGCAATCCTCCCTATTTCTCCTCCCCTGTTCCGTCCCCCTCCTCCATCTGATTCAACCTCCTCCTCTGTAGCCCCGAACCCTCGTCGCCTGTCCAACCTACCCTTTCCCACTGGGTCCTCACCCCCCTCCCCGTCCTCCTCCTCATCTCCTCCTCATCTTCCTCCTCCACGCATCCCATATCGCAGCACGAGACGCGATCGTTGGCCGGTCTGGGCTTTTCGAATGAGGCTTTCTTATAAACCAACATCCCAAAACACGAAACATCAAACTTGACCGGTCGTGTCCGCAATTGGCCGGAGAATGGCCGGGTGAATGGTCAATCTTCACAGAGGGTGAATGGCCGTGTGAACGGCCGGGTGAAATTTCCGCAACAACCGAACTTCACACTGGTGAATGGCCAGTCGTTTCCGAAATCGGGCTATCTTCTTCGCGCACCGCACACATTCGACTCAAAACCGTGTAACAGTTACACGGGTGGAGGGCTGGTAGATTTCAAAATAATGGCTCTCGCCTTACAAGCTTGACATAAGTATTGGAATGGAGGGCCGGTGGTTTGGGGCTCCCGCCTTAGCGCCGCGCATATTCGTCTTCGACGTTTGCAATAGCTACAAAGATGGAGGCCGGCTCATTCTCAAAATACCGTTCTCGTCAATACGGTTCTCGTCTTGGGACTTCCTCAGTACCAAGAGCTAGAGTTTCAATATTGTAAACACTTGCACGGGTGGAGGGTAGTTCCTTTTCAAGATGGGACTGTCGCGTGCCTCCTCCGTAAACCTGAACATGCAAACTCTCCGAGATTCTCTTCGCTAAACGGGTGGAGGATGGATCCTTTGAAAGACGGAGTCTAGCCTGAGTGGTAGGCCCCCTGGACGCCAGTGATGAAACTGGAGCACTGTCGACGCATTTTCACGTTACTCTGGTCTTCCTTCTCGTCCCCCCTCCCCCCCCGCCCACCCACATCTCCCTCACCCCTGGTCTCCATTCCCCCGTCTTCACCCTCACCCCTCGGTGTACTCAGGACTCTGAGGTTCTAGTATTCTACTGGCTGGGGCCCAAAATTTTGAAATTTACCAGGCGTTCCCACGCGTTCCTGGACTGCCCCGCGTGACTTTTACAAAGGCCCGAGGGCCCCAAGACGGGCCAAGAGGGCCCCAGAAAGCGCCCAAGAGGTTCCAAGAGGCCTCCAAGACAGCCCAAGAGCGCTCCAAGACGCCCAAGATGGCCCCAAGATGGCCCAAGAGGCCCCAACGAAGCCCCAAGAGCGCTCCAAGAGGACCCCCAAGAAGGCCCAAAGAATCAACAATCATTGATGTCCCGTGGGTGTTTCGATGTGCTTCGCGTTCTCGCGTTCTCGGGCTTCCGACGCGTAAAGATGGCCCCAGAGGCTCCCAAGAAGGCCCCGAGACAACCCAAGAGGCGCCCAAGAGGGTCTCAAGACGGTCCAAGAGGGCCCAAAAACGGCCAAGAGGCGCCCAACATCGCCCAAGACGGCCCCACGATGGCCCTGAGAGGGGCCCAAGAGGGGGAACACGAACCGACAATTCGAACCTTCCGCCCCGAGAGGCCACCTCGAGGCCCCACGAGGCCCCCAAGAGGTACACAAAGAGACCCAGAGAGGCCCCCAAACGGCACCCAAGAAGCCTCAACACTGCATCTAAGTTGCCCCCGAGAGGCCTCCCAGGATATCCAATTGAACATCCGCGAGGCCTCTGACCCACAACCCAGGCACGATTGCGGGATGGGCCGAAGGCCACGAGGTATAAGCATCCAAACATCTTTATGCGATCCTCCTCATCCCCCTCTTCCCACTCCTCCTCCGCCTCTTTATCTTCCTCCTCCTCCGTTCCCTCCTCCTCCACTTCTTCCCAACATCGGCTCCTCCTCCCCCCTCCTCCTTCACCTACCCCCCCATCCTGCTCCTCCTCCTCCTCCTACTCCTCCTCCTCCTCCTACTCCACCTGCTCCTCCTGTCTCCCTCTCTTCCTCCTCCTCCCCCTCCTCCTCCTCCTCTTCCTCCTTCCCCCTCCTCTCTCTCTCTCTCTTTGTCTTTCGTGTTTCGTTTGTTTTGGCTGGGTGGGGTTCTTTGTCTTGCTTCCCCTCTCTCTCTCTCCCCTCTCTCTCTCTCTCTGAGGACTCTAGGTTTTGTATTGCATGTATGCACAACACCCCGCAGTTGCGGATATGGTAAGAGTGAGGGGGCGGGCGCGGGGTGGGCCGCGGGTGCGTCGCGGATGGGTCGCGGGTGGGTCGCGGGGCGAAGCGCGGGCGGGTCGCGGGTGGGTCGCGGACGGGTCGCGTGTGGGTCGCGGATGGGTCGCGGGTGGGTCGCGGGTGGGTCGCGGGCGGGTCGCGGGCCGGGTCACGAATGGGACGACGACAACAAGGCTTCTGACGCCCCCTCTGGGGGAGGAGCACCACATCGCATCGCAGAACACCCCGGTGGGATTGAAGAAAAGTAAGTTCGATGGGCAGGTCCCTTGGACGAGGCTAAGGCGCCCGCAGGCGCCGAAACCTCGCAGAATAGATCGTCCCCGCGCAAGTTCGGCCTCCACTTGGACAAGAATATGGAAACCTAATCAAGAATATGGAAACCTAATCAGCTGCCAAGGAAGCCTTCAGTACATAATCCTTACTAGGGGCACCTGATTGCAAAATCCCTGCTGAGGAGCATTTACTAAATGAAACTCTCTTAAGGAGAACTGTTAAAACTAATCCTCATTAAGGAACCCTGAAACAAAGAATCCTTGCTAAGAGAACTGTCGTGACTATTCCTCCCTAAAGAAACCTGTATACGTAATCCCTACACAGGAAGCCGGGAAGCGCACCACCAGATTCACCATGTGCGCAGCAACCTTTAACCTCACGAAATACCGCAAGGCTCACTACAGGCAGAAGAGTCAAGGGCAAACTCTCGACCATCAGGAAGCGCACAACCGCCATGAAGCAATTGGCCGTCAAGAGGCACACAAGAAATTACCAAGAAGCGCCTCACGCTCATGTCGGTCAGGAAGCGCGCCGCCACCTCCCCCGAGCGCACGGCAATCAGGAACTTCTCGAACATCGTGAAGCGCACGACGTGTGGGAGGCGCAAGAGCAGACCAAACGCTGATCCACACCAAGCAAGGCACCCATAGCCATCTGGATGAGACGTCACTGAGCACCCAGGGAACGCCAGACCATCAGAAGGCGCACGAACATCAAGAAACGCCTCAAGCTCACGTCCGTCAGGTAACGTACTACCATCTTCACGTTGCCGATGGGGATTAGGACGCTCACGAAAATCAGGAAGCTCGCGACGAGAAGGGGGCCCAAGAGCAGGCCCACGACCATCAGGAAGTGCACAGCCACCAGGAGACACGTGAACATCATGCGGGCATCAGGAAGCGCTTCGCGCCCACAGCACTCACGAAGGGTGCTCACGACTAGCAGGGGACTCAACGGCAGACCAAGCATGACCATCAAGAGGCGCACGAGCACCAAAAAAGAACCTCGGGAAACTCACATCCGACAAGCAGCACCTTGCCATCTTCATCAATTCACGGCAATCGGGAACCTCGCGAACATCGACGAGCTAACGACTAGCAAAAAACTCACGAAAAGGCCAAACACAAATCGATGCCAAGAATTCTTCCGTCATCTGGATGGAGCGTCGCTGAGCGTTCAACCCCGCTGGTACCCCGAGAACTCACGACAATCAGGAAACTAAGGCTCTTCTGCAGGGAAACTGTCAGGCCGATGCTCAAGGACGGAGCCAAATGTATCAACGAAAACCTCCTTTGCACGCTGCCAGACCGCACGAAGATCGTAGGTGACAGGAAAGCGTTCCGAAGCGATGTTCGCCACTTCTAACAGCGCAGCCAATGCTATCAGTGTCACGCGGTCCTCGAGATCGCTATCGCCAAAAACGATGATGCCATGGGCGCTGTTGATGTCGCTCTGACTGCCATTGGCCTGCCCCGAAACACGAAAAGCCCGCAACGACGAGAAGGGCACGTCGAGCTGGTCGTCGCGCCGCTTCGGTCGCACTCGCGGGCCAACTAAGAAGCATGATCCTCAGCCCGATGAGACCCAAAGCTGTAGCGATGCTGGTCACGATGACGATGATGATGCTGTTGCTGAAAATGGTGATGGTGGTCATGATGATGATGCTGGTGATGACGGCGACAAGGCTACTGACGGTGCCAATGATGATCACGCCGATGATGGTGGCGATGCGGGTAATACTGATGAGGATAATACTGAATAGTATGTTAATGTGAATGGTAACGATGGTGATGGTGATGATGATGGTGACGAAGAAAATGACGATAATGGTGATGATGAGGGTGATGATGATGATGATGATGATGATGATGATGAAAACGATTTTCACGTGCTGGTGATGAGGCTTTTGGAAGAGTTCGACATGCGCTCGCGGTCAACGGGCGCGAGTGGCCCGCATGGTGTTATTTGGCAGAGATCGTGCCCCCGCACCGCGCGCGTAAAAGGTGTTCCAATGATATCGGTTTGAACGCGGTGTCCCCATATAAAGTGTGCGTACATGCGAGAAACGTGGACATGTACATTTGTACATCTACACACCGGTGTCTATGCCGTACCCCTCATGTCTATACACAATGTACATGTATATGTATATATAGTATGTTGCGTTCGGTGGTTCTCTCTCTCTCTCTCTCTCTCTCTCCCCCTATGGTTATATGTATTTCCTTGCCCCCTCCCTGATCTCATCGCCGCATTCACCCTCCTGCCGCTTCCACTCCCTGCATTATCCCCCATCCCCTTTTCCCCCCTCCCCAATTGCACCCCCTCACCTCTGCCCCCCTTCCTCCTCCCTCCTCCCCAAGACCTCATCCACGGGGCATGGGCGGAACCCGAGGCCGTCGCCGCACGCGCTCGAGCTGCTCCTCTGCCTGCAGGGGCTACGTCGCCGCGCGGGCGGGGATGGGCGGCGGGGGCACGAGACAGCAGGGCGCAAGGATGACAGAAGATAGCGGTGACGAAAGGCGTCCTAAAACCTAAAAGCAAAGAGTCTATAGATATGTACCCTGGTATGCTTTATGGCGCCCTCATGCGCCCCCTTGTGCCGCCCCCATTTCGGCGCACCCCCCGCGCAAATCCTTGCCCTCGGAGGGCCAGGAATGGTGTTCCGATAACTTTTGCCAAACGCAGGGCGCGCCCCTCATTTCCTGGAGTGCCAGGACTGGTGTTTTGGGGGCTTTGGCAAATCGCAGGGCGCAACCCTCGCGCTGATCCTGGCCCTAGGAGCTCCAGGAATGTTTTTTTTGGGCGGATCTGCAAAACCCAGGGCGCGCCCCTAGAGTCGTGGCCTCGGACTGCCAGGAATGGTGTTATGGGAGGGTCTGCAAGTCCCAGGGCGCACCCCCCACACAGAGTCGTGGCCCCGGGGTGTCAGAAATGGCGTTTTAGGGGCGGCTTGCGAGTCGCACGGCGCGTCCCTCTCAGACCTTCGTGGCCTCGGAATGCCAGGCATGGCGTCGTTACTGCCCCTCGCGAAAAGGTACGGGCGCGACCTCGAATCCGTCTCCTCGAGGCAGCGAGCTATCCCGCGCTCGTTGCGCAACCACTCACTCCATGCAATCTCACCGCCGCTGAGCGGTGTCCCTGTGACGCACAGGGACTCGTGTAACTATACGTGGTTCTTCAAATCGCGTCGTCGCGCGCGCGTGCCGCATCGCCGCTGCAGCGGCTGCCCAGAAGACTTTGCGCGACTGTCGTCGTCGTCGTTTTGAAATCAACATCGTCGTCTTCGTCATCGGTATCGTCGTCGTCATTTGAAATCAATATGTATTGGATCATGGGTGGGTGGGGCACGTCCAACAAGCTTTAAGTTTGGGCTAGTGGACCCAAAACCCTAAACCCTAACACCAAACCCTAAGACCAGGCCGCCGAACGCAACAACAACAACAGCAACAACAACAACATCAACAACAACATCAACAAGCAACGAAACCTAGGACTCCGACCGGGAGCCCCCCCTCCCCCCCAAGGCCTGGCCTGCTTCCGCACCGGAGGCAGGAAGCAGGCTGGCGGGAGAGACGAAGGGAGAGGAATGTGTGTTGAAGGGGCCCTGGGACACACAAACAAATACACACAAACAAAAGGAGTCCCCATAGTTTCCCATATGTTCTGGGTTGTTGTCTTCTCTCCCACTTCCCATATGTTCCCATATGTTTTGGGGAATCGGCCATGAATTGTGTCTGTGTGTTTTCCCCCTGAGTTTTTGTTGACGCGGAACGCTGCTGAGCACCTGACGCCAGCGAGTGCAGACAGCGGCGGGAGGCGCAAAAAAGCTACTGCCCTGCCCCAGCGAGACCCAGACCACGGATTGAACACGTGCCTGGCAGTCGGGCGCACCGGGGGAATCCTCAGCCAGCTCTTCAGGCGGAAGGCCGCACAGGGCGGGAGGAGGGGAGAGGGGTAAGAACGAGGACCCTAATTAACACGTCGCCCCCACCTTGGCTCGAAGTCAGAACAGTTGATTGGTTTGACGACTCTCGGCATATCGTGAGCATCCCTGGAAGGCTTTTGGCCTCAGAAAACCCAAAATCGCCCACGAGGGGCTGGAAACCTCTGCAAAGAGCCTCGTGAGGGCGGAAGGCGGAACCCCGCATCGTTTCCGGTCGAGGCCCGAAGCTCCGAACGGAGCGAAACCCGTGGTGAGCGCCATGCGAGACCCAGAACCCACGCCAGGCCGAACCCTGGACCCCGACCGAGGCGAAACCACGCAATCCAAATTGGGCGCCCGAGTTATCCGGGGTAACTCGGGTCCGGGGTAACTCGGGTTTGGATTCCCGAAAAAACGAACCCGAGTTAGCCCTGACCCGAGTTGCCCCTGATGATGTGGGGCTCTGACCAAATGCTGACGGCCGCAACGAACGACGGAGAACCAACGGACGACGGCCGACGGACGGCAGAAACAGCCAACGCACGGGGAGCGCCGACGGCGGACGATGACACGATGACGACGACGACGACCACGACGACGACGACGACGACGACGACCACGAGGACGACGACGACGGCGATAGCGACGACGACGGCGACGGCGATAGCGACGACGACGACGACGACCCAGGGAACAGCGACGACGGACGACGGCGGAAACGGGCAGCAAAGGCGGGCGATGGGCGAACCCCGAGGAGCCCCGGAGCAAGCGCCAACTTCCGGGCCCCTGCGCGCCGGCACAGAAGAAGGTGGGCCGCTTGATCCTCTTGGCCAAAGTTGTACGCTTCGGTCCCCGAAGGCAACGTGGGATGTGGAACACGATGCGCTTCCACTCTGCTCGTCAAGTGCTGGAGGCCTGGAAATGGGCACCAACACCAACACAGGGGGTTGTCTCCACAGGGGAAGATAATCCTGGATTTCGGTGTTGGTGGTAATAGTTCGGCCACCTTGGAAACCAGAATATATTACCACCATCACCGAGATCGGGATCTTCGTCTCTCGGTGGAGGCACACCGCCGAAATTGGTGTTGGTGTCAACCTCTAGGCCTGCGAAAGTGGATCTGCAAGTGGGCGTCATGACATTGATCGATGCGCTACCTGTCACATGGCAACGCTACAGGGGGCGAAACGACATCTCTTACCCAGGGGAGCCACTCAGCAGAGCCCGCCCAAAACCCTTCTGGACTACGTGTAACATGCAATGTTGCCCTATGCCTGCTCGTGTCAATTAGTTTTCGGAACAGCAGTACGCTAGTCACGAGCAAGCCGGCGCCAGCCCAAACCTGACGATGCCTATCGCGCATCTTCACACTGCAGGCCATGGCCAACCCGGGTTGCTCGGCGGCGAGCGAGGGGGGAAACGAGAAGGGGCGGGCCTTCTCAGAAGGCTCGGACGTCCCCCAGCCTTCCGAGAAGTTTCCTACGCCTTCCCCGAAGAGAGAGAAACAGCTTCTCAGCAGGCGCGAGGGCTTCCGAGAAGCTCCGCCGCCTTCTGAGAAGGCCCTCTCCTTCTCGTTTCCCCCCCTCGCCCGCCGCCGAACTGCGACGCCCGAGTAATCTTGTGCTGCAATCCTCGGTCGGCCCACGCCGAAAAGCGACACGCGCGAGGCGAGGGCGCGGAGGAGGCCGCAGCCCAGGAACGCCGGGTGTGCAGGGGGGCGGCCGCCGCCCAGGAGGAGGAGGTGGAGGAGGAGGAGGAGGAGGAGGAGGAGGAGGGGGAGGAGGAGGAGGAGGACGCCGCGAAGCCGCGAACCCCGAAGAGCGCGGGTGACGTCGCGCTCTCCCGGGGATTGCCCCCTGCGGCGAGGGAGCCGCAGCGGAGCCGAGGGAGCCGTGCTCCGGAAGCAGGCCGGGTGTGCGACGGCTGCGGAATGCCACGACAATGGACACCCCAACAGTCCTATCCTTGAATTTCATATGTGCTTCAAATGTCGGACACATGTTCCAGACCAGTTTTGAACACGTCTTTGTTTACATGTAGACCTCTGGAAATCGCTTGGCAGCATGCTTCCTCTCCATGGATCGTCCCCCACTGCACGAATGGCTTCGCGTCATCGGATCCTGCTTCCGCGGCGCTGGAGAGCAAGACCCGCGGCGGCGGCGGAAGGCAGCGCGAAGCTGACCCAAAGGAGAAACACAGCTGGCCGCACGCGCCCGTGCGCGGGCAGCTCGGCAGGACGCAGGGGCCAACCGCCCCCGTGAGGCCCCAGGCCGCTGGAGCGCCAAAACTGCGACGACGGCAGAGGACACACCCGAGAGGACGCAGGCCTCTCCCAAAGGCAGCCCATGCCCAGAGACACCACAGCACACGCACCGCGCACGCCACGACCCGGAGGCGCCCGTGCCTTTACACGGCCGACCTGCCAGTGAGACCCGACGGCGCGCGCGCAGGTCGGGAGCGGCCAAGAGGGGGGGTGTCCAAGAGGGGGGGGGTGCAGATCATGACCGGCGGCATGTGCGCGGCCCAGCGGGGGGGCCAGGGACATAGCGGAATAAGAAGAGGCGCCATGACATCTGGGGAAATGTCGTGGCCCACGCCATGATAACCCACCCCCCCCCAGTCATCACCCCCCTCTTCCGCCCCCGAATTACAATGAAAAGATCCCCTCCCGTGCTCCCGGGCCCACCCCGCGCGGGCGTGCACGTGGGGAGGGGGCGGGGGGGGGCTTCCTCGGAGACAGCGGCGGGGAGACCTTGCGGGCCGCAGCCGCATGTGGCACGCGCACGGTCATCCTCCTGCTTCCACACGCCCTTTTCCCTCCTTCCGCTTACTGGTGTTCCCCCTTCCACCTCCTGCTCTCCTCTCTCTCTCTCTCTCTCTCTTTTTGTTTTTTTTTGTTTCCTCTCTCTCTCTCTCTCGCTCTCTTTCTCGCAACGCCGTCGGGAGATCCCTGTCGCCGCCGCGCAGCCGCCACCCGTGCGCGCGCGGGCGCCATTCGACGGCGTGGGGGCATAGCATGGAGAGGAGCGAGCACTCACACCCAACTCGGAATATCTTGAGTCTACCGAAGGAGGGGAGAGTGGCTGGTAGAGCGTCAGCCACTCCGCCGCACCATATCTGCACACCGTAGAAGTACTACCTTGCCACTAAAAGTGTACACGGGGCATCTTATCTGCATCGCTGTAGATGTAGTTCCTTGCCTGCAAGGAGGCACTTGGGGTGCCTCGCCTGTAACGCTGCATACGAAATGCCCGCCAAATTCTCCACAACCCGTGGATGCTGTAGACCGGGTAGTTTGTATGTGTCGACGTACATATCTCGGGTCGGGCGAAAGGGGGGGATAGCAAAGGGGGGGTTTGAGAATCAGCTCACGTAGCTGATTTTCCCGGCGCCTCCCGGCGCCGGAGGCGGCTATGTATCGAGGAATGGGCCCCTCGGTGAGGCCGAAACCAGCTGCATGCAGCAAATTTCGTAACCCCCCCTTTCTCAATCCCCCCCTTTCGCCCGACCCGAATATCATACCGCTTCCCGTAGCGCTGTAGAGCAAGCGCACGCCAATCGGAAAACGCAGATACAACCATGAAGTCGGAAGGCGTCAGCCATGACGTCAGCTCCCTCTCCCGTCCCTTCCCACAACTTCCTCCTCCCGGGCCTGAATGGCGTCAGCCATGGCGTTCCCCCCCCCCCCCTCTCCTGCCCATGGCGTTCCCCTTCCCCTCTCCTTCCTCCCTCCCGGGCCTGAATGACGACGGCGTCAGCCATGACGTCAAGTCGATTAGGGTTAAGCCCTCCCACATAACTCACAGGCCCAGCAGGCCAGAGGCGCGCTAAGATCTCCAGCGACAGGTTATCAGTACTTCCAGTTCGCGCGCGCGTGGCGGCAGCTGGGGACCCCTGGACGAAGAAATCCTGGCCGATGCCCTGGTGACTCCCCCAGTCAGGAGGAAGAGAAGCACACAGACACAATTATTCCTCGATTGTGTATTAATCTGTGTGTCCTGGGGCCCCTTCACCCAGGGCGCTCCAGGAGCGCGCCAAGAGGGCGGCGGGACGCCCCTTACGCGGCCCAAGAGGCCCCGAGTCGCCGAGAGATCGCTCCAGGACGCTCAAGGTGGTCTCCAGATGGCCCCGGAGGCCGCCAAAAAGGTCCCTGCAGAGCCCCAGGAGGCTCTCCAAGAAGGCCCCGACAAGCCAAAACCGTCCCGTTCCCCTCGGAAAGCGTGCATGTTTCGCATGTGCAACGATTGTGAAGGCGCCCTGGGACACACAGAAAGTACACACAAATAACATGATTCACCATATTTTCTTGTATTTTCTGGGTTTCTGTCTTCCAGCCCACTTCCCATATTTTCCCATATTTCTACGGCATCGAGGATACATTGTGTCTGTGTGTTTCTTTTCCTCCTGAGATTGGGGGGTCACAGCGTCCAGAACTGCTCCGGAGGCCTCCAGCATCGTCCCCGGACGGCCCAACACGCCCCCAGCATGGGCCCCAGAGAGCCCAAGTGGGCCCCAAGGCCCAGGAGGGCACCACGACGGCCCAGGAGGCGCCCAAGAGGGGCCCAAGACAGCCCCAAGGGGAGCCCAAGAAGGGGGAACCCGCATTGACATTGCAATCTTCCCGCCTCAAGGGCCACCTCCGAGACCGCCAGTAAGCCCCGCAGAAGTCCCCAAGACAGCCTAAAAGAGGTTCCAGGACGCGCAAACGGCCCCCACGAGGCATCAAAAGGACTTGACAAGACGTGGAGACTTGACAAGACGTCGAGACATTTGCCGAAGAGTCTCCGCTCCAGGAGGATTCCAAAATGATGCGACGAGGCAACACAACAACATCCCCAAAGACAGGCTGGCGGAATGAGCGAGACGATTCAAACATTATTCACTGCGTGGAACTCCCTTTTTGCGCATCTACTTGCATCGACCTTTCCACCGTGAATGCCTGGGCGCAAGAAACTTCGCATATAAAGGAGCTTGGGAGTTGACATATTAGGGGCGAGACTAACTGTGAATGGGTTGGAGTGTGGATGAGTCTCTATGCGCATGAGTTTGAGTATGTCTAATCTTACCCTTCTGGGATTTCCTGTGGCTCCGGGGGCCTCCTCGAGCCTCCTGTGGCCTCCTGATTCGTGCCCCAGAAGATGCCCAATCTATCAGACAATGCGTAAAACACAAAAACGTTGTGCCCCAGGAGAGGTCAAACCTATGGGAGCTTGCGGAAAGCACTCAGGACTGGAGCCACAGGGGAGGAGGATTCTATGGAGGAACAGACTTAAGCCATCAACGACTCGTGCCCACAGAGAAACCCAGTCTATAGGAGCAGATGTGAAACGCATAAAAAATCGGAACCACTCCTGTGGTCTCCTGGGGCCTTCCTGGGGCTTCCTGGGGCCTCCTGGGGCCTCCTGGGGCATCCCAAAGCATCGTGGGCCTCCTGGGGCCTCCTGGGGCCTCCCGTGGCCTCCTGGGCACTTCTGGGGCTCTCCTTCCTGGAGCCTCCCGGGGACTCCTGGTGGGGAGTGCCTCGCATCTGTAGAACTCCAAGGCTACGCGCCCCATGAGCGGCCCAGCCGATAGCAACCTACGCAAAACAAGTGGGATTGGAACCACCGAGGGAAGGGCAACTTACATGGGCATATGATTTATGGGCAACTTGCAGGGGTACTTAAAACACGAAGGATTCGACCTGAACGCAAACGCCACCAAAACAAGCAAACCACCCGAGAGGCGGGGAAGGGGGAGCGGCTGGTACAACAATGCCCCAGACTCGTAATTACTAGACACGTGCCCTGCGCGACGGGGGGACTAAGTCGCACCACGGTTAACACATCCCGGTAGCTCGGCGATCTGGCAGAAGCCAGTATACACCAAGACAGGGGCTGGAGCCAGCCATGGCGAAGAGTGCCAGCCAATACTTGACTCAAATCAAGATTTCCTTTGAAAATCGCAAGAGAAAGTATATGTATGCACGCCCATCGGCAAGATGAAATGTCGCGCGCTTGTGCTCAGCGCTCGCACGCACGCGATCTCAAGACGTCCCACGGTCACAAAATACTTTCAGGAGGTCCTGAGGCCACGGATGGTAGCGTCCAGACGACCCTGGGATGATGCCGCCCCAACACGATCCTGCCATGGATTCTGGGCCGTCCCATGCCGACTCGAAGACGACCAAACACATGAGCAAGGGGTGACGCCGAAATGGCCCGCTGGCAACAAGATGGAGCCGAGCGCCCAGGGTGGCCTCAGAATGACCACGTGACGGCTGCGGGATCCAACCATGACTGGGACATGACCTTTTTTTTGAATGCAACATTCATGCCTCTGAAAGTGACAGCTCGCACCGACAGCCAGAGGCGCACTGAGGGCAAAGCGAATTACCTGAAATTACAATAGCGGGATGAATTCGTCGATATCGACAGAAATACCCCTCTTATCGGGGTGCAGTCCTTTCCGGAGCCGTCTCAAGTTTCTGAAACCAGTCTCCGTGGGGGGCCCGCACTTACGGGACAAACCAAGGACCTTCTCACCGCTAGAATAAAACTTGCACGACATGCACAAGTACAGGTGGCCCTTGTCACTGCAAGGGAAGGCAATGACACGATGGCCTAATCTCTCCAACAGACCCTGGTCCAAACGGGATTGCCCAGGGCACGTTCCTCCCAGCGGCTTAGCCTTCGCACGGGAACCGCGAAGACACACACGACACCGCCAGGAGGAACCTTGTTGGGACCAGTCGTGGACGAGCTCTAAAAGAGGAGCCTTCGAGTCGGGCGGCGAAAGGAAGCGCGACAGACCACGAAACTCAAACTTCGGCCAAAGTGGCAAGAGCTCTGCTCCCGCAAACAAGATCGCCCTTGACACAAGAATATGATGATCGAGGGCTTCCTGCTCCGTCGGAGACATGGCAGGGTGCTGCTTCGCACCCTCCTTCGCATAGACGTCAGCGAAGAAGTTCCCTCTTCGCACGAATCTTTCATGCGAGGAGAGCCCATCCTCGTCCGCATCCTTGTGGGCCTCAACCTTATCTAAGGAGATTAGGTTGGAGCCAAAGTAATGTCTAGCCTGAATGACCTGGCCAGCGTACTGACGCCTGGCGCGGACGCTGTCAGCAGCTCCTAGATTCATTAAATGGACCACATTAGCACAATCAGAATAACACAAGGCTGGGCCTTCAGTTTGCACAGCGGTCCAGGCCAGGGCCCCAAACTCGGCACCCTGGGGCGTCTGGGGCCACGGGGCCCACAGAGGACCTTTCAAAACCCCGAGACGCTCTCCCGAACACGAGACCATGACCACAGCCCAGCCAGCCCTAGAAAGTTCACGCACAACGTGTTGATGGCACGAGCCATCCATAAAGAGGTGCCCCCAGAGCCCCACGGAGGGAGGGATAGAGGGAGCAGCAGCAAGGTCCCCAGGGCCAGGAAGCGCATCAACAAACCACTCCAAGCTGGTACCTCCTTCAGTGAGAGGCGGTGGGGCATAATCTCCAGGATGTTTGAAAGCACCATACAAGTACAGACACATGTCGACATGATCTGCACCTAGCTCCAACGCTTCGTTCTGAATACTTTTGTCTAGCACCGCTTCCCTCACTGACTGCACAGACGGGCACACGAGGAGCCTGTGGAAGAGGGTGTCGCGGTCCTTACCGCACAACGCGCACTTGTCTGAAAAGTCGTACCCTGCCGCTGCCACATCACTTGCGGTCCAGCAAGCTCTCGTGGCCTGAGCTCGGATCCAACCTTTGGTTTTGCTAGAGACCTTCTTGGAAGATAAGAGCTGCTTGACCACATCCCAACAAAGCCTGAAACCACAACCGTATTTATCTCCCGACTCCCGTTCAAGACCCCGAAAATGGGCTTCCTTACAGAACAATTTAACAAGCTTAGGGGACGACAGTGTCAAGGAGATTTCACGGCCAAAATCATCAACAAAGGTGCAAACATTGGGCATGGGCCAGCCCCGCCTGTACACGGTCATGCGCAGGGCAGAAATAGGCCCTGCCACTTTGGACCAAGAGTGGTCATCCGACCCAAAGACAGCGTTCCAGCCGTCCCTGAGTTCAGCCCAGCTCAACGTCCAGGGAAACCCGTGAGTGTGCAGGGTCCAGACCTCCTTGGCCCAGCGGATGACAGGCGCACAAGAGCCCCTCCACGTAGGGTCATCCGAGAGAAGACACAAGACGCTGAGGGATCTTCCCTGGGCTCTAGGTCTAACCGTCGACATGGCCATCCATCTGAGGTTAAGAAGCTCCCTGTCCGAAATCCCAAATAAGTCAGAGCCATACACAGCTCCAGCCAACGGACCCGCCGCGAAGACCTTCAGGCACTTGCGGCCGAGGGCCTGCTGGAGGCCCTTGAGTTTTTTGGTCTTCCTCAGCGCAGCCGCAGCTCTAGACTTTAATTTAGCCGAACGCCCTTTGGAACGAACAGGCCTGCCCGCAGTGAAATCAGAACCCAGATTGGTAACCCGAGAGCAGGCAGGTCCAACAAGAGGTCCCAGGGTCTCCGTGAGCTTTCTGGAAACATCTGGGGAGTTGCTGATCATCCCCACTTTGTCCATGGCCAGCTTGCACTCGAGCGTCGCCGTGATGGCACGGTGGAGCGCCTTGGCTCCCGCCGTGGGGCTGGCAACTACTACCTTAGCAGGTCCCGTACAGCTGAGACTAAGGTCATCAACGTAGGCGTCGAAGTCGGTCGTGACACCTGGGCCCTTAGGAATCGAAACGAGGGCCTCATCAAAGGCCTGCATGGCAAAAACACGGATGAGGCTGGTCGCGAAAGAGCAACCCGCCACTAAACCCTTGGAAACAAAATACGGGCCCTGGATGATGCCCCCAAAGGCCAGAAAAACGCGCACTCGAATACGCCCTGATGGCCAATCTCGCAAGAGGCAACGGGAAACGGAAATGCACGCACTGCTGCCAAAGGTACCTCAGGTCGATGTGCTCATAGTACTTCCTGGGATCCCAGAAAATGGAAGCCGACACTTCTCTTTTGCGGGTTCCCGCTTCGGCCCTGAACGCCTGCCTCCAGACAACGTCCCCCGCTCCCCTGTTAGCCCCAGCAGCCCAGTACTTCCTGGGGTAGGCGAGCTCCCACTGAAGGGCCTCCTGGCGACGGGCACGACCCCAAAGGCGGTACAGGCTCGGGAAAACACCGATGGGTCTGAACCCACCCGTCGGCTTGGCCAACAAGGCCATAAGAACCCACGAGAGCTGCTTGGGCAGCTCACCAGTGGCTTCCCAAACGGCAAACCACAGGGCCAGGGCATGCAAAGCCTCATCGGGGAGAAGGCTGAAATGGCGACAGTGGAAACCATCAACGCTCACAGCAGAGGAGGTACGGTACCTCTTGGACACAGCTCGGAGCTCGGCTGGCTCTAAAATTCGCCCATGGGGCAACAGGTCATGGTCCACGCCGATGCCTTTGCCAGTGCCCCAAATAGCAGCAAACTTGTCGCCTTCGGCCTGCAGTAAAGACATTGGGTCGCAAACTATGGTACCACATCTGGCTAAGGTGGTGGAGGGTTTCCAGGGTTCGGGATCTTTGATGGCCCTCTGAGCGTTGCGACCACCAGCATCGATACCCGTACGCACCCACTCTTGTCACTCAAGCCGCGAAGCATTCGCAGCGGTGACCTTAGCAGCAGCGACGGCTTGCGCAACCTGATCGATCAGGTCGTCCAGATCAGAGCCGAGCTCAGGATCCAGCACAGGTGAAAAGGCGCATCTAACTAAGGCCGCACTGGCCTTGAAGAGCGAGTGGAACTCAGAGCTCTCCTGCACCGCCACGGCCGTCGGAGGCTGGAGGATCGAGTTGAGCACCTGTCGTCCAGCCTCCTGCAAGACCGAATCCGAGGGATAGCACCTAACTGCTCGCAGCTGATTACACAGCCAGGAAATACACCGTCAACCAGGATCGTTTTCCCGCCCCGCTGGGCGGAGCACAGACTTCCAGTAAACCTGGGGCCGCTTCCCCCGAGTGCCCAAAACCTTGAGATCAGCCCCAAGGGGGTTGGCGAGGTCTTTTTCGGCCGCATCAGCCCAAAACTTGTATCCAATGCCCAAAAGCCTGCGCGCTTTTCCCGCGTCCCCGTGAGTGACCGCCCAAAACGCTTCTTCGGCCAAATCAAGCGCAGCACTCCAGTCACCAGACTTGGGCGCAGGACCAACAGGAGGGAGCACGGGCAACGGGGGGGGTTGGCGGAAGGCAAGAGCCTTAAGATCGCCCAGGGAGCTGTGAAAGCGAAGCGACACAGGGCGATGTGGAGTGATGCTGGAGTCGCCTTCAACAAAAACAGGCTGAGAGCCTCCGACACCACAAAGAAATCAAAACGGTCAGGAGGGCCCCTGCTGGGGAAGTGGGTGTGACCTTCTGGAACAATCGTACTGGCCCGAAGCTTTTTGCCAAAGTCAGAAGCTTCAATAACCCCGGGACCCATGTTCCAATCAGCCCCGACGATAAACTCACAACTCAAGGAGTCTAAAAATCCCCCGACAACCCTCAACACTTCTCTATTGGATTCAGAGAGACCTTCACTGTGAAAGAGGTAGAGGCTGCAGACGCAAAACGGAGCACACCCTGGTACATGAACCACGGTGGCAACAGCTCGACCAGGAACGAGAACAGTACTCCCAGCAGCTTCGAAAAGCCCTAGGCCATCTCGAACACAGACGCAAACTCCCGAAGATACTCCTCCTCCCTCACCAGGCAAGCCAGACGCCCACAGCGTTTTCCATCCCAGAAACTTTGACGACTTCGAAGCCTGGTCCAGAGCACTAGGATCTTTAAGCCGATGTTCCTGAGCAATAACC